>CAUYUJ010022215.1:456541-493002 GCA_963575745.1 Prorocentrum cordatum
TTTGTTGGCTTTTCCAGCCGGAGGGGCCTGGCTGAAGGGGGGTCTCGAAGCCACTTTCTTCTTTGGTTTTCGGCGCCCCGTTGGTTTGCGGCGTTCTTGCGGTTGTCGATGTCTCTGAAGTTTTCGGCGCTTCTTTGGTTTTCGGCGCGTTTTGGGCCTTTGGCGCTTCCTTGGTTTTCGGCGCTCCCTTGGTTTTCGGCGCTCTTTTGGTTTTCGGCGCTCATGTGGTTTTCGGCGCTCTTTTGGTTTTCGTCGCCTTTTTTTGTTTTCTGCGCACCCTTTATGTTTGTCGGCGCGCTGTGGTTTTCGGCGCCCTTGCTCGCTTGTGTTCCGGCGCTCCTTTGGGTTTCGGCGCCCTCTTGGGGTTCGCCGCCCTTTTGGTTCTCGGCGCACCTTTAGTTTTCGGCGCCGTTTTGGTTTTCGGCGCTTTTTGGTTTTCGGCACCCTTTTGGTTTTGGGCGCCCTTCAGCTATCTACGCGCCTTTCGTTTTTGGCGCCTATTGGATTTCGACGTTCTTTCGGTTATCGGCGCGTCTTTGGTTTTTCGGCGCAATTTTTGGCTTTCGGCGCATCGTTGGTTTTCGGCGCTGCTTAGGTTTTCGGCGCCTCTTTGGTTTTCGGCGCCCCTTTGGTTTCGGCGTTCCTGCGGTTTTCGGCGCCCTTTGGTTTTCGGCGCCTTTTTTGTTTTCGGCGCCCTGTCCGTATTCGGAGCTTCTGTTGCTTTCGGCGCTTCTTTCGTTTTCGGCGCCCGATTGGCTGTCGGCGCCACTTCGGTTTTTCGGCACCCCTTTTTTTTTTTTTTTTTTTTTTTTTTTCTTTTCTTTTTTTTTTTTTTTTTTTTTTTTTTTTTTTTTTTTTTTTTTTTTTTTGTTTTTTTGTTTTTTTTTTCTTTTTTTTTTCTTCTTTTATTTTTTTTATTTTTTTTTTTTTTTTTTTTTTTTTTTCTTGTTTTTTTTTTTTTTTTTTTTTTTTTTTTTTTTTTTTTTTTTTTTTTTCTTTTTTTTTATTTTTTCTTTTTTTTTTTTTTTTTTTTTTTGTTTTTTTTTTTTTTTTTTTTTTTCTTTTTTTCTTCTTTTTTTTTTTTTTTTTTTTTTTTTCTGGTTTTCGGCGTATCGTTGGTTTTCGGCGCCCCTTGGGTTTTCGGCGTTTCTGCTTGTTTTCGGCGCCTCTTTGATGTTCGGCGCCCGTTTGATTTTCGGCGCCCTCTTGGTTTTCAGTGCTCATTTGGTTTTCGGTGTCCTTTTGGTTTTCGTTCTCCTTGTGGTTTCTGGCGCTCGGCGCTTTGTTGGTTTTCGTTTTTCTCTTGGTTTTCTGTGCCCCCTTGGTTTTCGGTGCCCCCGTGGTTTTCGGCGCCCTTTCGGTCTTCGGCGCTCCTTTGGTTCTCGGCGCCCTTGTGATTTTCGGCGCCCCTCTGGCTTTCGGCGCATCGTTGGTTTTCGGCCTTCGTTAGGTGTTCGGCGCCTTTTGGTTTTTGGCGCCCTCTTGATTTTCGGTGCTCTTTTGGTTTGCGGCGCGCCTTTGGTTTTCGGCACCCTTTTGGTTTTCGGCGCCCCTTTGGCTTCCGGCGCCCCTTTGGTTTCCAGCGCTGCTTTGGGTTTCGGTTCTCCTTTGGTTCTCGGCGCCCCTTCCTTTAGCCAAGCCGAGGGCGTTGGGGGGCTTCCAAGACCCCCTCACCTTTCGCCCAAAACGGGGGGGGTGGCTCCGCAGGGGGGGTTCCCCACAAAGAAAGGGGCGGGTGGTAGCTGAGCCCCCGCCCCTTTGGAAAGGGAGGGAGGGGGGGGTAGCGTCCAGAGCGCGAGAGGGAGGGAGGGGGGGTAGCTTCCGAGGGGCGGAACAAAAAAGGAGGGGGAGACTTCCAGCAGGGGAGGTTCAAGGCGGGGGGGGGGTAGCTACGCCCCCCTCCGATTTGGACAGGGAGGGGGTGGAAGCTTTGGAGCGCGAAAGGAAGGGGGGGGATAGCTTCCGAGGAGCGGAACAGAAACGAGGGGGGGGGGGGCTAAGGGGGGACCCCCCCTTTGGGAGTGCGCCACGGGCGCGCTCTCCCCTGCGCCACGTGTGGGTGGTCGATGAGGAGCACACCTTGCCTCACGCCTGTCTTGGTGGTTTCGCCTCTTTCGGTCACCCCGAGGATGGTCATGACCCGCGGTGTCCATCACGTCCGACGCGCGCGAAATGGCCGACCGCAGGTAGGCGTCCACCGCCAACTCCGCGCCGCATCGGCAGCCTCGGTATTGCCCGCCAGCCTCATGGCTTCGCTCAGCACTGCCCACAGCTCCAGCGGCTGAGGACCGCCCTCGCCAGCCACCTTGAGGCGGTGCCAGGCCCGTAGTTCACGGTTGGACTTCAGCAGCCCCGTGGACAGTTTTGGTCAGACGTAGGCCAAGCCGTTTACCACGAAGTCGCCCCTGTGCGGCCCCACCTCGTCGTCCTCGACCAGACGGTCCAGGCAGACCAGCACCGAGTCGTCGATCTCCTCCCAGGACTTCATCGGCAGGTCCCGATCCCGCGCGATCTCCAGGAACCTCCTCACGTTCGGAATGTAGCGGCCCAGCGCCGTCTTCTTGGACGCGGAGGACGGGAGCAGCGACAACACACTCTGCTCCACGAAGTGGTCTTTCGGCCTGAGGGACGTGGACCGCTCGGCTTCGTGTCTCCTGTGGGTGCCGTGCATCTTGCGATGTTGGGCGTGATGGCGCAGTCTCTCCTCGGGCGTGGCCGCGGCTCGCCTCAGGCAGCTGCCTCGCAGCAAAGCCAAACCGAAACGATGGTGACCTCCGTCTTGAGAACCCAAAGCCTATTCTCCTGACCCGTCTTCCCGTCCCGGCAAGAGGCGTTTCGACAACTCAGGTCCTGACCGCCTTTTCCGTCCTGGCAAGCAAACCTTTTGACGACCGAGGCCCCGACCGCTTTTCCCGTCCTGGCAATCTACGTTTCGACGATCGACCTCTAGCCAGCGGCTTCGAGGAAGGCACCCGGCAGCACGTCCACCTCTGAGATCTTTTGCTGCCTCCTCCTCACTGCTTCC
This sequence comes from Prorocentrum cordatum, assembly GCA_963575745.1. Taxonomy (NCBI): domain Eukaryota; class Dinophyceae; order Prorocentrales; family Prorocentraceae; genus Prorocentrum; species Prorocentrum cordatum. The sequence goes on from CAUYUJ010022215.1 coordinate 459,567, forward strand.
GCCATCAGATGACCCAGCGCACACTCGGTTAGATCCGCCTGCCTGCGCTCCCGACCGTCCAGCATCTCGTCCAGGCTTCGTTTCGCTACCAGTCGACAGAACTCCGACGGGTACGCCTGCAAGACTCGCGCTCTCAGCCGGCCCTTCGCGTCCTTGCCGAACATGCCTCCTGAGTGCTTCTCGTGGGCGCAGGGCCTCTCGAACCTCTCCAGGCCAGCTGCCGTCCCCGTGATCGTCGTCAGCTTCAGCGCCTGGCATCACCGCATGCACCGGGGAGTTGATGCTCGTCGGGCTCCCAGCTCGGCTTCCCACTCCAGCGCCTCCTTGGTCATGAACATCGAAGGAAACGGTGGCACACCCGGATCGGCGGGATGCTCGATCGATACTGAGCCTTGCCTCCGTCCTATCGCTTTCAGGATTCGCATGCTGCCCAACGACTGCGCGTTCCCAAGCTGGACCTTCTTCAGATCGGTCCCTCGTAACCCTGGACGTCCCCAAAGTTGATGGCGTGGGCGCGGTGGTGGTGGGCCTCCCAGCTGAAAGCGCACCCGCAACTACGTCGAACACGAAGTTCCTGAATGGCCACAGCCACCTCCAGCTCGGCCAGCAGCTCCATCCGCCTCGCGTTGATCTCGTCGGTCAGGTCGAACTCCGCCCCGAACCCGAGGTCCACGTTACCAGAACTCCAAGTCCCCCTCGCGAGTATGCCCACTGTATGGGGGCATGAAGCGCAGAACCTTCACTGGCACGGGCATCCCCACCCTCAGGGGCTCGAACGGATCCTCCTCGGCAAAATCTGCGAGCACCTCCACCGCCTCCGCGACGGACTGTGGCAACACACACTTCTCGCTCGACTTCTCATTCGGCGCCTGACCTGTCGGGAACCCAGGGCTGAGTCCGTCGCTGTGGTTTCGATCTGATGGTGCCCATTTCCATTGCGCCCTCGTACCACAGCCCAGGTCTAGCGCCGCCATGCGCCTGCAAACTATGAGTATCGGCCGACCTGCTGACCGTCTCGTGCTGAAGCCGCCTGGGCACACCATGCAGTCGGTGATCCCCAGGTGTCGTGTCGTCGGCACCAGCTCGCTCTTGATCGCAATAAGTGGCGCGAGCTGCAGTGAGGCCCGTCCTCATCTCCAGCAAGTTGATGCGCTCCTTCTCGTCCCACTTCAATCGGACCACCTCCTTCCGCCTCGACCTGTCGTCGTCCCAGAAGGCGTGGACCGGCGGCGCGCGGACTTGGGTGCCTGGCTCGAACCCCTCGGTGACGCACTTGTAAGCCTCGCCCTCCGCCCAGGTATCGCCAGCCCATGATGATGAGATCCCCGTCCAGGCTTTCCAGCCTCCGAGCATCGCGAACCTGGCTTCGCGCCTCTGCTCCTCCGCGTCGCTCCGAGTCGCCATGATTGCTCCCGCGTGCAGGCTGGCATCGAGTATCCTCACTGTAGGGCCCCACGGCACGGACAGGTCCGCGAAGGTCAGCAGTACAGCGGCCGCCGCTGCGGCCAGCTCCCGCAGCACTTCGTTGGGCCCTGATCGTCGGGCTCCGCCTCGGAACTCCATGCACCATTGGTACACCTCCGCGAGCACACTGAGCGCTGCCCTTGGATATCAAGAAGTCCCAGCATAGGATGTCCACGATCCGCGCGATGACGTCCAGCTTACCCTTTGCTCCAGGATAGCTATGATGCCGCCGACCGCCAACCACATCATGTCCTGATTGGGTGCTAGGCGCGTGCCTTGGAAGTCGCCCCCGATCATGCGCACCCGTCCTTGTGTACCTTTGAGCCTGCCGCTTGCCCAGCTCATTCGAACCCGCTTATCGGTGGTTATCGTCTAGGGGCCGCCTCGAGATCGACCCATGATACCGAAGTCGTCGATGTACTGGTAGTGGGCTGCAGGACGATCTCGAGTCAGTAGTGGTAGCTCTCCTCCTTCGGCGAGTCGCCACTCTGGTCCAAGGGTCGTGAACCCGCTGGTGGGCCCTGCATTGGACAGGTCCTCCATCGTGGTCTGATCTATCCAGCACGCCCACGAGAACCCCATCAGCGCCACCCTCACGCCCGCGAACTCCCTGTCCCGATAGCTTGAACTTTTCCGACAGGAGCGTCTGCAGCTCCTCCGCGCGGGCGCCAGGCAGCACGAAGTAGGGGGTCAGCTCCTCGCCCATCTACAGCGAGTAGTAGAAGTCGAGTCGGTCCCCAGTGGCGTAGCTCATGCGGGTGCCCTCCTCGGACATGTTCAAGAACGACATGGCGCTGACACCGCCCATAGCACACCAGGGCGGTTGCCGCCAGCGCGCATTCGAACGACGCCGGTCGAACACCAGGCGCAGCGCGACCACGAGCTTGCCTTCGACGAACTCGGCCTTCTTCTTCACCACGCAAAACATCCCCACCTCGTCTACCGTCTCTTCGTCCTGCACAGATGCCCGCCTCCGCCATCCGGCGAGCCAGCTGCAGCATCTCTTTACTTCGACGGAACTGCGGTTCCACATGGTTCTTCACCTCGGACGCCTGCTAGCACTCTCCGCCGTTCTCCCTCAACATATCCGTCTTGGACTCCTCTAATTTCTGTCAATTTCTGTCCATCCTGGGCGACACAGCCCTCGCAATCACTGGCTTCGAGCCTGGAGGTGGTGGAGCAACTCGCTCCCAACGGGCGGCAAACGTCTCGTCCCTGTCCGGCATACGGTTGCTGCCCCCGGCTCGCCTCCTCACCAGCACGGCCAACCTCCGGGAAAAGGTCGACCCTGATGGACAGTCCGACGCCGAAGTGGCAGGACGCAGCCGCAGGATCGCAGCTCCTTGGAAGGGCGACGATGGCGGCGGTGGGTAGCGACGAACCTCCAGCACGCGTAGAATGGGCCCCTGGTCAGGCTCCCGTGGTACAGCTGACTTAAAACCAGTAGACAACGATTGGCCCTTCGCAGAGCATCCACCTCCTCTCGCCACCTTGTTAAATCTCGACGCGAGCTCGATGATGGTCGACCTCGGACAGGATGTCGCGCTGTCGTGCCATGGCAGCCCAAATTCGGCTTGCAATCGATCGCGTGGTGGCCGGCCGCGCTCGTGGGCAATTCCCCAGCAACCGAACGGGTAGATGATGACACCACTGACGACTCCTGGCACAGCTGGCTCGGATATCTTTTGAGCACCCCACGCCGCGATCAGGCTGAGCGGCACCACCAACGCCAACCACCTCTGGAGAGGCATCAAACGCTGGGTCCACTCCTTCACTCGCCGAGGTAGACCATCCACTCCTGCACGCCGAGCTCTCCATACACGTGTCCTTTGCCGAAGTGCAGTAACCGACCGTGGCCACCCACACCTCCAACGCGTAGTCGATCACACCGACTACCCTTAGGCACGTGTAGAGCACGAACATAGCCGCCAGCAGTCCCAAGAACCGAGCAAGACTTCTCAGAGACAATTACACAGTATGTGGAGACGATCGGCAAGAGATCACCATCACATAGAAGAAATCGGCTGCCATCGCTTGTTGAATGGCCCGTCACAAGCGGTAGAGTGGCAGAGGCTGCACTGTCTGAGACCTGATCGCCTGCGTCGCCTGAGTCTGGTACGTCTCCTTCTGAGCGGCACTGAGCACGGCATCGGACGCTGCCTGATCCCAGGGACCGCATCCGAAATAATGGTAGTCTTCGCCGTGATCTTCACCAGGTCCAGAGTGATGACCAGCTGTTGCCTGAATTCCTCCGCACGAGCTGAACTTCCACATCATCCGTGACCGTCTGGCGATAGAACCGACGACTCCATACTTCAACAGGCATCTGAACTTCCAGAACGCCTTCTGGCTCGAACTCGATGTCGTCACTCACAGGGTCGGTCACCACGGAGAGGAACGTCTACAGCAGCAGGCTAAAGGGGCCGAGCAACTTCGCCGTACCGCCGCTCGACTCCTCTAAGTCCAGCAGGCTCCCCACCTGCTAATCAAGAGCTTCATCCGAACACGTCGAACTGACGAGCTCCCATGACGAGCCCTTAGAGACCGCGCTATCACTGGAGGGCGCGGTACGAGGAGTGAATACGGCGAAATCCTCGGGCGCTTGCATACGCGCCTGAGGCTGAGCCAAGAAGCTTGAGCGGAGAACACATCCATATAACGTGTTATATCCAGAACTTTGCCACATCTCTTCCAGACACGCTGCACCCCCGCCCCCCCCACGCCCACTGAAGGAGGCGGGATGGGGAAATGGTGAGGGGGACGGGGGCCCGAAAAACTCATTGTGTACTACAATAATACGCACACGCACACTGTACTTTATTATGATCGTCTCCAGGGGATGTCACGAGGGGGGCGGATGAGAAGGATGAGGGTGAGTTGCAGGATGAGTTGCAGGAGAAGGTGCAGGAGGAGGAGGAGGAGGAGGAGGAGGAGGAGGAGGACGAGGAGATGGAAGATGCCTCTGTCTCGTCCTCGTCCTCTCTCGCCTATGCCCGCTCCCTCCCCGTCCTCCTTCCTCTCACCTTCCATCGTCCCCGTCCATGTCTGCCGTTCCAAACCCTGCCCAAGGTTCCCCGAGGAAGTGGACGCCACGGGACGGGAGGAGGGAGGATGAGCTCGCGCCGCGTGGTTCTAGCGGCTGGCACGGGTGGCGTGGAATGGCGCCGGAGCGGGGAGGGGGAGGAGGAGGGAGGGCGCGCCCAGGAGGGAGCGGACCTGCCGCGCCGCCCCAGCCCCAGCCTGGCCCCGCTCTGAGCGGGCCCAGCTTCCTTCTCCCTCCTGCCCGCGCCAGGGCGTCCTTCCTCTCTCCCCCGTGCACTGCGGCCTGATTCGCCTTCCTATGCCCTACCAGTGCTCTTCCGCCAGCGCAGTCACTCTGCCTGGCCGCCGACGTGAAAAGGGTGCGTGGACTCTCCATCGGTATGGCTCGGGGTAGGGGCTCGGCCCTTGGGGCGTCCGCCGGGCATGGCGAGTGGTCCATGCCTCGTCGTCTCTGAGCATCAGGCTTCCGCACCTCGCCCGTTCCGGACCGCACGCCTCAGATCTGCGACACCCGCCTCGCTTCTCCTGTCCTCGCGCGTCGCCGTCCCTCCTGTCTTCGCCTGCCCATCCCTCCGTTTTCACGAGGACTCGGGCTGATGCCTCGTGCCCGTTGAGCATACCCGGGTTGCAGGATCCAGTGGACCTCTCCATGACTGCGGCAACCCTTCTGAACAGCCTCTTCGGCCAGATCCCGTGCCTCGGGCTGTGACGAAATTGTCTTCGCGCCCATCTTTACTTGATTCGTGTACATTTTCGCGTGTATCTGCTGCCCCTGGTATTCAATGTGTTCTCAGAAGGGCTGCGCCTTTTGTCACCGGCCCCCCTGGCGAAGCCATCTTGGGAGTGTTCTCGGGTCGCTTTGGGTTTTTGTTGGAGGGTTGTTGGGCCATCTCGAGTCTCTTAGGGGCATCTTGGGGCCTCCAGGGACCACTTCGAGCTTCGTTGGGTAATATTCTGGCTATCAGGGGGCGTCTGAGGGCCATCTTGGGAACTTTTTGGGGCATTCTGGGATGCGGGGTCTCTCTAGGCTGTCCTGGGCGATGATGGCGGTGTCTTGGGGCCTCAGAGGTCGGGCTCTCTTCAGCAATCTTGGAGCTATCTTGGAGCCTTTGGGGCTGTCTTGATGTCATCTGCGGGTACCTTGGGAGGAAAGCTGGTGGCTAAAGAGAAATTATCGAGCAATGTTACTTGTTCCACGCATTGTGGACTTCTTAGAGTCTCTTGTGGCCTTCTTGGTGGACCGACTTTGAGCCGCCCTGAGGCCATCTTCGGCCGTCTTGAGCTCTTGGGTATCTCCTTGGGCCCTCTTGGAGCGCTTCCGCAGGCCTCTTGGACCCTTAACATCCATGCTGGAATCTCGGAGCAATGCAGAGTGATTAGGAGGCTGATCTTCCCCCAGCTTTCTCTTCTTTGGTGCCGCGGGCCCCCTAGTATCCGTACATATCGGCGTCGAGCCTATCGGGGGGAAGAGAGGAGGCAGTTCTTTTTCAGCCAGCGGCGGCGGGCTTCTCAGGCTTCTCAGGAGGCGCGAGGGCTTCCGAGAAGCCCCGCCGCCCTCCGAGAAGGCCCGCCCTCTCTCTCGCTTCCCACCTGGGTTCGCCGCCGATGGTAGACAGTGGAAGGTAGGAATGACTGGAGGGACGGGACGAGAAGCGTGAAGACGGCAGTACACGCCGGTCGTTGAAAACATATATTTTTTGGGCTCCCAGATCCCAAGCTAGTTCAAGCGCCTTCCTACTTCAAGCATCGACACGTTTTTGCTGTGTTTTGCTATTCTCTGGGAGGGCCTTGACCCAATCCACTTTATCCGCCTGCCTACTCTATGTATTTACCTACTTCTTCCGACCGACGTGTAACCAGCAGCAAGAGTGCGGTCGAGCAGCACCCTCACCGCCTTGCTCCCCCAGGGGGGCAGCGGCCTGCAAGCGCAATCACACATAGTCATTCTGAGCTTCGAAAGAGCGTGTTCTACCGCTGCTGGCGGGAAACCGGGGGTGGGTCACTGGGGGTTCCCAACCCCTTCCCCCCTCGAAAACCGGGGGGGGTCACTGCTGGTTCGAACCCCCCACCCCCCCCAGTCCATCATGAAAAGGGGGGGGTCACTACCGGTTCGACCCCCCCCCCTCGTTGTCGGCAAACGATTCCCGGTCCTCGGGACAGCTGGACAGTGGTGGGGATACTGGGACAGTGGTGGGGACGGTGGTGGTGGTGACAGTGGTGTGGGGACAGTGGGACGGTGGTGCGGACAGTGGGACAGACAGTGGTGGGGACGGTGGTGGTGGGGACAGTGGCGAGGGGACAGCGGGACAGTGGTGGGGACAGTGGGACAGTGGGACAGTGGTGGGGACGGTAGTGGTGGGGACAGTGGTGAAGGCGATGGTGAGGGCGGTGGTGGGACAGTAGCACAGTGGGGAGAGTGACGGGGACAGTGGGGACAGTGGGACAGTGGTGGGGACAGTGGGGACAGTGGGACAGCACAGTAGGACAGCGGCGGGGACAGTGGGGACAGTGGGACAGTGGTGGGAACAGTGGGGACAGTGGGACAATGGTGGGGACCGTGGGGAAAGCGGGGAGAGTGGGACCGTGGTGGGACAATGGTGGGGAGAGTGGGGACAGTGAGACACTGGTGGGGGCACTGGTGGGTACAGCGGGGACAATGGTGGGAACAGTGGGGACTGTGGGACAGTGGTGGGGACGGTGGTGGTGGGGACAGTGGGATAGTGGTGGGGACAGTGGTGGTGGGGACAGTGGTGAGGGCGGTGGCGAGGACGGTGGTGGGACAATGGGTCAGAGGTGCAGTGGGGACAGTGGTGACAGTGGGGACACTGGTGGGAACAGTTGGGCAGCTCAGTGGGACAGCGGCGGGGACAGTGGGACAGTGGGACAGTGGGGACAGTGGGGACAGTGGGGACAGTGGGGCAGTGGTGGGGACCGTGGGGAAAGCGGGAAGAGTGGGACAGTGGGGGGAACAGTAGTGGGGACAGTGGGGACAGTGCGACAGTGGTGGGGACACTGGTGGGGACAGTGGGGACGGTGGTGGGAACAGTGGGGACAGTGGTGGTGGAGACAGTTGTTCTGGGGACAGCAGTGGGGGATGTGGTGCGGACGGTGGTGGGGACCCGGGAGTCAGTGAGACACTGGTGGGGGCACTGGTGGGTACAGCGGGGACAATGGTGGGAACAGTGGGGACTGTGGGACAGTGGTGGGGACGGTGGTGGTGGGGACAGTGGGATAGTGGTGGGGACAGTGGTGGTGGGGACAGTGGTGAGGGCGGTGGCGAGGACGGTGGTGGGACAATGGGTCAGAGGTGCAGTGGGGACAGTGGTGACAGTGGGGACACTGGTGGGAACAGTTGGGCAGCTCAGTGGGACAGCGGCGGGGACAGTGGGACAGTGGGACAGTGGGGACAGTGGGGACAGTGGGGACAGTGGGGCAGTGGTGGGGACCGTGGGGAAAGCGGGAAGAGTGGGACAGTGGGGGGAACAGTAGTGGGGACAGTGGGGACAGTGCGACAGTGGTGGGGACACTGGTGGGGACAGTGGGGACGGTGGTGGGAACAGTGGGGACAGTGGTGGTGGAGACAGTTGTTCTGGGGACAGCAGTGGGGGATGTGGTGCGGACGGTGGTGGGGACCCGGGAGTCGTTTGCCAGCGGTGAGTGGGGGGGAAGGGCTCGAACTGGTAGTGAGTGACCCTCCCCGGTTTTCTGGAGTGGGGGGGGGTTCGAACCGGTAGTGATCCCCCCGGGTTTTTGGAGGGTGGGGGGTGGGGTTCGAACCTGTAGTGATACCACCCCCCGGTTTTCCGGAGGGGGGGGGGGGCGTTCGAATTGGTAGTGATCCTCCCCGGTTTCCCGGGGGGGGAGGGGTTAGGGGGGGGGGTGCTGGGGGGAAGAGGGGGTGGGGGGGGGTCCAGCAGGGGGGGGAATTTTCGGAAGGGGGTGGGTGGGACCCCGGGGTTTCGGAGGAAGAGGGGGGGGGAATTTTCCACAGGAAAGCGGCGGTGGATCACGCTTTCTCTGAGCTTCCCAGCCCAGTGGAAGCTTCCTAGAAAGCAAGATGAATTCTTCGAGGCTGGGTGTTTTGTTATAAGGCCGCCCCTTCGCCCCACAATTGTTCGTGCGAGGCCAAGCTTCGGAAAAGGTGGATCGACTGCGAGGACGATCGCGCGAAAGCTGCGCGCATAATGCCGCGCGTAAGCTTCCCCTCTTCCACAATGTGAGCTGTGCTGGTGGTCTGCGTAAGCCTTCGCGTGAGGTTGACGCGTTCTTTCGCGTGGGATCCATTTCTTTCAGCCGCCCATTTGTGGCGAGGCTCTTGGTCGTCATGTACTATGAGCAGGAGTTCCTGGAGATCCCTGGTGCCGTCGCCAGTCTGACGGCGACGACCACCTGATCCTCCAGCCTGCCTGCCCGCCATCTCGCCCACCCGCCTCGTCTCCTTCCTCTCTTGTCGTCGCTCTCTGACCCAATTACTTCCCGGGAGGAGGACGAGAGACGTATGATTGAATGAAGATTGTGTAGAGGAATGAGCAGGGAGAGGACAGGAGAGAAGAGGGATAGAGGCGAGAGGAGAGCAGATGAGTGCAGAGGAGAAAACAGGCAGGAGAGGAGAGGATATGAGGAAAGAAGAAGGGGGCAGGATGAAGTGCGCCGCCTTGGCGCGCTCATCTCTCTCGTCTTCGCCTCCGTGCTTTGTGCGTTCTTGCGTAGAGCCCTTGCTGGCAGATACTTGTGACGAGCGGTCGTGACGGTTGTGCAGTTCTCATGCGTAAATTTTGATGCCCTCTTGTGGTCAAGCTTCAGCCGCTTCGGGGCTTACCTCGGCTGTCGCGTCCCTTGGGAGTAGCATCCGCCTGGCAGTGATAAGCTGTGACTCGCGCCGTCGAGGAAGACCAGACCGAACCGAACCCCTCATCCTCACCCCCCCCTCTTCCCTCTGCTGGTGGCTGGGCGGCCCAAGACTCCTGGCCCCCCAGCCAGCGAACCTCCGACCGCCCTCTCCCCCGACTGATGCCTCGTGCTGTTCGCCGGGTTGTCCCTCTGCAGGCTCCTCGTGTCGCCGGTGAAGCGGGCCATCTTAGGATGCAACTCCTGGGAGGTGAAATTCAGCATCGGCGCTGGTATATTCATGGCCGAAAATAGTCTAGCCTGGAACAGCCCCGCTTATTCCGGATTGATCCTGCCTAGTCCCGCTGAATCCAGCGTAGTCCCGCAGTCCTGGGCGTCTCTTGGCTGATGCGACATTGAGGGTCTTGTGCATCCTGGAGCTTCTCGACGCTTTTTCACTCCAGACACCCTCCCCAGACCCCGGGGTCTGGTCAAAAAGCGACTCGGGATGAAGCGCGGGTCCTGGGGGAAAGCCCGGGGGAAGCCTCCTTCTTATGCACGGGGCGCCCGAGCTCTGGGCACCGCCCTTTGCTTGTTTTGTTGTTGTTGTTGTTGTTGTTGTTGTTGTTGTTGTTGTTGTTGTTGTTGTTGTTGTTGAATTCTCATTTATGCAGAATATTTTTTGTCGATCCCCCCCCACCGGTGCATGTTGTTTCTTCTCAATCAAAGTGTGCCCCTCGACGCTCGCACCCTGTTTTCTGACAGGGAAAGTCTTGATGCTCAAACTGTGCCCCTGGCCCCCGGGTTACAACAACAACGGCTCCCGCCTGAGATTTCCTTTCAAGCCAGGACCCCCGCTCCCGCCCGAGAGTTCCTAGCATTTTATTCAGGAAACGCGCTCTCGCATGGGACTTTCCTACAATTCATTCAGGAATCGCTCTCCCGGCGCTCTGGAGTCGCGCTCTCGCTGGAGACTTGCTTGCAATTTACTGCCGAATAGCGCCCTTGCGTTGGAGTTTCTTGCAATTTACTCAAGCGCCGCGCTCCCGACACCCAGGCACCCAGGAGTTGCGCTCACGCTTAGGACTCCCTCACAGATTACCTAGGCATCGGGATCTCGCTGCCCTTCGTGGCCCCGATGCAGCCCTTCGTGGCCCCCTCGCTGCCCTTCGTGGCCCGTCGCAGCCCTTCGTGGCCCCTCGCTGCCCTTCGTGGCCCCGTTGCAGCCCTTCGTGGCCCCCTCGCTGCCCTTCGTGGCCCCGTTGCAGCCCTTCGTGGCTTCCTCGCTGCCCTTCGTAGCCCCGTTGCATTCCTTCGTGGCCCCGTTGCTGCCCTTCGTGGCCCCGTTGCTGCCCTTCGTGGCCCCCTCGCTGCCCTTCGTGGCCCCGTTGCAGCCCTTCGTGGCCCCCTCGCTGCCCTTCGTGGCCCCGTTGCAGTCCTTTCTGGCCCCCTCGGTGCCCCTCGTGGCCCCGTTGCAGCCCTTCGTGGCCCCCTCGCTGCCCTTCGTGGCCCCATATATGTATGCCCTTCGTGGCCCCCGCTCGTTCGCGCCCTTCGTGGCCCCATGTGCATGCCCTTCGTGGCCCCGCTGTCGCCCTCTGTGGCCCCCTCGCTGCCCTTCGTGGCCCCGTTGCTGCCCTCAGTGGCCCCGTCCTTGCTTTCCGCTGCCCAATATACGTGTGCCCTTCGTGGCCCCCGCTCGTTCGCGCCCGTCGTGGCCCCATGTGCATGCCTTTTCGTGGTCCCGCTGTCGCCCTCTGTGACCCCCTCGCTGTCCTACGTGGCCCAGTTGCTACCCTCAGTGGCCCCGTCGTTGCCTTTTGTGGCCCCGCACTATCTGCCCTTCGTGGCTCCCGCTCGTTCGTGCTCTTCGTGGCTCCATACGCAGTCCCTTCGTGTCCCCGCTGTCGCCCTTCGTGGCTTACTTCGTGCCCTTCGTGGCCCTGCTGTCGTTCTCTCTCTCTCTCTCGCTTTCGGTTTCGCTCGTCGTCGTCGTCGTCGTCGCCGTCGTCGCCGTCGTCGTCGTCGTCGACGTCGTCGTCGTCGACGTCGTCGTCGTCGTCGTGGTCGGTCCCCTGTCCGTCCGATTAGCGCTGCCGCTAGATTGCCGCCGATCAGATTGCCGCCGATCAGCGCTGCTGCTGGCCAGGCCGACGGTCCGCGGCCGCCCCGCCGCTTGCCAGGGCCCGGCCTGCAGGGAAGAAAGGTATACCCCCCAAAAGGGGTACGATCGAAGACGAAGAGGGCGGACATCGAGGTTTTGGGAAATACGCGTTGACGGACATTCGGGCAGATAAGAGCGAACAATCGTAACATGATCATTGTTGTAGTAGTTGTTGTTGTTGTTGTTGTTGTTGTTGTTGTTGTTGTTGTTGTTGTTGTTGTTGTTGTTGTTGTTGTTGTTGTTGTTGTTGTTGTTGTTGAATATTATTACTTCTAAAGAAATATTATTGTTGAGACCCCTGGTGCGCGACCCCCCTCCAAAACCTAGGCCGCAGCCTCATTTCCTTCATTTTCTAGCGAAAGCTTCAGAAAAGTGGATTGTCACCGGATCCGGTTGTTTTGTTGACGCCGTTTTCCCTTGCAAAAAACACTATAAAATGAAAATTCTTGTTCTTACTTGATCAAATTGCAAGAATCCCTTGCAAAAAATAAGGTAAAGTGGACATTCGTGCGCGCAAGACGAAATCCTTCCAAAACCTTAGGTTTCGTAGCGATTTTAACATAAAAACATCAAAAACCCAATGGTTTTTTAAGAAAAAATTGTCAAAATGTCCTTCCGCGCGCTCTTGCGGATTCATAGGAAACACACCACTTTTTAAACATTTCTGTCAAAAGGGTCTTTGCGTGCTACTTCTTCAGGTGCTTTGAACTTCTCCAACAACGGTTGCGCGCCTGCGAGGGCCACCATCCCTTGCAAAAAATGAGACGAAGTGCACATGCGCGCGGCCGCCGCGCGCGCATGTCGAAATCCTGCCAAACACAATGGGTTTTCAATAATTTCAAGATGCGATGTTCAGAAAACATATGAAAACGCACTACTTTCTCATCCGAAAAATCTCGAAATCCATTCGCGGTCTCTTGATGAATCTTTAAAACCCAAGATGGCCCCAACAGGCGCGCAAGATGGCCCCAAGAGGCGTCCATGAGGCCCAAAGAGGCGCCCAAGATGGTCCCAAGAGGCTTCAAGAGGACTCCAAGAGGCCCCCAAGAGGTTCCAGAGAGGCTCCAAGGTGGCTCCAAGAGACCCCCAAGATGGCCCCAGGAGGCGTTCTAGTGGTCCGATGCCATGAGTCTATGAGCAATGCATGCGTCATCCTTGGGACTGTATAACATCAGTGTAACACATGTACTTCTGTAATCGCATCCCCACGAATTTGCCCCAAAAATGTGACCAACTATCTTGGCACTGCGTACCATCTCACGTGTACCGTGTACCACATCATATGTAACAGATGTGATCAACCTCTGTGGGTGTGTACCCCACGCCAGTGTAGTAGCCAGGGTCGTCCGCACGCCACGAAGTGAAGTGTCCCAACGTCATAGGGCGGGAAGCTGGGTGTGGGTGGTCTCGAAGAGTCGTTTGGATATTTGGTAGAGCTTGAACGGCCCCCCCACGAAGTGGGGGTATTGGCTGGTGTCGCAAGAAAACCCTGGCACTGGGGAGAACACTGAGCGTTCGGGTAAAATGATTGTTGTTGTTGTTGTTGTTGTTGGTGTTGGTGTTGGTGTTGGTGTTGGTGTTGTTGTTGTTGTTGTTGTTGTTGTTGTTGTTGTTGTTGTTGTTGTTGATGTTGATGTTGATGTTGATGTTGTTGTTGGAACAAACGGGGGTTGTGGCCCCGGCCCCCCCCAGCAACCAACAACCAGCAACAACCCCTTAGGGAGGCCCACCGAAGCTTCATTTCGGTGGACCTCCCCACGGGATTGTTGCTTTGGCCCCACAGGGCGCTCCACCAGAGCTTCATTTCGGCACACCCCTCTCGAGGATCGCGGCCCTGGCTTCGCAGGGAACCCCACCGAAGCTTCATTTCGGCACACCCCTCTCGAGGATCGTGGCCCTGGCCCCACAGGGAGCTGGACCGACGCTTCATTTCGGAACACACCTCTCGAGGATCGTGGCCCTGGCCCCACAGGGAGCTCGTCCCAAGCCTCATTTCGGCACACCCCTCCTGGGGATCTCGGCCCTGGCCCCACAGGGAGCTCCACTGAAGCTTCATTTCGGTACACCCCTCTCGAGTATCGTGGCCCTGGCCCCACAGGGAGCTTAACCGGAGCTACATTTCGGAACTTCTCTCTCGAGGGTTGCGGCCCTGGTCCGACATGTAGCTCCACCGAAGCTTTATTTCGGAACACACCTCTCGAGGATCGTGCCCCTGGCCCCACAGGGAGCTGGACCGACGCTTCATTTCGGCGCACACCTTTGGAGGATCGTGGCCCTGGCCCCACAGGGAGCTCCACCGAAGCTTCATTTCGGCACACACCGAGGATCGTGGCCCTGGCCCCACATGGAGCTCCACCGAATCTTCATTTCGGCACACCCATCTTGAGGATCGTGCCCTTGGCCCCACAGGGAGCTCCCTGGCCCAACAGGGAGCTCCTCCGAAGCTTCATTCTAGCACGCATCTATCGAGGATCGTGGCCCTGGACCCACAGGGAGCTGCACAGAAGCCCGATTTCGGCACACCCCTCTCGAGGATCGTGGCCCTGGCCCCACAGGGAGCTCCACCGATGTTTCATTTCGGCATACCCCTCTTGAGGATCGTGGCCTTGGCCCAACAGGGAGCTCCACCGAATCTTCATTACGGCACACCCCTCTCAAGGATCGTGGCCCTGGCCCCACAGGGAGCTTCACCGAAGCTTCATTTCGGCACACCCCTCTCGAGGATCTCGGCCCTGGCCCCGCAGGGAGCTCCACCGAAGCTTCATTTCGGCACACCCCTATCGAGGATCGTGGCCCTGGCCGCACAGGGAGCTCCACCGAAGCTTCATTTTGGAACACACCCCTCGAGGATCGTGGCCCTGGCCCCACAGGGAGCTCCAGCGAAACAACATTTCGGCACACCCCTCCTGGGGATCTCGGCCCTGGCCCCACAGGGAGCCCTAACGAAGCTTCATTTCGGCACACCCCTCTCGAGTATCGTGGCCCTGGCCCCACAGGGAGCTGGACCGACGCTTCATTTCGGCACACACCTCTCGAGGATCGTGGCCCTGGCCCCACAGGGAGCTCCACCGAAGCTTCATTTCGGAACACACCGAGGATCGTGGCCCTGGCCCCACATGGAGCTCCACCGAATCTTCATTTCGGCACACCCATCTTGAGGATCGTGCCCTTGGCCACACAGGGAGCTCCCTGGCCCAACAGGGAGCTCCACCGAAGCTTCATTTTGGCACGCATCTCTCGAGGATCGTGGCCCTGGCCCTACAGGGAGCTCCACCGAAGCTTGATTTCGGCACACCCCTCTTGAGGATCGTGGCCCTGGCCCCACATGGAGTTTCACCCAAGCTTCATTTCGGCACACCCCTCTCGAGGATCGTGGCCCTGGTCCAACAGGGAGCTCCACCGAAGCTTCATTTCGGCATACCCCTCTCGAGGATCGTTGCCTTGGCCCCACATGGAGCTTCACCGAAGCTTCATTTCGGTACACCCCTCTCGAGGATCGTGGCCCTGGTCCCACAGGGAGCTCCACCGAAGCTTCATTTCGGCACACACATCTCGAGGATCGTGGCCCTGGCCCCACAGGGTGCTGGACCGACGCTTCTTTCAGCACACCCCTCTCGATGATCTTGGGCTTGGCCCCACAAGGAGCTTCACCGAAGCTTCATTTCGGCGGACATCTCTCGAGGATCCTGGCCCTGGCCCAACAGGGAGCTCCACCGAAGCTTCTTTTCGGCACACCCGTCTCGAGGATCGCGGCCCTGGGTCTCGCAGGGAGCTCCACCGAAACCGCATTTCGGCACACCCCTTTCGACGACGACGGCTCGTAGACAACCCACAGCCGAACGGCTGCCGACAGCTTGAAGACGACCGAAGCACGGCGAGATTCTGTGAGAACCTGATTTTGAAAAAGGAACAATATGCGGTTAGGGCGGATCGGTCCCCCCTCTGGGCCTTCTCCTGGTGCTGGTGTGGACCTCCACCTCGGGGCCTCGGCCTACAAGCCGCCTCCCTCTGGGATCCTCCTCCAAAGGCCCCTGAGCAGGCACCCCTCAGGCGGGATCACCGTTTTCAAACAGAACCGCTTGCATCAAATACTGCGCCTCCCCATGGGTCCCCCCTCTGGGCATTCTCCTTGTGCTGGTGTGGACCTCCACCTCGGGGCCTCGACCTACAAGCCGCCTCCCTCTGGGATCCTCTTCCAGAGGCCTCTGCAGGAACCCATCAGACGAGAGCCCCGTTTTGAAAAAGAACCGCTTGCATCAAATACAGCGCCCCCCCCAATGGAACTTCCCTCTTGGCTTTCTCCTGATTCTGGTGTGGACGTCCACCTCGGGGCCTCGGCCTACAAGCTGCCTCCCTCTGGGATCCTGGGTCCATCGCTAACATGTAATGGGAGGGAGGAAGAGCTGGATCCACTCCCAATAACATTTTATTAGAGCTGGAGTCACCCTTACTAGGAGTCTAGTAGGGTTGGATCCAATCCCAATAGGACTATATTACAGCTGGATCCACTCCTAATCGGATTCTATTAGAGCTGGGTCCAATCCCAATCGGATTCTATTAGGGCTGGATCCTTCCTAATCGGATCCTGGTAGAGGTGGATCCAATCCTGATAGGACTCTATTTGAGCTGGATCCACTCCTAATAGGACTCTATTAGAGCTGGATCCACTCCTACTAGGATTCTCTCAGAGCTGGATCCACTCCGAACAGGTTTCTATCAGAGCTGGATCCACTACTAATCGGATTCTATCAGAGCTGGATCCATTCCTAACAGGATTCTATCAGAACTGGGTCCATTACTGAGCTGGATTCACTACTAATAGGATTCTATCACAGCTGGGTCCACTCCTAACAGGATTCTATCACAGCTGGATCCACTCCTAATCGGATTCTATGAGAGCCGGATCCAGTCCTAATAGGATTCTAGCAGAGCTGCATTCACCAGTGATAGGGCCCTAATACAGCTTGATCCACCGCCAATCGGATTCTTTCACAGCTGGATCCACCACCAATAGGATTCCATCAGAGCCGGATCCACCACTAGTAGGAATCCATCAGAACTGGATCCACCACAAATAGGTTCGTAGTAGAGGTGGATCCACCACCATTAGGATTGTAATAGAGGTGGATCCTCTAATGATAGGTTCGTATGAGAAGGTGGATCCACCACCACGAGGATTGTAGTAGAGGTGAATTCACCATTGATAGGTTTGTAGTAGAGGTGGATCCACCACCACTAGGATTGTAGAGGAGGTGGATCCACCACCACCAATAGGATTGTAGTTGAGGTGGATACACCAGTAAAAGGACTGTATTAGAGCTGGATCCACCAGTAATAGGATTGTAGTAGAGGTGGATCCACAACTAATAGGTTTGTAGTAGAGCTGGATCCACCAGAAAAAGGATTCTATGAGAGCTGCATCCACCCCTAAGGATCCGATCTGGCTCCGTAGATTCCGGACCTTCGCTGGTGAGGACACGGCAAAATGGCATGGAGGATGAGTCCACACCCTTAAGCGAGCAAATTCGCCAGCGGAGCAGGGAACGGAACCCCAGGTTGCTGGTTGCTGGTTGCTAGTTGCTTGTTGCTGGGGGGGGGGTCCCAACTGGCCAATGGGGCACAGACGCGCGGTTCCGCCGTAGGGAAGAAGGCGGGGAACGAGGTCCGGGACCATGGGGCACTCACGCGCGGATGTTTTTTGTTCTTGTTGTTGAACATTATTCCTTCTAAAGAATTATTATTGTTGGGACCCCTGGTGCGCGACCTCTGCGCCGCGCCTAGGCCGCAGCTACATTTTCATCATTTTTTCGCGAAAGCTTCAGAAAAGTGGATGAGCTCCGGATCCGGTTTTTTGTTGACGCTCGTTTTCCCTTGCAAAAAACAATAGAAAATGAAAATTCTTGTTTTTACTTGATCAAATTGCAAGAATCCCTTGCAAAAAATAAGGTAAAGTGGACATTCGTGCGCGCAAGACGAAATCCTTCCAAAACCTTAGGTTTCGTAGCGATTTTAACATAAAAACATCAAAAACCCAATGGTTTTTTAAGAAAAAATGTCAAAATGTCCTTCCGCGCGCTCTTGCGGATTCATAGGAAACACACCACTTTTTAAACATTTCTGTCAAAAGGGTCTTTGCGTGCTACTTCTTCAGGTGCTTTGAACTTCTCCAACAACGGTTGCGCGCCTGCGAGGGCCACCATCCCTTGCAAAAAATGAGACGAAGTGCACATGCGCGCGGCCGCCGCGCGCGCATGTCGAAATCCTGCCAAACACAATGGGTTTTCAATAATTTCAAGATGCGATGTTCAGAAAACATATGAAAACGCACTACTTTCTCATCCGAAAAATCTCGAAATCCATTCGCGGTCTCTTGATGAATCTTTAAAACCCAAGATGGCCCCAACAGGCGCGCAAGATGGCCCCAAGAGGCGTCCATGAGGCCCAAAGAGGCGCCCAAGATGGTCCCAAGAGGCTTCAAGAGGACTCCAAGAGGCCCCCAAGAGGTTCCAGAGAGGCTCCAAGGTGGCTCCAAGAGACCCCCAAGATGGCCCCAGGAGGCGTTCTAGAGGCCCCAAGAGTCCGCCGTGAGGGTCCAATAAGCCCCCAAGAGGCCCCAAGATGGTTCCAAGGAGCCCCCCAAAGGCTCTCAAGTGGACCCCAAACCGCGCCAGGAGGCTTCCCCCCCATGAGTCTATGAGCAATGCATGCGTCATCCTTGGGACTGTATAACATCAGTGTAACACATGTACTTCTGTAATCGCATCCCCACGAATTTGCCCCAAAAATGTGACCAACTATCTTGGCACTGCGTACCATCTCACGTGTACCGTGTACCACATCATATGTAACAGATGTGATCAACCTCTGTGGGTGTGTACCCCACGCCAGTGTAGTAGCCAGGGTCGTCCGCACGCCACGAAGTGAAGTGTCCCAACGTCATAGGGCGGGAAGCTGGGTGTGGGTGGTCTCGAAGAGTCGTTTGGATATTTGGTAGAGCTTGAACGGCCCCCCCACGAAGTGGGGGTATTGGCTGGTGTCGCAAGAAACCCTGGCACTGGGGAGAACACTGAGCGTTCGGGTAAAATGATTGTTGTTGTTGTTGTTGTTGTTGTTGTTGAATTCTCATTTCTGAAGAATAATTATTGTTGATCCCCCCCACCGGTGCATACTGTTTTTCTCAATCAAAGTGTGCCCCTCGACGCTCGCACCCTGTTTTTGGACAGGGAAAGTCTTCCTGGTCAAACTGGGCCCCTGGGCCCCGGGTTACAACAACAACGGCTCCCGCCTGAGACTTCCTTACAATTTAGCCAAGACCCCCGCTCCCGCCCGAGACTTCCTCTCATTTTATTCCCTACCTAGGCGCTGCCTAGAAGGGTTCTTACTGTGTTCTCTTAAAGGGCCGGGCAGTTGAAAGCTCCCCAGGCGGTTCCCCCGGCATCCGCCCCGCGGTTCCCCCAGTTACGTCCCCTTAGCTTAGCGTTGCTTATCTCATCTTAGCTTAGCTTATTTCATCTTAGCTTAGCTTAGCTTCATCTTAGCTCAGGATTATCTTAGCTTAGCTTACCTTCATCTTAGTTTCGCTGAGCTTTAGCATAGCAGAGCACAGCATAGCATAGTATAGCGTAGCATAGCATAGCGCAGCATAGCATATCATAGCATAGCCCAGCATAGCATAGCATAGCGCAGCATATCATATCATAGCATATCATAGCGCAGCACGGCACATGGCAGCATAGCACAGCGCAGCATAGCATAGCATAGCAGAGCATAGCACAGCATAGCATAACATAGCCAATCATAGCGTAGCATAGCATAGTATAGCGCAGCATATCATAGCATAACATAACATAGCATAGCATAGTGCAGCTTAGCATAGCGCAGCTTAGCATAGCATCGCATAGCATAGCTCAGCATAGCACAGCGCAGCATGACATAGCATAGCTTAGCTTAACATAGCATAGCATAACACAGCGCAGCAGATCATAGCATACTATAGCATATCATAGCGCAGCATAGCATGGCATGGCATAGCATAGCATAGCATAGCAACTAATGCTGCTTTCCTAGGGGCTCCAACTTCTAGGTAGGGTCGCACTGGGGTAATTCAGGAATGGCGCTCTCGCTTGGGACTTCCTTACAATTTATTCAGGAATCGCTCTCCCAGCGCTCTGGAGTCGCGCTCTCGCTGGAGACTTGCTACCAACTTACTGAAGAATGGCCTTGCGTTGGAATTTCCTGCAATTTGCCCAAGCGCCGCGCTCCCGACACCCAGGCACCCAGGAGTCGCGCTCATTGTGGCCCCATGTGCATGCCCTTCGTGGCCCCGCTGTCGCCATTTGTGCCCCCCTCTGTCCTACGTGGCCCAGTTGCTACCCTCAGTGGCCCCATAGTTGCCTTTTGTGGCCCCGCATTATCTGCACTTCGTGGCCCCCGTTCGTTCGCGCTCACGCATTCCCTTCGTGTCCCCGCTGTCGCCCTTCGTGGCCTACTTCGTGCCCTTCGTGGCCCTGCTGTCGTTCTCTCTCGCTCTCGCTTTCGCTCGTCGTCGCCGTCGTCGTCGTCGTCGTCGTCGTCGTCTTCGACGTCGTCGTCGTCGTCGTCGTCGTCGTCGTGGTTGGTCCCCTGTCCGTCCCTCTTCGGGTCGGGTCGACGGTCCGCGGCCGCCCCGCCGATCAGCGCTGCCGCTGGCCAGGCCGACGGTCCGCGGCCGCCCCGCCGCTTGCCAGGGCCCGGCCTGCAGGGAAGAAAGGTATACCCCCCTAAAGGGGTACGATCGAAGACGAAGAGGGCGGGTATCGAGGTTTTGGGGAATACGCGTTTTTGGACACTCGAGCATATAAGGGCGAACAGTCTTAAAATGATTGTTGTTGTCGTTGTCGTTGTCGTTGTCGTTGTCGTTGTCGTTGTCGTTGTTGTCGTCGTCGTCGTCGTCGTTGTTGTTGTTGTTGTTGTTGTTGTTGTTGTTGTTGTTGTTGTTGTTGTTGTTGTTGTTGTTGTTGTTGTTGTTGTTGTTGTTGTTGTGGTTGTTGTTGTTGTTATTGTTTTTGTTGTTGTTGTTGTTGTTGTTGTTGTTGTTGTTGTTGTTGTTTGCGTGGCGCGCTGAGTCCTGTGGGTCCCAGGGGGCTCAGACAAGGGCCTTTGGAGGCTGTACGCCTCCCAGATGGGGTCCGAGTAGATGGGGTCGGAGGATTGCGCCGCATCAGCGATGCGGTTCGATGTGGAGCCCGTTGTTCTCCACGTCGACGTCGCTGTTGCATCGGCGATGCGGCTCTATCTTCCGACCCTGTTAGGCAGGCCTCTGGAGGCGCAGTCTCAGAAGAGCCGGACCGCTTGAGGCCAGATTTGGGGACAGGTCGGCGTCGGGCCTCGCCGCCAGGGGGGGCCATTCGGCGGCGTGCCCCGGGGGAGATGCACACGGGGCGGGCTTTCTCAGAAGGCTCCGAAACCTGTCGGCCTTCTGAGAGGCTTTGGGAGGTTTTTCCGAAGCTATATGGGGGCTTCTCAGAAGGCGGAAGGGCCTGTGATAAGCCCCGCCGCCTTCTGAAAAGGCCTGCCCACTCTTACTTCTCCCCTCGGCGCGCCGCCGACGTGTGCCTCGCCGCCAGGCCTTCATGTGTCTATTCCTCGTCCTCCTAGCCTCTCCTCGTTCCCTCTCCACTGCCAGGCGACGGGGCGCGTCTGGGTAGTCCTCAGCTGCGCCGTCGGCGTCGGTGCGAGCTACGTCAGCGTCTGGGCGCAGAGCCGCATCAGCGCCACCAGCTTCCTCGTTCTGATGAACGCCAACAAGTTCTTGATCATATCCGTAAGGGCTTCGCCCCCTGCCGCTGGCCCCCTCTCTGTCATAAGGGGATATATCATAATGCATTGCATTGCATTGCAAGTAATGTATTGCACGCGAAAATCCAGTAATACATTTGCGCCCCGGAATGTATTGCACGTCCCAGATGTATTGCAACCCCACAAATCTATTGCACCAAATCTATTGCACCACCCCATTGTCGCTGGACCCCCTTTTGGGTCACCCGGAACCATGTGTTCCCCCAGCCGTTGTGAAAACCTTCGGGGAACACTTGGGGGAGGATGGCGGGGAAGATCAGGAGGTGGAGGAGGAGGATGAGGAGGAGGAGGAGGAGGAGGAGGAGGCGGAGGATGAGGAGGGGGCATGTGGGGAGTCTCTGGGGGCACTCTTGGGGCCTCCTGGGAGCTTTCTGGGAGCCTGCCATCTTGGGCCGTCTTGGGGTCCTTTGGTGAGGCCCGTCTTGGGGGCTTCTTGGGCCGTCTTCGGGCCATCTTGGAAGCCTCTTGGGCGATCTTGGGGGCCTCTTGGGCCGTCTTGGCCCGTCTGAAGGCCGAAACGGCGCAAATGACAAAATCCGTCAAACAATTAAGGAATATCAGTAATTCTTCAGGCTTACGCCACATCCGCCGACCCCTTAAATGCGTCGGAGGCAAGTGACGAGCACGGCGGCAAGCAACGGAAGTTGCGAGGAATCTGACCGCCGGGACTTAGGGGTAGGTGGAGGAAGGAGGATGGGGGGGAGGAGGGCAAGGCTGGGGAAAGAGGATGAGGGAAAGGAAGAGAGGATGCAAGAGGGAAGGAGAGGAAGAGGAGGGCGGAGGGATGAGGGAGGAGAAGGGTGCTGAAGAGGAGGAGGGAGAGGAACTGGAAACACGATCTACTTTCAGTCGGCATGTCACGCCACCGTGCCCGGAATGTGGGTCTGAGGCTTGTGCGATGTTCGCTGGGATCTCTGGGGAGGCATCTCGCAGGCTTCGTGGAGGTAGTTTCGAAGTTCACTGATAGCCGTTTTGGGACCTCTTGGGGCCTCTTTTGGGCCTCTCGGACGCTTTTAGGAGGTCTTTTGGGGGTCTCATGGGACCTTGGGCGGCTCGTGGGGTGTCCCAGGGCCAGGTGGGAGCGGAGGGCTCGGATTTTCGGTTCGGGCTCCGCCGCTAGGAGCCGTCTTGGGATTCTTTTGGGCCGATTCGGGAGCCTCTGGGGCCGTCTTGGCGCCGTTTTGGGCCGTCTTGGGCGCCTTTTGGGACCCTTTTGGGACGTCATGGGGTGGCCTTGGGGGCCTCTTAGACTGGCTGGAACTCCGTGCAGGCTGAAAAGTCGTCGATGCTAAAAATGTACGTTTCCAAATGGAAAATCAATGATTTTCGCTGCTTTGGACCTTCTTGGAGCGCCCCGTCGGGGCCTCTTGGAGCGTCTTGGAGGCATCGTGGGCTGTCTTGAGCCCGTATTGGGGAATCTTGGAGCCACCGAAGGCCACGTGGAGGTCCTCTTGAGCTGTCGTGGTGCGTCCCGGGGCCATGTCGAGGCCACCGGAGGAGTCCCTGCAGGATTTTCGGGAGCGGATGACCCCCCGGGGGAACTGGGGGAACCGGGGGAACGGGGAATTTGAACAGACACCCCCCTCCTCCAAATCGACCGGACCGGGCTCCCGGGGGAGGGGTTTGGGGAGGGGGAAGATCTCACACGCCGATGAACCCCAAGGGGTCGGCGGATTGTGACCTCTTCGAGCCTTCCTGGAGGCCCTCTTGGAGGCCTTTTGGGCCGTCTTGTAGGCCTCTTGGGTGCCTCTTGGGCCGTTTCAGGGCATCCGGAGGCTATCTGAGGCCGTCTTGGTTGCATCTTTGGCAGTCCTGGAGGAATCTCGGAGGCTATCTTGAGCCGTCTTGGAGCACTTTTTGCGGACGTTGTGCGCGATTGCGGTCCCTTTCGTGTGGCCAGCGGGACGGGCAGAAGCCCCATGGGGGAGTCCTTTAGGAAAATAACCAAAACCAAATCGCAAGAAATCCAGTGCGCCGGGCACCGTTGTGATACATCAACAGGGGGCGGCGGATCAAAGACGCCCACGGCGAATCACCGCCGCCCCCTGCCTTCTAGAATCGCCCATGTGGCCGAGCGTTGTGGCAAGAGCTCTGCCAAGCTATCGGACCATGTGTTCCCCCAGCCGATGCGAAACCCTTCGGGGAACACTTGGGGAAGGATGGCGGGGAAGATCAGGAGGAGGAGGAGGAGGAGGAGGAGGAGGAGGAGGAAGAGGAGGAGGAGGAAAAGGAGGAAGGAGGAGGAGGAGGAGGAAGGAGGAGGAGGAGGAGGAGGAGGAGGTGGTGGTGGTGGAGGAGGAGGAGGAGGAGGAGGAATGGGAGGATGAGGAGGGGCCATCTTGGGAGCCTCTGGGGACACTCTTGGGACCTCCCGGGATGAACAAAGCATCCTTGGTGCTAGACGTGCCCCTGCGTGGTGCAACACCCTCCGCTAGGCAAGGCCCCTCCCCAAGCTGATGGACAAAACATCCTTGGTGCTAGACGTGCCCCTGTGTGGCGCAGCACCCTTTGCTAGGCCAGACCCTTCCCTAACCTGATTATTGAACCTCCCAAGAATCCTCGGTGTACCACGTGCCCTTGTGTGGTGCAGCATCCTCTGCTAGACAAGGCCCAACTCCAAGTTGATTCAAAAAGCATCCTTCGTGCCGCTGTGTGGTGCAGCACCCTCTGCT
Source organism: Prorocentrum cordatum (assembly GCA_963575745.1). Lineage (NCBI taxonomy): Eukaryota > Dinophyceae > Prorocentrales > Prorocentraceae > Prorocentrum > Prorocentrum cordatum. The sequence goes on from CAUYUJ010022215.1 coordinate 483,573, forward strand.
AGGCAAGGCCCCTCCCCGAGCTGGTAAAAATAAACATCCTTGGTGCCAGACGCGCCCCTGTGAGGTGCAGCGCCCGCTGCTACACAAGGCTCCTTCCCAAGCTGATTAAAGCTATGATCTTTGGTGTCAGACGTGCCCCTGTGTGGTGCAGCACCCTCTGCTAGGCCAGGCCCTCCTCCAATCTGATTATATAGATATATGTATATATGTGTATATATATAGCCGTCTATGTAACACAGAGAGGAACAAACGTCCTTGAGGCTAGACGTGCCCCGCTGTGGCGCAGCACCCTCTGCTAGGCAAGGCCCAAGCTGATCTCTTAACATTCTAAATATCCTTGGTGTATTACGTGCCCTTGTGTGTTGCAGCACCCTCTGCTAGGCAAAGCCCAGCTCCAAGCTGATTCAATAAGCATCCTTGGTGTTGGACGTGCCCCTGTGTGGTGCAGCACCCTCTGCTAGGCAAGGCCCCTCCCCAAGCTGACAAAAACAAATCATCCTTGGTGCTAGACGTGCCCCTGTGTGGTGCAGCACCCTCTGGTAGGCCAGGCCCTCCTCCAATCTGATTATATATAAATATCTATGTAAAAAAGAGAATGAACATCCTTGGTGCTAGACGTGCCCTTGTGTGGCGCAGCACCCTCTGCTAGGCAAGGCCCCTCCCTAAGCTGATTTCTTAACATTCTAAACATCCCTGGTGTATTACGTGCCCTTGTGTGGTGCAGCACCATCTGCTAGGCAAGGCCTAACTCCAAGCCGATTCAAAAAGCATCCTTGGTGTTAGACGTGCCCCTGTGTGGTGCAGCACCCTCTGCTAGGCAAGGCCCCTCCCCAAGCTGACAAAAACAAATCATCCTTGGTGCTAGACGTGCCCCTGTGTGGTGCGGCACCCTCTGCTAGGCCCCCCCCCTCAATCTGCTATATATATATGTATATCTAAACCTTGGTGCTAGACGTGCTCTGCTGTGGCGCAGCACCCTCTTCTAGGCAAGGCCCCTCCCTAAGCTGATTTCTTCACATCCTAAACATCCTTGGTGTACCACGTGCCCTTGTGTGGTGCAGCACCCTCTGCTAGGCAAGGCCCAACTCCAAGCTGATTAAAACAGCATCCTTGGTGTGTTACGTGCCCCTGTGTGGTGCAGCACCCTCTGCTAGGCAAGGCCCAAGCTGATTTCTTAACATCCTAAATATCCTTGGTGTATTACGTGCCCTTGTGTGTTACAGCACCCTCTGCTAGGCAAAGCCCAGCTCCAAGCTGATTCAATAAGCATCCTTGGTGTTGGACGTGCCCCTGTGTGGTGCAGCACCCTCTGCTAGGCAAGGCCCCTCCCCAAGCTGACAAAAACAAATCATCCTTGGTGCTAGACGGGCCCTGTGCGTTGCAGCACCCTCTGCTAGGCAATGCCCCTCCCCAAGGCTGATTAACACGTGAGTTTAAACAAGTTCCTTGGTGCTGGACGCGGCCCTTTGTTCCACTAGCCCCCCCTCTGCTAGGCATGCTTCACCGCCAAAGTAAATTAAGCCAACTCTGTGTTGCCAGACTCTGGTCGCGGTCGGGGTGCACTAACAGGAGAATGCCGCCCGGAGACCGTGACCAGTATCAGTCTTGGTCTCGGGCTGGGCGCGGTCGGGGTACATTATTGCAATAGCTCAATAAACATGCCAGTCCGCGATCGCGACCAGAACCAATCCTGATCTTGGTCGCGGTCGGAATACATGTTTGCATTATGAAGACTACCTAATAATAACACCGCCAAACGACCAGAACCAAAGCCAGTCCTGGTCACGATTGCGGTTCTGGCTCCGGTTCTGTTTCCGGTTCTGGTTTGGTTCCGGTTCTGGTTTTGGTTCCGGTTCTGGTTCTGGCTCTGGTTTCTTTGTTCTTCGGGGTCCCAAAGACCCCCCCAAGTTACGGTTTTGGTTATGGTTCCGGTTCCGGTTTCTTTCTTCTTCGGGTCCCCCCCAAGTTACGGTTTTGGTTCCGGTTCACGTCTTGGTTTCCTTTCCTCGGGGTCCCAAAGAAGACCTTCAAGGTCACGGTTTTGGTTCCGATTCCAGTTCCAGTTCCCGTTTCTTTCCTGTTCGGGGTCCCAAAGGAGACACGGTTTTGGTTCTTGTTCCAGTTCCAGTTCCGGTTTCCTTTCTCTTCGGGGTCCCACAGAAGACCCCCTCAGTCGCGGTTCCGGTTTTGGTTCCGGTTCCGGTTTCCTTCTTCTTCGGGTTCTCAAAGAAGACCTTCAAGGTCACGGTTCTGCGTCTGGTTCCGGTTCCAGTTCCGGTTTCTTTCTTCTTCGGGGTCCCAAAGAAGACTTTCAAGGTCACGGTTTTGGTTCCGATTCCAGTTCCAGTTCCTGTTTCTTTCTTCTTTGGGGTCCCAAAGAAGACCTCCTCAGTCGCGGTTTTGGTTCCGGTTTTGGTTCCGGTTCCGGTTTCCTTCTTCTTCGGGGTCCCAAAGAAGACCTTCCAGGTCACGGTTTTGGTTCCGGTTCCGGTTCCGGTTTTATTCTTCTTCGGGGTCCCAGATTTTCCAAGTCACGGTTTCGGTTCCGATTCTAGTGTTGGTTCCAGTTTCCTTCTTCCTCGGGGTCCCATAAATGACCCTTCAGGTCACGGTTCTGGTTCCAGTTCCAGTTCTGGTTCTGGTTTTCTTTTTTTTGTGCCCAGGGACGCTTCAGATTTTGTTTCTGGTTCTGGTTCTGGTTCCGGTTTCCTTCTTCTTTTTTTTGCCCAGGGACGCCTCAGATTTTGGTTCTGGTTCTGGTTCCGGTTCCGATTCCCGTTTCCTTCTTCTTCCGAGTACCGAAGAAGGCCTTTTAGGTCACGGTTCCAGTTCCGCTTCCGGTTTCTTTCTTTTTGTTTGGTTCGGAGGGCCCCTGAGGTCCCGGTTGTGGTTTTGGTTCCAGTGTTGGTTCCGGTTTGGGTTTGTCTTCTTTCGGCCCTCTTCCGTTATGTTTCCGGTTCCGGTTCCTGTTCTGGTTCTGGTGCCGGTTCCAGTTTTTTTCTTTTTCCCCCTGCCGAAGAAGGGCGCCGAAACGATCACCAGACCCACACTCGTTCTTTTGGAAAAGAGCCAAAACCAAAACCGAGAGGGTTCAGCACGCCGGGCACCCCTGTGGCAAGCCAACAATGGGCGGCGGATCCTAGTGGCCTTCGGCCCATCCCGCCACCGTGCGCCTGTGTTGTGGGGCTGAGGCCTCGTGTAAATGTGTTGGGGTGTCGTGGGGAGCCTCCCGGGGGCCTCTTGAAGGCAGATTTGGCGCCTCTTGGGGGCCTCCTGGGGCCTCGTGGGGTATCTTTTGGGCTTCTTGGAGGCCTCTTGGGCGCGTCTTGGGAGCCTCTTGGGGCCTCTGGACAGCTTCTCGGGGCCTCCTGGGGGCTTCTCGGGGCACAACTATCGAATGTTCGGTTCGTGGTCCCCTGCTTAAGCCTCTCTTGGGGCCGTCTTGGGGCCCTCTTGGGCCGTCTTGAGCCCTTCTTGGGCTATCTTGGAGCCCTCTTTGGCCGTCTTGGGGCCCTCTTGGAGGCGGCTTGGGCGATCTTGAGGCGGCCTTGTGAGCTTCTTGAGCCGTCTTTGAGCGTCGGAAAGCCGAACATTTAACATGCGAGAAGGTCAAAAACCGTCGTACAAATTATGATGTTGACATCTTGGGGCTCTCTCGGGAGGCCTCTTGGAGCGCTCTTGGGGCCTCGTCGTGCCCTCTTGGGCCGTCTTGGAACCATCTTCGGGCGTCCTGGAGCACTTTTGGCTTCGGCAATGCGAATGTAGCGTGCTTTGCGAAGGTTTATGGCTTCGGGGACGCGAGGATTGCGTAATTTACGAGGGTTTATTGCTTCGGGGACGCAACTACTGTGTAATTTCCATTCTTTTTGAGCGAAGGGGTCCAAGACGGCCCCAAAAGGCCTCCCAGACCCTCCAAAAGAGCTCCAAGAGGGCCCCAAGACTCCCCAAAAGATCGCCAAGAGAGCCCCAAGAGACCCCCAAGAGACCCCCAAGAGAGCCCCAAGGGGGTCCAAGAATAGGAAATCCGATTCTACGACGGGGCCCGCTGCGCCAGAATCGCTTACCACAGGGAGCCCTCGGCGTATCTTGCACAGGTTTCCATCTTACACTTCGCTGCGGGAAGCTAGGTGTGATCCTTGTTTCTCCTGGCCCAGGTTGAATGCAGCCACCTGCGCTAGAGACGTTTACCACGAGGAGCACCACGTCGTATCTTGCATTGATTTCCATTTTAAACTTCAATGCGGGAAGCTATTTGTGATCCTTGTGTTTCTGAAGACGGCCGCGCAACTGCATGCTTCCAGCCGTCCCTGATTTACCAACTCCCCTGCTGATCGTTTCTGGATGGGCTGGTGGGATACTCAAGGCGTCAAGATTTTACAAGGGTTCGTGGCTTCGGGGACGCGAATGTGGAACAATTTACAAGGGGTTATGTCCTCGAGGGTGCAAATCTCATGTACGTTTAAGTGTCCCCCGCCCCGCCTTGAATCCAGAGAGCGCGATCCAGGCGTGGTAAATTTGATCCTTTTGGGCCCACCCCTGGCACGTCGAAAGTTTACAGTCGGAAGCAGAAAGCAAGACGAACGTTGCAGACTCAAAATTGCAACCGTTGCAGGGAGCAGCGCGCTTCGGCCTGCAGCCTGGTGGCCTCGCAAGGGGGCCGGCGGATTCCTCGAGGCTTTCTGCCTCAGCACGACGCCGCTCACGCCGTCCTCTGTTGCCAGTGCGTGTGTCGCGGTCATGGGAGGCATCTGTTATTCGAACTCGCGGCCCAGCGGCGCGGCCAGGGCGGGGAAGGCCGCGGGGGAGAAGCAGCCGCTCGTCCAGAAGCAGCCGCAGCCTGCAGTCTGAGGTCGTGCTTGCGAACCGGCGCGAGTGTGGTCGCACCTCGCAGTGATCGGGGCCGCACGCGCGCCGTCTGATGCGCGCGCGGTCTGCTCGCCTCCTGTCCTGCGCCGAGCCGCCCTGGTGGTTGCCCCTTTCCTCACACGGTCCCCCCTCTCCTCCTCCTCCTCCTCCTCCTCCTCCTCCTCCTCCTCCTCCTCCTCCTGCTCCTCCTCCTGCTCCTGCTCCTGCTCCTGCTCCTGCTCCTCCTCCTCCTCCTCCTCCTCTTCGCATCCCCCCCGTTTCCTATCCCCGTCTTCTTCATCTCGCCATCCACTGGGTTGAGAGTGTGACTGTCCCACGCTTTCGGGCACTCTCTGAATACTAGTGTTTTGGTGGGGTAAACGGCGCCTAAGGGGGCCATGTTTCTGACAATTGCGGAGCCGAATCTCGGCCCGCAGGTGGCCCACTTGGACCCAACATTGGACCTACATGTGGCCTTCTTGGGCCCAGACTTGGGACTGCATGTGGCCCTTCCGGGCCCCCAATTTGGCTCATTCGGGCCCGAAATTGGGCCTGCATGTGGCCCTTTCGGGCCAGAATTTTGACCCATCAATTTCCCTCCCTAAGCCAATCTGGCCTTGTCGGGCCTGGAAGTTTACACAGCCGTTGATGTAAGCGGCAGTATGCCAAAAGGACAAAGGGACAAAGGTGTCTTGCGCCTTGCGCCCTGATGGTCGTCCTCCTCTCCCCCACGTCCTCTCTCCTCCCTGAAACCTTTTATCGTATTACCCTTTGTCCAGTCCTTAACTTGGCCAGTCTCACTCTAACTCTCTTTCTCTCTCTCCATTCGCTTCATTGCGTGTCAAAGTTCCTCAGACCCTCCCTCCTCATCCATAGCCAGTTGGGCTCTGGCCATTAGGCCTTCTCGCGGACTCGCGACTCAGGTGCATCAGCACATGGACTTATTCGGCATTTTGTCAGATGTTTCGATGGACGATGCGGCTCGTACTTCAGAGGTGGTACCAGCAGTGGGACCAGTGCCGCTTCCCGCGATGGACTTCATGGATATCGTCGCCTTCGAGCCGAACGATCACCTGATGCGGCCGCTAGCCGCTCCAGCACCACCAGTACCGCAGCCACTACCGCCTGCAGCACACCACCAGATCCTTGATCGAGCTGGTCCGAGCAGGAAGGGATTTTTCGGGAAGGGCAGGCACGGCACCACGGACGAGAGGGAGAAACTTATGCACTACGTTCGAGAACAGCGAACGTGGAGGGCCTTGGGAAACCAGAAGAGAGTTACGCTGGTGCATGTCGTCACCTTCGACGTTACCTTGAGACCCCGCCTGAAACGATGGGCCTTCATATCAGTCGTCAAGCACTTCAAGTTGGCCAGGTGTCGGGGCAGCCCACTTCGCCTTTGCATTTGACATTGCACGAAGGATGGCCCGACACGCGCTGAGAGTAGACCCTTCTCCATGGACGGCGTGCTCGAGGTCGCATGCGACTTTGGGAATCGCCCAGCTATCTTGGCTGCTCTGAAAGGCATGTCTTTGAAATCGGTTCAGATCATGCGGCGCGTGACCGCCGCAGCTTTTCTACATAATCAGCACCGCGGCTTGGGACAGTTGGCCAGACATGTCAGCACATGAAAACTTCGTTTGTGATTTCGGGGCTCGCTTTCGACGAGACCAGCGAGAAGCTGACCGTCCCTGTGCCTGGAACGTTGGATGATGCTGCAGGGGCGCGAAACGCTTGGCACATTTGCGTGGAGCGGCTTTCTCTTCATATCGGGTGGACGGGCACTGCTGGGATGGGCGAGACTGTTGTAAAGCATGACGTGGGTCTGCCAGACTTGATCCTCACGGCGCCGAGTGCTCCACATATCTTCACACCTTTATTCAGACACAAAGCCTATACGCCAGTGTTGCAGCGCTGGGTTTACCACGTTCGCTGACGGGCCGTGCCATTTCAATCTTGGAGGTGGATGGAGCCTCGCCGAACGAGATGATCTGGGCGCACTTGCTGGATCTGAACCGCGACAAGCTACTTCTCGATTGCAGGCGGCACGGTCAGCTCCCAAACAATCCCTCACCATTAGATTTCAGAGCAGACCGTCCCCATTTTTATCCCCGACCCCCGAAGCGCCTACAATGATTGGATGCAGGGGGGGCGGGGATCGGGGAGGAGGGGTGGGGGGCATTGGGAAGGGGAGGGGAGGGTCCTGGGTCATTTGGATTCGGGGCTAGATAGGTCCGAGGCTGTCCTTGAAGGTTCCTGAAAGGTCCAGGGCCCAAGTTTGCCTTAGTTTCAATCCCCGAATGTTTGTATGCCGCCTTCATGGTACCAGTCTTATTGAGTGCAGTGTTCTCGCAGCGGTGGCTGGTAAGGTTCCCGCGCGTTCGTGCAATCTTGGATTGTCGTTCAGCAAGTCCGCATATTTCGCGAAGATGGCTCAGCAGTTGCGCGTAGTATTGATGGAGACTGAATCGTTGGCGATTGGAGGGGGGGGGGGGGGGGGCTGACGTGGGCCCCGTTCTTCTTGATGGCGCGAGGGAGTGCTCGGTCGAAGTCATCCGCTTTATTGCTAGCCACCATCGCCCGAAATCACAAAAACGAACATCCACGAGAGAGAATGGCAGAGACCAGGGCGAGCTGGGCGGTGATACCTATGTGAACGACTTCGATATTCAGGAGCTCTATGATCACCCGAAGCTCTTGGATATACTCAGGCCTGAAGGGTGCATTCCATATTGGCCACGACGTGCGACCTGAGCTGCCAGATCCTGGGGCAGGGTCATCGCAGGCCCGGGGTCTGGCAGTTTCGACTGCGCGAGGCGGGTCAGCGTGGAAGTGCCGTGCGCAGGAGCGCTGGTCTGACGAAGACGGTGTCATACTTGCTGGAACCCGTGGCGATGTGCAAACATGTCGTCGTTCCCATTTCGAGATCCTGTCGCATTTTCATTCTTCTCCTGCCTCCCTCTCCCTCTTTCTTTCTCACTCTCCCTCCCTGTCTCTTTACTTCGCTCGCGCCCTCCCCCCCCCCCCCCCTCCTGTGCCTCCTCCGCCTTCCAACTTCTTATCGTCCTCCATTTTTTGTTTTGTTTTTTTGGCAAGGTGGGGCGCAGCGCGCGCGCGCTTCTCATATGTATTGGCCCATCTTGCTGCTCATCTCGGAAGCGCACTGCCCGGAAGGTAATCGATGCGATTCGGAAAATTCCCATGCCTTCGCGATCGGCAGAATCGTCTTCATCGCCCCGTCGTCCACGTCGTCGACGTCGGCAAGCACGGGCTGCGCGACGTGTGTCGTCTCGCGCTTGGGCGAATCCAACAGAAGCGACATGTCGGTAGCTGCGCCTCTGCCCGCCCCGCGACCCTTGCCTTTGCCGCCGCCGCCTCTTCCCCGACCAGCCCCGCCCCCCCGAGGCAAGGGCGACAGCTTCGACCGCAACAGGCGCAGTCTCGAACGCTGGGTCACACAGACACGTGTGCATCACATCCAATGCGATGTCGTCGATGAGAACGCGCCGAATGTCGAGGCGCTTCAGGTCAGGGCACTCCCCCGGCAAGTGGCTGGCCAGCTCGTCCTCCGACATGAAGTGAATGGGCCCAACGTGCTGTCGAAGAAGCGGCGGCCTGAACTTCCCAACCGCATCCACCATCGCAGTTCGTGACTAACTCAGTTCGATTCCTGCGAGATCGCCTGGAGGAGCGGTTGGACTTACTTGTTCTTGCAAAGCGAAGGTCTGATGGGCAGGCTTGCGACCAGAGCGCCCATCGCACTCGCGCGTCCAAGCGAACGTGTACTTGGTGGTGCCGCCGACGCGGGCAGAGAACACAAGCGCGAGGTCTGCGTTGCACGCCATGTCGCATGTCCCAAGCAACCTTGCAATGGTGCACAGTGCTTTGAGTGTGTTCGCATGCCGCTTCAGAGTTAGATCTGCGACAACCTCGCTATTCTTGCACGACGAACCACAGCGCTTGTTGCACTGCGCAACCGCTGCCTTGCTTAAGATCTCTGATAGAGATCTTAAGCAAGGGTTCCTTGCAGTGCTCCCGGTGCTGCGCTATGGTGGAGGTCGCGAGATGGTATTGACTGGCCTTGGCTGATTCTGCGCAGTCCTCATCGAAGATGGACAACGTGTCTGGGCGTCGGTGACCGACGTGGGGGCACAATGATGGCGGCGTCGGTTTCTGGCACTCGTGCTCAGCGGCGCCGCGACATGGGCAGATGGCGCCGCCTGTGCCAGCCGCAGCGATCACTCCAGCCGCGCTGGAAGGATCAGGCGGCGTCGGCTCCACGCCGGCAATCGACGCTGGACCGAGTGGCCGAGCAATGATAGCCTCCGAAGCGAGGTTCGCTGCTATCTGCCTGTGCACAGCCTGCTTATGGCCGAGGGCTTGCCACTCCGCCAGCACTTCCTAGGGGCCAAGATCAGAAGAAACACAGAAACGGAGCACAGGGCACTAGGAGGATGGATAAATGAGGCGGCAGAAGGCAGCGGGGGGCAGCAGCAGCAGCAGGAGGCAGCATGACAGGAGACGGATGCAGAAAGAGCAGGAGGAGGTGGAGGTGGAGACGGGGGCAGAACGAAGAGGCGGGGGT
>CAUYUJ010022215.1:493102-498102 GCA_963575745.1 Prorocentrum cordatum
TGCCGCGGCAGTGGCGCAGTGACGTCACATGTCGCCCCAGACTCCGTGCGATATGCATGGTGTTCGGCCATAGTCTCTCCGTTGATATGCCCAGCGCTGATGGTGGCCCATGCCGTTTGGTCGTGTTTGTGGCTGCGAACTCTGCTGCGCTCGTGCCTCCACTCCAACCGTTCGTAATTTTAGAGAGCTCGCGAACCAGTTCAAGGTGCGCTGCCGCGAAGGGCCCTGATGCTGATCGCGCCCGCGGACTCCGCGATCGCAGCGGTGCAAACGTCACGGCGGCCGCGCCGCCCAGGCCAGAGGGCGTCAGCTTCCACTGCCGCAATTCATCACAATGCGAGTTCGAAGCTGAGGCCCCTGGGCCTCGGCGAGGTGACTAGAGTTTCTTGCGCCGCTGCGGGCCCTTCAGCTTGCAAGCGAACCCGCCGGGCAAGCAGCGCCGCCGTCTCTCGTCGAACAAGTTGTCGAACAAGTTGGCAAAGCGTTGTTTCTCAGGGTCGGGGGCCCTCGCGTCTGCCAACTTGAGAATCAGCCATGGGAAGTCGTTCGCAACCATCGCGAATCGGCGACGCAGCTGAGCGCGCACAAGCAAGACCAGTCTCCGGATAAGTCTGAGTTCAGATGTGCGCTGTTGAAACCATTCGTGGGAAGATGGTGCCGTTTGTCTCCAAAGCAGGATGAGGCGTTTCGGCTCGCCGTTCAGTGCCGAGCTCAAGTATTGCGGCGTTGCAGTAGAAATTGAGCCAGGCCCGTGGGGCAGGTCCATGACAGGCCGCCTTGGCACATGTTCTTCACGATCTCGACCGCGCCGCCAAAGTCATCTTGTCAACTCTGATAGTGGCTCAAGCACGATGCCAAGAATGACGAGGCGCTTAGGAATATCAACATCAAACAGGAACTCGGCCTTCTTGAACCGTGCTCCAGCGACCTCCGAAAATCAGATCGCGGAGAAGTTGGTGGTCCATATCGGCGTCGTAAGGTTTGCTGGCGGAGCTTTTCACATGGGGAAATGAAAACGCACGCGGCCAGATAGCATGCGCAGCGAACCCAGGCCATGGTGTCGACCGCGGGCGCAGCTTGTGGTGCGATCTGGACACGGCTGTGCGCTAGAGGAAAAGGATGCGATTGCCCTCCAGATTGCCCGCTGGGGTGTGAGAGCCCAGATGCTCCTCTCCATCGTATCTGGAAGTGCCCGTGCCTGCGTCAGGAGGGAGAAGAGCTCGTGAGACCAGAGACCCTCGCTGACGTCGATCGGTTCGTGAAGGATCGGAGCCTGCTTTCTGCGGTGGACGGGGCTTCCCCCGCCCTGGCGACGAGCACCGTCCCTCTTTAGCCGATGGCTCTTGGCAGGTCACGCGGCATTTTGGGCCCCCCCCCCCCCCTTGGTATCGTGGACACCAGCGGCGAGTTTTTTTTTGGGCTACAGTTGCACGACCCGTCCTGTCAAAGAGCTCCGCAGAGCGGGGTCGAGTTGCGCTGTGCATGGCGATCGTGTGATCGCTTGTGATATGCGATGCCCAGCGTGGGCCCCGCTGCCGCAGACCCCGCAGAGCGTTGAGTTTTGCGCGCTCACGGGCGCGGTCGTGTGTTCAGATGCTGACAGCGAGGTCATGTCATATTGCCCCGCGGCTGTGCAGCAGTGAGCTGACTCTCTTTCGAGAGAGCGATTTGTTTTCGCCGGCAGTATGGCCGATGCATCGCGCAGGCCCAACATGATGAAATATTTAAACATAACCGGCCTTGAGAAGACCAAGGCGCACCAGTCCCACCAAGTGGGTGGGGTCAACGCGGAAGAGATTTGCACGCGCACTGGCAATCACATTGCAGACCTGGGTGCGAAATCTGCGGCGACTTTGCGCCCCGAGGCCAATCCCGCGCTGCGCGAGAGAAATAACGGGCGCATGAGATTGTGCTTTCGTAGCGCATTCTTGCCATGCAACTGCTCGGGCGCTTCCTTGCTTTAACGGGGTCTGGCGGGGTCCAGTGCGCCGGGGCCAGCCGCGGGCCGAACGGCTAAGGAACTCTGTGAGTTCCAATGGGTCGCTCGGGGCAGGAGGCGCGCGGTCCGTTGCACGTCGGGTCGAAATCTTTGCTGATCTCGCGCCGTCTCGCGTGTGCAGTGGCAGGCCTCAGTCCATTGATCTCCGTGAGGTTTCAGAAGCATGGGCGCCGTGTTGTAGCGCTCGCGCGTTCAGGCGCGAGCGCGCTCTCCGTTTGCGCGCATTGTGCGGCTAACGTTTCTGTTGGCTAGCTTCTCAAGAGCAATCTGTGCAATCGGCGCTGCTTGAAGAGGCTCGAGCCGAGGCAGATGACTGAATGGACTCACATTCTGAACGGCCAACATCCTTATCCCAGGAACTGCGCGTGAGCTCCGAGGATCTTCTTCGTGATGGGGCTGGGCCCGCCCCCATCTCGTGCGCTCGAGGCGCAGCGTCCGATAGCCATTCTACGAGCGAAGATCGCAGAGTAGAAGGCATCCCAGCAGCTGTCGCTCGGTCTGTCACTTCGCACCCAGCGGTTGACCCCTCGTGCGTCGCCTCTCCTCGGTCCCAGGATCCGGTCAACGCCGAGGAAAAGCCTCCGCTGTGTTTTTGGGAGACGCCCGCGCGGGGGCGAACGCCTTTTCGGCGCCTGCCGACGCCGAGCCCACAGCAAGCCGTTGCGCCCCACCCTTGGTGCGTGAGAGCTCCGAGGATTTTCTTCGTGATGGGTCAGTGCCCCCTCCCATCCCGCGTGCTCGAGGCGCAGCGCCCGGTGGCATTTCTACGAGCGAAGATCGCAGAATAGAAGGCATCGCGCCAGCTCTCGCTCGGTCTGCCACTTCGCACCTGGCGATTGACCCCTCGAGCGTCGCCTCCCCTCGGGCCCAGGGCCCGCTTGACGCCGAGGCAATAGTTTCCGTTTTTTTTTTTGTGTGGGGGGGTAAAGTTCAGGCGGGGGCGGGCGCCCTTTCCGCATTTGCCGACGCTGAGCTCACAGAGAGTCGTGCTGCACCGTTAGGAGTGCCTGACGACGTGGCCGACCAGCGTTCTGCCCTTAGATGCGTGCGAGAAGCACTCGCCGAGGCGGAGGAGGACGAAGCTCCACTCTGCCCTCTCGCGCGCTGGCGCCTCGGCAGGCTCACCTTCGCTGCCGTTTGCCTGTTTCTTTTCATTCCACCGCAGCTGAAGCCCCGCGGGCAACACAAATCCCCCTTCCTCCCCCTGGCCTCCTCCCTGGCACAACGAGGCGCGGGACGAAAGCGGGGAGGCCGCGCCGCCACCCGCAGCGCACCGCGCACGCGCGCGCGCGCGAGGGTGCAGCCGGCGAGCTGGGCAGGCCCTACGAGCCAGGCGCGCGCGCGAGGCCCGGTGTGATGCTCCGCCATGTGGGTTTTGGTTCACACGTGCCCCCCTCGCGGCCTCCTGGAGTCGGCCCTGATAGGTAGGTCGACCGTGCCAAATATTTTGGGGTTCTGGGGCCGCGTTGCCTTCGGAAGAGTTCTGTGTCCGGTCGGGAATCCTGCCCAATCAAGTCTGGTTGTAAAACCACGGGGCACAGGCCACTCAAACCTGAAACCATCTTTTTGTGTGTCCGACTTTCTGTTGCTGCCGAGAAGCCTTCTTCTTCGCTCGCAGGTCACTTCATGGACCAGACCCCGCCGGCTCGCGGGGTTTGCACGGCGGGGGGCCGCGTCCAGAACAAAAAATGCCCGCAGCTCGCCTCCCATTTCCGCCGCTTCCCTTCCCCCATGGAGGCTCGTCGTGGCCTTTCTCTTGCTCGGGCAAATGGGCCATTGCCCTATGATGGCGCGGAGGAGGAGGAGGAGGAGGAGGAGGAGGAGGAGGAGGAGGAGGAGGATGATGAGGGGGGTAGGAAACGGGATGGATAAGGATGGGGAAGGATGGAGGAGGATGAAGAGGAGGGTGCGGAGGATGAGGGGCAAGAGGAAATGGATGGCGACGAGGAGGAAGGGGAGGAGGAGGAGGAGGATGAGGAGGAGCAGGAGGAGGAGGAGGAGGAGGAGAAGGAGGATCAGTGTAAACCCAATACTCATCAACGACGTTGCAATCAATCCTCCCTCCAAACTTCCTTCTCACATCCCCTGCGCTATTCATTTTCACTGAAGAAGTACCGCGTTGGAGAACAACCGCTTGAACATCCAGAACATCGTTACTGTTGCGTATGCCGATCCTGAACCGTGCCTAAGCATTTTTTCTTGGACGCTAGCCCTGGCACTTCTTCAAACTGCTGTACATTCTTGAACGAATGTGTGCGGCGCTAAGGCGAGAGCCACATTCTGAAAAGGAACCGCCCTCCATTAGTGAACATATTGTCATTTTTGATGGCGAATGTGCGCGGCGCAATAGCGATAATCACATTTTGAAAACGATCCGTCCTCCATCCGTGGATCTTGCATTTTTTATGACGAACGTGCGCGGCGCCAAAACGAGAGCCACATTTTGAAAATTACCCGCCCTCAATCAGTGAAACTCTTTCCAGTTTTTCAGACGGGTGCGCGCGGCGCCAAGGCGGGATCCACATTTTGAAAATCACCCGCCTTCATTCCGTGAAGCTCTTGCGTAATGTTCGCTTCAGGATCATAATCAATGAGGACATCTCAGGCGAAACGCTCGGCCCGCCTTTCCGACTTGCCTCGGGGTGCGACAGGGAAGAGTTTGTCAGAAGGAAAAGGAGTTGAGGAACATATAGATCGGAATTGAACATGAAAGAGAAGCTCATGGAGTTTCTGCTGTCTCGGCGCCCGAGTGCACTGCAGCCTCAAACATCGGTCTGGGTGGTGCCAGGATAGGGGGCCACATGCGAACCCTACCCCTATCCCCGAGCGAAGTGAACCCCACCCTCCCCCTCAGAAATCGTGGGGGGTAGGGGTAGGGTTCGCATGTGGCCCCCTACAGGAGACAGCGCGAGCGATCTCTGGAAGGCCCCGCAGCGACTGGCCACTGTGCCACCACCAGTGCCCTCAGTCCGAGGCTGCACCGCCCCGCCCAGGTGCACCC
>CAUYUJ010022215.1:500602-688373 GCA_963575745.1 Prorocentrum cordatum
TGATGATGATGATCAGCTGCTGATGACGATGCTGATGGTGCTGATGATGAGGATGATGATGATGCTGAGGATGATGTTGATGCTGATGCTGATGCTGATGCTGCTGATGATGCTGATGATGCTGATGCTGCTGCTGCTGCTGCTGCTGATGATGATGATGATGATGATGATGATGATGATGATGATGATGATCCAGCCACCTACCTCGAAGAGCGAGAAGAGCACTGGATGAACGGTTGCCAACGCACGCACACTTATGCCTACCACTGCCGTTATTGGACTGCACGCGTTCAATCGAACGGGCTATTTGTTTTTGCTGCTTGCTTTGCGGGGCCTACGTGCGTCGCTCAGCACGCACGGGGCATCCCGGTCGAGCGTAAGTTTGCTAACCAAGTCGGAATCTTGAGCATATACATAACCAGTGGCGGGCTGTTTTTCAATCCCAGGACTTTTTTGAGGGTCGGGGACGACGCTGGGGTGCTGTGGTGTATAATTTCATCGTCTCCCCAGAAAACAACGAAACATGTATACACCAGGATCCCGTATACACCAGGATTCGCTTACCTATGCGAATTTCAATGCGGAGCCGGAGAAAGCATCGGTGTAGAGAGTTTGGCTCCTTACCAACGAATTTAAAGTTTTTGGCCTCTTGGAGGCCACCTGGGAAGACTCTTGGAACGTCTTGGTGGCCTATGGTAAGCGTCTTGGGGCGATCTTTCGGCCCATGGTAGGCGTCTTGGAACGATCTTTCGGCGTCTCGGGGCCCTCTTGGACCGTCTTGGGGGCCTCTCGGGCGGCCCGGGCCTGCCCAGGAAGGGCTGGGCCCCCCTGTCGAGCTCGCCCCCCCCCCCCCCCCAAACGACGGCCGGGCTCCGGGGGGGGGCGGGGGGGGCCGCGGGGGGGTGGTGGGGGGGCATCCCCCAATCGACGGCCGGGCTCCGGGGGGGGGGCCGTGGGGGGGGCGCGGGGGGGTGGTGGGGGGGCATCTCGCGCGCCGATGACCCCCAAAGGGTCGGCGGATTCAGGCCGTCGGATAGCTCGCTTCGCCCGCGGAGTTCCAGGGGCATTGCTCTCGCGCGGGATGGAGGCGATCGTGAATTAACTGGCGCGGCGTGAAGGGGTGGTCCAAGAGGAAAGCCTGGGCGAGCTGGCAGCCTCGGTGGCGCATTGCATCGCGAGCGCGCGGCGCGGACACCTCTGCCGCAGGTGCCGCGTCGCGAGCTGCGCGGCATTCACCGCGCTCGTCACTCCACTCGTGGTGGCGCAGGGGCCCATCGCCAGAGGGGCGGCCGCGTCCTTGACGTTTCGATTGCGCCGGCGACCGATCGGGGAGAAGGGTGGGATTTGCGCCGTTGCCGACCAGCTGGCGCCTTTTCGCTGGCATCCCTGGCCGCGGAGGCCGCGAAGGGGTGGGCGGTCATTGGCTGGCTCAACGCCGTCATGGAGAGCCTGGACTGCCACGGCGTCCACAGGTGGGGCCTCGCCCCTCAGTCGAGACCCGCTGCCGTTCAACTATAGGCCTCGCGCAACCTGTTGCTCGAGGCGCTCGTTTTCCCGGACCAGTGCAAGGGCGCCATCCCCGAGATCATCTGGGAGATCGAGCTGACGGACGCGGCGACCTCGCGCGACGGCGGGGGGATCTTCCCTGCCGAGCCCCTCGAGCGCTCGCATCGCGTGCGCGCCGCGGTTCCCGCCGTGGACGTCGCTGAGAGTTGGATGCGAGAGGCGCTGCTGAGCCCGGGCCTAGCTGAAGGGCCTGGGCAGTATCGAGTCCCCCCCGCCCGCCCCGAAGGTCTGGTCCTCTGACGAGGAGTGGGGGGTGTTTGCTGGCGAGTTGCTGGAGCGCGGAATCGTCGGGCTCATCGGCTATGATCAGATCTTCGAGGTCATGGGCCGCGAGATCTTCGGGGCCCCCCTGGGGGCGAAGAAGGGTTCCCGTGTCGAGGGTGAAGGGCCGCGGCGCTCGATGATGGACATTGCCTCGTCGAGTCGCATCCAGAATTCGATCGAAGGACGAAGGCGACGCGCGGATGCCCGCCCGCGGTGACAAGTGGAAGGGCATCGCGCTGCGCTGTGGGGCAGCGAGGATCTCATGTGCTGCTTCGACGTCTGCAGCCTCGGTGACAACTGGTTGCCGTTCATGGCCCCGTCCTCCAAGCTGGCGCGCAACATTGTTGCTGGTTTGCCGGGCGATGGGGTGAGATACCTGGCGGCCGCCGTCGCGCCCGTGGTCTGAGTCTCGGCTGCCGGAGTTATCCAACCTATTAGATTCATTTCGGTCCGCTTCGTGTTTGGCATCCGCAGAGCCGCCGCGCGCCAGCTGAGGGCGAGCTCCGGAAGGGCGCCCCGCTACCGCCATCCGGACGTCGCAGCCAGTCGACCAAGTGCGTCGATGGCCCAGGCCTGCTGCGCTGCCTCGCTCCCGCGCGGGGTCACTTGGGCGCGGACTACGATGGTGCCGAGCCTGGGGTCTACATCGGACGCCGGTCGCCCCGACTCGGCCCGGCGGCCTCGCCGCGCGGCGGCCCCGCGCGGATTCGCGGCGCGGGCGGCCGACGCAGGGCCGTCGTGGATTTCGAGCAGCGCCTCGGCGTGCCCTCGCAACTTCTGAGCGATTCAGGTTTTCCGTCGGGCTGTAGCCTCGCGCGCCGCTGCCGGGGAGATCGAACCTGCCGCGGGGGCGATCTGATTCGGAAGTGGCCGGGGCGGAAGCCGACGTCCCCGTCTGGGGGACCTGGCAGGTCTACATTGACAACTCAGACGTGTTGGAGGTGACCGACAGGCGGCATGCTGGCCGCCTGCGGGCCGAGGACGTTGGCGACGTGGCCAGGGGCGCCAGGGCCCGCTGCGAGGCGTTCGGTGCCCCTCGCAGCAAAGACAAGGCGGCCGAGCGAGCCCCTCAGGCACAGAGTCACTCGGAGAGCTTATCGACGGTGTGCTCGGCACTATCGGGCCGCCGCCCCTCTTTGTGCCGTTGTTGGTCTCACTGACCCTCGAGACCTTCAGGCGGCCGCTCGTCTCCCCGAAGTGGCTGCAGATCTTGGCGGGCCTCTGGGTGCGCTGCCTGCTGACCCGCCAGGAGTCGACGATGTGCGTCGCGGCCTTCTGGCGCTTCATGGCGCGCGTGCGGGGCGCTGCCCCGCTGCCCCTGGCGGCGCGTGAGGAGTTGCCGTCGGCGCTGGCCCTGCTGCCGCCCGTCTGCGGGGTGGTCGCGGTGTCGGGCGCCGGCGCGCAGCGAGGAGCCGTCCGTCGCGCGCGTCGGCTTCGCCCTGTTGGAGCGGCCGCGGTTCGGGCGGCCGGCCCCTGGCTTGCCGCCGACTTCGTTCGCGTCGAAGTGATTTCCTGTTTTTGTTCGACGCGATCGGCGGTGCCCAGCGCGCCCTGGACGTCTCGGGACTCGCCCTCCGCGCTCTTCTTGGCATCGGAGATCGACCCATGGGCCAATCGGGTGACGAAGTATGCCTGGCACGAAGTGCGGGGGATATGGGGGTCGCGCGAGTTCGGCCGCGCGGGGGCCGTCGCGATGCCCGAGCGGGTGCCACGTGCCAAGTGGGCCATCATCGTCGGAGGCAGCCCGTGCACCGACCTCTCGCGAATTTATTGGAGCGTCAAGGCTTACCCGTTCGTCGATCCCGTTTATTTTGCGAGATCCCGCGCGCGGGTGGCGTGATCGAGGGCGCGCTGGGCGAGTAGTGCTCCATGTTGGATCTCGTCGAGAACGCGGCGTCCATGGGCCGCGAGCCCCGCGACCTCATGATCGACCGCCTTGGGCGCCGCCATGCCCGCGTCGACACTGGCGACCTCTGGGGATTGGGCCGCCTCTACTGGATCAGTGGCGAGTTGCTGGCCCCGTGGCAAGGGGCGGCGAGCGTGGTTGACGACGTCGAGCCAGTCGTCGTGCTGGGTGGTCCAGGGCCTGCATCGCCCGTGGCTGGCTCCTGGTTTGAAGTGGCAAGTGGATCATGATCATAAGTTTCGCCTGCCTTTTGCTGCGGTGCATTCCTTGTCGAGGTCCTGGTCGGTCTCCCAGCGTGCAGGGTGCCCGTGCTCAGGTGGAGCTCTGAAGATGGCAGGACTTCGAGCATTGCAACTCGCCCTGCCAGTTCGCGGGCATCAGCTGCATAGAGGGGGCTACTGGGCCCCAGAGGCCGCCCAGCAGCATGGAGCAGGAACTGTTTCTTGACCTCTTGTCAGGGCCCGTGAGCTGGAGAAGGCGAGCTTGGGGTAGAGTTGGTGTGCCTTGTTGGGCAAAACCTTCCAATGCGCAGTGGTGGGCTGGATCCTCGCGCGCTGGGCGGCGAGCGCGGGCCGCCTGGGTCGCGCCCCCGCCATCGAGGAGACGCGCTTGACTGGGGGCGGCTCCGCGACGGAGGACGCGGGGGCGCAGCTGTCAAGCGTCGACGAGGAGAATGGCGCCCTCGCGCGCTTGCGCCTCCGGGAGAGCGCGGAGGCGCGCGACGACCCATCTCGATGAGCAAGTAGCTAGCCGGGCGAGCCGAGACGAGGGGCAGCGACGTCCGCCCGCGCGCCTTCGCGGCGATGCGGCCTGACTTGCGGCCGCGGTGGCCCATCTCAGTGGGGCGATGGTCCCGGCGAGCCACCGCCGTCTTGAAGCGGGGGCGCCCCATCGCACGTTGCAGATCTGGAGGTGAGGGCCGCGCTGGGGGCGCTTCGCTGGAGGTTCTGCTCATCTCATTATGTGCGGACTTGGTGCCGCTTGATGGAGTGTCGAGCTGGCCTGGGAGTTGTGGCCCGTGGCCGATCATGTTCGAATGTGCTGCGCGTGGTTGTGCGACGCATTGGTGCTCTCGTCCTCGCTGCTCTCGTTCGCCCTATCCACGGTCTACGGCTCCGCGCAGACCGACCGCAGCCCTGCGAATAGCCCTTCCAGGGCAGCGGCGGTCGGCCACCATCCTCGCGATGGTGGTGCGCTGTAGCAGAGCATTTCGAGCAGCAGAGGGCCAGCGCACGCGTCGTCAAAAGCGAGCCGCGGTGGTGGGCAGTTTTACCGCGCTGCAGTTTTTTTTTTTTGGTGTGTGTGTGTGTGAGGGGGAGGGGGGGCGGGCTAAATGGGTTGCCAGCCACAACTTGTCTGGGGTTCGCTTCTGCGATCACGCCGAAAAGCTGGGCCTGTTAGTGGCCGGTTTGGTCGAGTGGTTGTGGGCCGAAGGCCGTCCCCAGGGGCTGGCGGGCCATGCGCTTTCCGCGGTGCAGTTGCTCCCGCGGAGAAGAGGATCCTTCCTGCCTCGTGGATGTTGCAGCGGGCATGGCAGAAGGTGGAGCTGCCCCAGCGCGTGCTGCCGCTCCCTGAGGTGGTGCTGCTGGCCATGGTGGCCACCGCGTGTGGCTGGGGTCGCAACGACGTGGCGGCGCTGCTCGTCGTGGGCTTCGCTGCCTTCTTGCCTTCTTGCGCGCCACAGAGCTCGCCGTGCTTTCCAGGTGGCCGCTCGCCTTCGACGCGGCGAGGGCTGGCTTTGTCGCGCAGCTGCCTGTGGCAAAAAGTGGGCTGCGTTTTCATCGGCAAAGTGTGTCCTACTCTTGATTGCTTTCATCTGAGCTGCGCTTCCACCCGACCAGCCCACCCTCACCGCGTCGGTCCAGAACATCAGGGATATCTTTGAGCAGGTCACAGAAAGCTTTTACTGCCAGCAATTCAGAAACCACCCATGCAGCTTGAGACAAGCAGGAAATACCTCCTACTTCAATCGTTGCAATAATATGCCAGCGGTCCTCGAACGGGGGCGCTGGAGGGGCAGGATGACTGCCCGCGCGCCCATGTAGAGTCAACGGGTCAGACTCCAGGGAGTATGAATGTTGTGTGGAGGTGAGGCCCCAAGTGCGATCTTTATCCGTAGAGGGCTCAAGCCTTGTGCGATCGGGCGCGCGCGCGCGCGCCTGCTCAGGCATTTCCCCGCCTCATTCCCCAAAACCTTTACATGCGTTACAACGACATCTACATGTTCAGATTCAAGTTCAGCTTCAACTACCTCTTGAGGTTGGTTCCAGTCGCTGGAGTTTCCCGAGGGCCTCCTCGCAGCGAGATGGCGCGGCGCGGCGCCCTGGGGCCCTGGGCAGGGCCAGGGGTCGACGCAGCGTGCGCCAAGCAGGCCTCGTGGACCCTCGGGGATATCCCCGAGGTCTCCCTGGCCCATGGTGGGGGTGAGGTCGCCGGCGCGGGGATTTTGAACATCATCGAGCACGTCGAGGGCCGCGTCTTCAAGGCCACTATGATCGACTGCGAGGATGATCACTACCGTTGGCGGCTATTCACGGACCAGGGCGGCGCCCGCGACCCAGGCTTGTACGGGGTCTGCGTCGGGGCCAAGGAAGACGACCAGCTGCGCTGCGAGCGGGGGCCGGTCACGCCTGTCGCCCGCTGGCGCGTCTGGAACGCCGAGGGCCCTGCCCCCGACTCCGGCGTGGCGCCGTGGCTCGTGAGTGGTCGTCGGGAAAAGGCTTTCGCGGCAGCGACGGCGAAGGCCCCCTCGCCGTCGCCGGCGCGCTCGCCCCCCGCCCGCGGCCGCGACGGGGGCCGGGCGGGGGCGCCGCGGCGCCGCGCAGCAGTCGGCGACGGAACCGACGCAGAGGGCGCGAGCGGAGCCGAGATTGTGGCCGCCGAAAAGACCGGGGGCCGCGAGGCTGGATGGGGGTAGTCGCCGGACTGGTACTTCGCGGCTCTGGCGGCGAGCCTGGCTTCGTGGGCGGCCCGCGCGGCAGCGCGGCCCGGCCGCCCGCGGCGACCCGCAGGAGGACGAGCGTGCCGGGAGGGGTCGCGAGAGGAGGCGCTCGCGCTCGCGCTCGCGCTCCCCGGCGCGGAGGCGCCAGTCCTGCTCCCGGGACAGGAGGCCTCGTCATCTGGAGGGGGGCGGCTTCCCGGGCCCGCCTCATCGACTGGGCGGGCAAGCGCCCTGGTCGCCTGGCCGCGAAGTCCCTGCAGACTATGGAGGACAGGGCGGGCAGGGATGGCGAGGCGGGCTCCTGGGGGCCGCTGGACACTCCAGCTTCAGGCAAGGCCTACTACCTGCGGGTCCTGAAGGTGGGCGCTGCATCGGGAGATCTCCGCAACCTGCGCGAGATGAGCACCGTCTGCGCGGCGTTGGACCACCTGGCGCTGGGGCGGGCCAAGCAGTGCGCCGACCTGCTAGTCCAGCGCTTCAAGGCGGTCGAGATGGCGGCGTCGGACGGCCGTTGGCGCCGCGCCCAATATCTCGAGCTTCTCGAGAGCGACGGAGCGTCGCTCCACACCGAGGACGAGGAGTGCATGGTCGCGAAGGCCCAGGAGCTGATGGGCAGGGTTCAGGGCCGCGAGAGGCCCCCCTGCGCCGGCGCCCGGCCGAAGTCCTGGCCCGGCCAGGGCTGGCGCCAGGACGCCTGCCAGGGCGAGAAGGGGTGGCCGAAGAGCAATCAGAAGGAGGGCAAGGGGTCGTAAGGGGCGATGGGGCTGGAAGTAGTCGAAACCAGGGCCGAATGGCTGGAGGCCGCATTCGCGGTCGAAGTGGCCGCGAGGCTGCGGGGGGCGAGGTCGGTCGATGAGTGGGCCGGCGTCGTGGCCGCCCTGTGCGGGCGCCTCTCGTCCACGAGACAGGCCGTGCGCTTTCTTGCTCTGGCTGGCAGGTGCAACCCAATTCGTCTGGGTAGTTTTGAGCGTCTCGTGCGCGCGGTGCCCGCTGGGAGAAAGAGCCCTGGCACCTTTCGGCCCGTCGGCCCGCCGCGGCTCTCCCCCCGACCGATGCGCCGAGGTCGACGTCTGCGGCTTCGCCCAGGGAGTTGGGCCCGTCGTATCCGTCGTCCTCGTCCGCTGCCTCGTCAGGGCCTCTGGATCAACGCTGGGATCTTCTGCCGACTGACCCGGTTCTGGCAGAGGTGCAATTTCACCATTCGCCGCTCGGTCCGCCCTTCCGCCTGGAGGCCGGGATGCGGCCGTGCATGTGGCGCTCGGCGTCGTGCTCGGCTTAAGTCGTCTGCGCTGGCTGGGTTGCCACCCCCGTATGCTTGAGGGCCCCGGCCTCTTTCCTTCCAGCCCAGTCCGCGTCGGTGCAGCACATTTGGGCATCTTTTGTGGATTTCGTGGAAGCAGGGCCCAACGTCTTCGACTGCTCGCAGACGTTGAAGGAGCTGCAGACGAAAAGGGTGTCGTACTCGGGAGAGACAGTTTCAAGGCAAAGGAGTCAGCTTGCTGCCCTCGCGTTGCCCGTTTGGCCAGAGCCTGGCCACGCATGCATACTCCCTGTCGAGGCTTCCTTGTCTGAAGAGCTGAAGGGCGACGTGCTCGATCCGTTGAAGTGTTTGTTGCCTCGTTCACAGTGGCCGCTTGCCGCGCCTCGGTCCACGGTGCGTGCGTCGACCTTCGAGTGCATGCGTCGAAGGCGGCGGCCGCCTTTGGTCTGTTCGAGGAGGTACGGGGGGATGGTATTTCTAGGAATCAGTTTGGGGAGCTGGTCCTAGGCGGCGCCATGGGGGTCGACATGATCAAACAAATCGGCAGCGAGACCGAGGTTTTCTTGATATTCGTGTGTAATTTTTGTTCATCAATTCGCGCATGCGACGGCTGCGTGGTGGCAGCTATCTCTTGCCCTATTTGGGCCAGTTCAGGACGGTCTTGTTGGGGGGGGGCGAGACGTTCACCGTGGATTCAGAAGGCATAGAATCGCGCTTTAACATCTTTCGGGTGCCTCCTGCTTGGCGCGGGTGTTTCGTCTTCTCCAAGAAGGTCTCCCGCGCTGCCTTCGGTGGTCCTGCCGACCAGGAGACTCGCGTCTGCATCAAGTCTGTTCCCATGGGGCGAATCGGGGCCGTTGATATCATGCAGGCGCTCGCACGGCGCCTAGTGTACGAAACTATTCGCGTCGGCGGTCGCACCGTATTGCGAAAGGACGCCCCCGTGTCCACCGGGGGCGTTTCGGTGGTATGCATGGGCGGGTCCGATTATGCTTCGCGGGTGCAGGGTCCGGTCGGCGCAGCGGGTTCCGGGTCGGGGGAGGGTTCCGGGTCGGTCCCCCGAAAACTCTTCGTAGACGCTTGCGGGCGGCTTCGCATCCTTTTGAACGTCGGCAAATCTGTCGTCAGTTCCCTCCGGGCTGGTATGTTGGGGCGTGAGTTGGATGGGCTTCGCGGTTGCCCCTTGCGCATCCGCCAGACGGGCCACGCTTCAGCGGGAAAATCGCTGGCCCTAGCTTCCACTCGGTGCTGGGCCCAGGGCGGCGAGCAGCACTGGGCGGGCCTTTTTGGATTTGCAGCGGGATTCAGGCGTCTTCTGTAGTCTGTGCTCCAGGAGGTGTTCCCGTTCTTAACGGACACGCACTGGGGCCGCACTGACAGCGAGCCCCCGCCAGACGACGTGCTCGTGGAGGTGCTTTTAGGCGGCCTTTTGTTTCCGATGGCCTTTGTGAACTTGCGAGCTCCGGTGCGGCCCCTGATTACTTGTTCGGATGCCTCCGAGGAAGGGGGCGGGGCGGCCGCGGCCTCGAAGCACATGGCACTTGCGCCCGACGCGGGCGGGCAAGCCTGGGCGGCCGGGGAGGCGGGAGAGAGCCAGCGGGCACGGTCCTTCGCAGAGGTGGGGCAGGCTGGTCTTGGCTCATCTAGCGCGGGGTGCGAGGCGGCGTTCGACTGCTGGGCCAGGTGCCCAGCGGGGTGCGCTCGCATCTTCTGCTCCATTCCATGCCTCTCACCGGGGGTCCCCCTGCGAGCCCCGTCGGGCCTGCGGGCCGATCTGCGGCGAGGGCTTCTCGGAACCAGGGTCTCCGCTCTCCCGGGCGGTTGCCGTGGAGAGCATTCCCGTTTAGCAGCCAGTTGCTCGCTTCGGCGACGGCAGCGTCGACTCCTTCAGGGTGGCCAGCAGGGGGGTTGTTCTCGGGCAGTTCGACAGTGAGAGCGTTGCTTTTGAGCATCGGGTCTTAGACTATTCCTTCATGCTGCTTCGTGAGGGGCCGCCAGCCGTGAGGTCCGCCAACCGCCCGCTGGGCCTCCCTTGCCTCCCACCTCGTACCATGGCCCGGGTGCGGAAGGCCAACGCTGCGTTCTGCCATGCTCGCTCTCGGCTCCGATGGAGGCCGTCGAATTGGGGCGTCGGCGTAGTCGGGCATCCACGGCGCAGCTGGGGGTGGGAGTTCCCGCAAGCTAAATCCTTGGCTTGTCTCCCTGGCGTTTTCTTTACCGTGTGGTGGACGTGCTGCCGTGGAGGTGCATGCTGGCGTCAGATGGCCTTCCTTCACAATTGCGCACCTCTCCACCTCGCTCTCCACGCCCCCACCTGCCAGGGCCATGAAGAAGTCAGTGGGGGAGGGAGTTGGCGGAAGAGTATTTGGAGGGGGTCGTGAACGAGGACGTCGAGGAGTCGGAAACAGGAGGCGCGAGGAGGATGAGGACGAGTGCAGCAGGGCGCTCGGGGAGTCGGAATACCCGTTCCGGTTTTGCCAGCGGTGCGCGAGCATCGTCAAACACATAGTCGACGATTTGGGCTTCCAGTCTCTCCCTGCGCAGCCGTCGTCACGCCTCACCTGGCCCAGGGGCGCCCTCGCCAGCTCCACTGCGAGGTCGGCCAAAGGAGAAATCATCGCCGAAGCCATCCCGTACTTGGGCGCATTCCTTCACAAGATGGTCAGAGGGTGTGAAATGGATCACCTTCACGATCTCCTCCGCCATGCCGACTACCGAGGCTCCGACGTTCGGCTCGTCTCCGGCCAGCTCGTTGACGGGTGCCGCCACGAGTTTCCCTATCCAGCGCCAGCCTTGCGCTGGGAAAACATCATGGCGTATCCATGGCGCCAGAAGCAGCGCGTCAACGTCTTGGAGTTCATTGCATTTTTAGTGTGCTTCCGACGGGTAGTCTTGGACCCTGAGGCTCACTCACACCGATTCTTCTATATATTCGACAGCCGTGTGGCTGCTTGCATTGCAACCAGGGGGCGTTCCAGGGCCTGCTCAACCGTCCTGCCAGGCGGCTGTGCGCCTTTTCGATTGCCCCCGACATGTACCTACTGGCCTTGTGGACGATCAGTGGATGGAACTTGGCTGATGCAGCAAGTCGGCTGCACTCTCCGCGTAATGATGGGAAAACGGATTAAGAGGCCCCAGGGGCCCCGCAAGGCTCACGTTAGGTATGAGGCAATCACAACTGGCACAATTCACCGCTACCAGGTGGCAATTCGTCGTTTCTTCGCCTTCCTACGGCTGCATGACAGGATTTACCAAACTACGTTGGCGGAGCTGGACGAGGAAGTAGGCGAGTTTATCAACCATTGGTACCAGGACGACTCTCCATTGTATTGGACATCCGACCTCGTGTGTGGGTTAAAGCGTTTCTATCCAAGGTGTAATGGGCATCTGGACATATCGAACCAGTACCTGTCGAACTGGACGCGTGCGGTCCGCAGGGTTCGTGCTCTTCCGCTCCCGTCGGACGCTTGCCTGGCCATAGCCAGCCTTTCTCTGCTATGGGGGTGGCCTCGGTTTGGTCTCTTTTTGCTGTTGGGTTTCCTTGGGCTCGTCCGCTCTGGCGAGATTCTCTCCATTGTCAGAAACAGATTTTAATCTTGGGCGGCGGATCCCTCCTGGTCATATCACTTCCCGACAGGGTCAAAAGAAAAGGTATACTCGAATGCGTGCAGATTCACGACGCAGAAGTCATCAAGGCTGTACCGATTGTGTTGGCAACCCTACGTCCCGACGAGAAGTTCTTCCCAGGTGGGTGTAGGAAGTTTGCGCAGCTCCTCGAGGTCACGGCCAGGAGGGTCGGCATCAGCCACCCGAACCTCACGCCCTACGCGCTTCGAAGAGGCGGCGCCACCTGGCACTTTCGTGCGTTTCTTTCCTACGACGCGACGCAAGAACATGGCCGATAACACCATCCAGCGACAGCTAAAATCTATATCGACCAGGCACTTTAAGGGTAGGTCTTTGGGAGATGTTATAGTATCGGGAGCATAGCTCGCGCGCGCCGTTGCCTTTGGCCCAAGGCACGCGCGCCCTATTTGCCCGGGCACCGCGAGTGTTCGCTATGTGCTGGAAAGATGATTACATCGATCTTATCCTATCTTATCCGCCCATTCCTCATACTGAACTATCACAGCAGAGCGATGGGCGCTATTTGCCATCCGATGTCTATCATGGAATCGGATGCTATTTGAGTTGCCAGGCTCACTTTCGACTTGGTAGCGGGGCTGGCCGCACTCTCGTGTGGTCAGCTCTTGCTCTTCTCAGCCTCATATTCTTCGGCGCGATCTTCGTGACCACCTACCACCCTGCGCCACCACTCCCAGTACGTTTACGAGGATCTATTCAAGAGCAAGAAGCAACGCGAGAGGTACGACGTCTAGACGACCAGATTGGTACCATATACGCTTCATCATTGCGTTACCACCAACCGCTCGGCAACGAGCTAACAGCGCAATACTTGAAGCAGGGGCGGGGAGACCCGCCAGACAGAGCGCCTAGAAGACTCGACAAGGCGCTACCCCAGCGCGGCAACGCGCATCATAACCGTCCTTCTCTACACATTCTCGGGCTAGTCGTTTTCGCTATTATATGGTTCGCGCTGGGGGCAGCAATCGGACACATGCGTCGTGGAAGAAACAGCACCGATGGGCAAACGCATGGCCCATATTGGGACCCTCAAGGTAATGTACCTTTTCGTGAGTACATCTACGAGGTCAACGCATGGCTCAACGTTGCAAGCGGACGTATGACGCCACAGGCCCAAGCGGCCGCAATACAACGCGGCCCAGGTGGCCATGCGAGGACACTCGCCATGAGGGTACCGCCTGACATTATAAACTATGGTGCTGACATCGATGAGTTCCACACCGACCCAGTGACTTACATCATGTTCCTCCTAAGCATGAAGTTCGAACGCCTGGAAGATGAGCGACAGCTCACTTCCGGCACAACTCATCGACTTCCACGTGCCTCACGGGGAACGAATCGATGTCACCCTTACCCGATTCGAAATGGCCCGACTTGAGGCACAGTCGGTGGGATTCGACCTTCCCAACTTCCAACTGCTAACCACTATCCTATTCCGCGCCTTAGGCGTCGGCAACCAGCGAGCCATGCAACTCTTACAGCCACTCAATCACCAAATGCCCCGAACACAACAACAGTATGATGAGTTGCTGGAGAGGATGCGTTCGATAGGCCACCTATCTGAACGGTCTCCTGGTAACATAGGATCTGTGTTTGGAAGGGGAAGGGGATCTGGTAGTGGAAATTTCTACACTACCTTGACTACTGAAGCCCGGCCTGGAAACGGGCCCTCAAGCATGCGGGCCGATGACCCAGGAGAATCCACTGCTTTACTAGCAGGGGATCGATCACAACCAGGCTGGGCAACCAGCCCTCCTTCTAGAGAACCACAACCACACCGTTCTTTATGGGGGGAATCAAACCCCCTAACCGACGGTGTATCCACTTACTTGGGAGACGAGGATTTCGACTCCGGCACCGATACAGACACTATATCATCAGATGGTGTTGAAGCTTTAGATTGGTCAGATATCATGAATATGGATAACGACAATCAGCGTGCTGAACATTTGTTCTGGTTACTACAACAGGCTAAACGAAGGTGGAGGAGGTTCGCGCGAAAACCAGTGCGTCGTGTTAGAAGGAGGATACGGGGAAGTTTTAAGGGAAAAGGTAAAGGTAAGCGAGGTCGTCGGAGGTTGAACGGACGAGGCATCGCGGCATTTCTCCAGAGGCTCTCAGATGAACAACATGATGAGATATTCTTTGGGGGAAAGGGCCGTGGTAAAGGCCGTAGAGAGACCTCAGGAAAAGGCAAAGGTAGGCGGGGAAACCCGCGAGGTAGAGACGGCCAGGTTCTTAAATGCCATGAATGTGGTAGTACCGATCATCTTGTGCGAGATTGTCCAGTGAAGGGAAATGGAAAGGGCAGGTCGACCGAAGTCCATTTTGGCTCAAGTGAACCATTCATTGAGTATCTGAGCCTCCAGGACTTTGAGGCTATGGAGCAGATATTTTTCACTTGGGTTGTTGGCGTGGACAACGTCGACGAGCTCGAGGCGTATGGTCATGGATTATACGCGTACTACCTCGAGTACGTTCGCAGGTTCGCTGAGGGCAACAACGAGCTCACTCCCGTGGAACACGGGACGCTGGGAAATTACCCTTTATCCTTCTTCGACTGGATGTTCGAGAACCCAGGCAACATCATGGCCTACGAGAGTAGCGACGAGGACACCACTATAGAGGCTTCGCCTTCCGAGGTTCAACGACACCTCGAACCTCCGCCCGAAATCCCGCCTGGAAACAGGCCTTCTTTGATGGGAGAATATCCCCAGACCACTGAAGACTTAATCGAAATGGAGTCTCAGGCGTTTGTTCAGGCCTTCATTGCTGGCGAACCAGATACCCCGTTTATACCTCCTGGTTCGCTTGCTCCAGGCGAATATGGACCACGCACCCTTTTGCAGACCCTCACGAGGATGCATGAAATACTTATTACTGGTTATCCCGAGAGTCAAGAACATATCGAAGCTGACATTATGATAATGCAGGATACTGACGCTTGTGGTAGCTCAGAGCTGTTGTTGGCAGCTCTGACTCTCATTGACAGCGTGCATCCTCAGGACGTGCAGAGACACCTGATATCCTCCCGTGGTAGATGGCGTAATGCTCTAGAAATGGCTATTGCTATGCGCGGTCATGATCTTCCTCCGCCAGGATGGGGTCTCCAGGCGGTGGGAATGTGGCCAAACCATACGGCCATGCGCAATATTGCCGGGCAGCCCGTGCTCGGCAACGAGCCTGAGCCGACAACAGCGCCTCCTACCCCCGGGCAGCCGAGCGACGCGCAGACGCCGGCTATGCATGGAAACCTGCCTGTACCAGATACGCCAATGGCCATCATCATCGGTAGTTCGACATCAGAAGAAATAGAAGGCGATGGTTGCGGGTTAGATGAGGATGACGTCACCATCCTCATGATGGACGTGAATGGTGAGGAAGAGGTTGACTTCGATCCTGACGAGTCTGAATCATCATCACCATCGGCACAAGCGCCATTTGCGCCGAGCTCCATCCAGCAGGGGGACCTGCCTCCATCGGACGATCCATCTGGGATCGCACAGGAGCCTCCTCAGGCACCTCCACCGGGTGCCGCTCCTGCTGCTTCGGCAGCTTCTTCTGATGAGAACACCAGAAGGTCTCGTTCCCATACGCGCGTCAGAGAAGAGCCACATCCACAGGCTCGACTTCCTCGTGAGTGGAGGCAGGCTGGCCCAAAAGAACACGCTCTCAGGAGAGGGGGCCAGCTACTTCCATATAACGATCCAAGACGCCGAAAAGGGGAACACTCGGCCTTCGGCAAGGGCAACCCTGCCTATAGGGATAGTGAGGGCAAGGCCATCCGCGGAGGTTATCAGCTTGCAACAAATATCCGCCGCCCTGAAATTCAAGAAGCGCGGACTCAGCTGCGAGACATTATCGCGGCTCGCAAGCAGTATAGGCCTCACGCAGCTTGTGGACCTTGTTCCGAGCCGTTCCAGAACCACAGGCCAGGATGCCCCGTTGGCAACAACGAAGGCCTGAGCCCCAACCGGGGCAAAACCCCTCACAAAGATGGTCATCCGCTACTTATCCCGATGACACCAGACGAGATCGCCGCAGTGAGTCGTCGTCTCGGGATCTTGAGCCATTTGGATCCGAAACCAGAAGAGGAGGAGCCTACCCCGGTTCCAAGGGGACTGGTAGCCACGGCCCAGGAAGAGAAAGACGCGCTCTTTAGTCTTCCTAGTATGCGAGGAAACTCGCCTGGCGTTTCTAGCCAGTCCCAACAGCCAGAACCGACAATCAAGGATGATAAAATGGCTCAACGTGTGGCGGAGGACGAGGAGCGTATGCGGACAGCAGAAGAACGCACTCGCGAGGCAACTCGCAAGATGTTGGAGGATTCCAGCAAGATCTACTTGAAGGGGGCTACGAAGCCCCCACTCCCACTAACTTCGAAGGCTAAGAGTGAACCCCCGACACCTAAGCCGTCCTCGGGGCCGAAACCGAAGGTGAGCTCTCAGGACCCTGGGCCGGACGTGCAGATGGAGGTGCCTCGAACTGAAACTCCGAGGCCGCCGATTGGCGCAACTCCTACACAAGCGTCTGAGCCCAAGCAGCAACCTCAGGACCCTGTGGAGGAACGAAGACGCCCGCCTAGTCGCAGCAGCTCCATTGCGAAAAGGGCGGCAGCTTTCGAGCGCAGTGGGTATGCCCCTGCGCCAGCTTCGCCTGTGGCGGCCCGTTCCAGGAAGTCCGATGAAGGTGCTATGTCGAGGGGTACCTGGGTGCCGAAGATCAGGGGCAGCGCCAGTCGCGCATCGCCGCGGGGAAACCCGCCAGGCGCTGCCGCCGCAGCTTCATCCTCTTCAGGAGCCGCAGCCTCTGCAGCGACAGAGGCTCGTATGCGGGGAAACCCGCCAGTGGATCAGCTGCACCACCCAGGTGACACGTCCTTCACTAGTGGGACTCCGAATGTGATCAGGGATAGACTTGCGCTTCGGAAGATCCCACCGATACGCTCGGTGGATGAGACATTCATGAAGGAATGCAGGAAAGCTGGAATCCTTCCCACATCAAATGACATTCTCAAACAGCTGAGTAAAGCTCTCAGCAGGATATGCAGACATGCGCCAGACAGACCACACAATCCTGTGTGGGGCCTGGAATCTTTCGATGATCATGATGGTTGGGTTAACCTCGTGGAGCTCGTGAACCATTATCCGTGGAACACAGGTCAATCAAAACACGCTGGGTATAATCCAAAATATGACGAGGCCAAAGTCATCAACGAGCAGCTATATGGGCGCTCGGTTGACCAACTAGCAGCCATCATGATGGAGGTTGTTCATGTCCGCGAACCAGACGGAGAAGAAAAACAGCGCCTACAGTTCAAGGTGTTGATGCGGGACTCCGGCGAGCCCGCTATCTTCATCCGCGCCTCTCAGGGGCATTCATGGACATTGAAAGCTCCATGGTCGCTGTACAGCTACATTGTGCTGTGCGACCAACCTGCCGGGAGACCGGCCCCATACCCCGAAGTGGCCATGCATGGCACTCGATGGCACGCCTTCGAAGGTATTATGTGGCACGGCCTGTCCTGTAGACCTGAGCATAACACGAAGAAAAGATGGACAGGCCGGTCGCACATTCATTTCGCGCCGACAGTTCGCCGCCGTGCCGTGAACAGTGGGTGGGACCCAGACTCAGACATCATCATCTTCGTAGATTGGCGTAAGGCCATACAAGATGGTATGAAGTTCTGTTGGTCCGATAACGGAGTCCTGTTGTCCGAGGGAAATAACGGTATCATTGAACCGTATTACATCTCTCATGTAGAGGACCTGTCCACGGGAAGGCACTGGCGTAATCCAGAGTATCTGGGGAACCGCCATGCGCGAGTCTCTGTCGCAATGATGTTTGCTCCTGACAGGTGGGCTGACGTTGGCACTGCTAGCGTTAAATACCAGTGGTCCCGAGACCAAGAGGGCGTTGACCCCCTATGGTTTACCTCCACAGGGAAGTTGGGGGCCACTATAGCCCTACCAAGCTGGGAAACCAGCCTGAGATCCATCGGATCTTCATGATCACCGAGAGTGAGGCCGGGAGCGCGGCTCCAAGCCGTGCCCCAAGCCAAGGGCCTAGTGCCGTGTCTTGGCAGGCCATCAGTACCTCGGACCTGGATCAGATCGCAGCCGCGCTGAACCCTGACCAGGTAGAACAGCTGGCGGACAGGTTATACCAGCAGGACCCCTGGGCCGCAGGCCAGGGGGCAATGTCCGCTGTGGCGACGAGAAATCGTCAGGCCATGCAGGGAAACCTGCCTACAAGCGGACCTGCTCGGTTTGAGCAAATGCATGGAAGCCCCACTCAGAGCATGCACACTCCAAGGGGCATGACTCCATTGGGCACACCACCTGCACAATCCCCGTTCGGGACGCCTGTCCACCCTGCCACAAACGGCACTCTCATGGAGAGGATAGCTGCGGCTAGGGCTGAACACAGCACAGCTCTCCTCAACATGATGCCGCCCGGCACGCCAACGAGTCAGCAGGGAAACCTGCCTGGCACACCAAGCCACCATAGGGCTGGTGTACCTGACGACTATCGCTCAAGGGTGGCGGCCGCGGTGCAGCAGGTGCAGAGCCATAATCTGCCTCACCCAAGTGGGCAGAGGTGGAGGCCAGCCTGGTCCTGGGAACCTGAGGGTCCCAACCCGCGGGATCCTGCTCGGCAACGAGCCTTTATCCCGGCGTTCAATGCCCATCCGAGCATGTCTCAGGGCCAGAGGCCACCACCAGCGCAGATGAACCCGCCATTATACCCTGATGGGTCAAGGGTTCCAACAAATTTGTTCGCGAATTGGCGGATCAGATGCATAACCTCACTAATGTGCGCTGCAGTGACCATTCCATGTACCCGCACATGGCCTTCATGCCTTCACCGACATCACCAGAGGTGGTTGTCCAGCCCACTGCCCATTCAATATCGTCTGGCAGTAGGGGCGTGCCTGACTACATCAGGCAGACTCACCACACTCAGCAGGCATGCTTCAGGAGAAGGCAGGCGGTGCAAAGTGTACGGGATCAGTCACGTGCAGCTGCACTTGATGTGGTGAAACAGGGGCTCACCTTTGCGAGGAAACTCGCCCGCCGTGACTCCTACCACTTCCATGCCAAATGTCGAAGTGCCGGAGGTGCTGGATCCAACGGGGACTCCCCCATCAGTCTTCATGCCCTCCGAGACGGTACTGGAGAGGCAGCGGCGGGTATATCCCAGGGCAGCAGACGTAGAGGTCTTTACTGGGATGGAAGATACCTGTGCGGTATGCCTCGAAGAATTTCAGCCCAGGGACAGTGTTTACCGCTTGAGGTGCAATCACCTGTTCCACGAGGGATGCTGGAATTCAAATGTGGTGGGCCACGTTACAAACCAGCGTGAAGGAGATCCCCAGCAGCCACCATGTGCTATCTGCCGAGCACCTGGCATCATAGCATCATCCTTCCCATGGACCGGCTCCTTTAGTCAGACTCCTGAGCAATCAGCGAGAGAGCTGCGGGAGCTGAGGAGCATGGTGGAGGAGATGACGGCTAGGATGCTAGTTATGCAGACAGCCCAGTCCCAACAGCAGGGACACCTGCCAGAAGAAGTAAGGCCGCCTATGGAGACGGGATACTTTGATCAGCTTATCCCGATGACGGCGCCTCAGCAGGGAAACCTGCATGGTACTCCTCAGATGTCTCCCCAGAGTGGAGACGGGGCTGAGATGGCACTGGACCCTGATCAGCTGCGTGAATTGCGTGTACGACATTTCCAGAATCAGATGGATAATACGCACACAACATTTATGCTGGATGCCAACAATCCTGAAACTGATAGTCCGTCGCTAGACTTATCAGAATCTTCAGTGGCAACAGCAGCAACAGCAGCCAGGGCCGTCAACATCACAGCGACGAACGAGGAGTTCGAGGAGTGGCTGCAGTACCGGGATCACATCACGAACGAGGGGCTGCAAGACATCGCCCTTCACTCGTACTTGACGTTGACAAGGCGCACGACCCGCGAGCAGTATAAAAGCATACGTGATGAGTATGCCAACTGGCGGGAGGAGCGTGGCGATCACGCCCAGCACGTGTCGTACTTCCAGTACATCGACCTGGCGCGCATGGCCGAAAGCGAGTCGCATGCCAGTGTCACGCGGGGTAACCCGCTAGGGGGTGCGACTGTGTCGCGGGGAAACCCGCCTACCGACGCAGCCGACACTTCAGAGACTGTGCGCATCAAGCAGCCGAGTACGACGTTCCTAGATGATGGTGGAAATTCCATACTCATCGATGTCGGCTCGAACAACATCATGGGCGAGAACACGAGCCGTAAGTTCGTCCAGGCTGCCGAGGCACATGGCCGTACTTGTACGTTCGAGCCCCGCTCTCGTTTGAATATCGACGGAGTGGGGGAAGGGTCGGCCCCAGCGGATACCGTAGGCACATTCAGTATTGCCTGCGAGTACCAGGGGTCGGCCCAACTCGATTCATACAAGACGAACATTGTGTCAGGCTGTGGCAAGGACCTGCCAGCCATCCTAGGCCTCGATAGTATGCAGGACAAACGCACGATCATCGTGCTTGAACGAGGCCAGGAGAAGCTGATATTCCCTGGTAAGGGGCAGGTCAAAATGGAGCTCCCAGAAGGCTCCAAAATCATGCCAACGACAAAGTTGCCGTCAGGGCATCTGTCGATCAGGTGTGATTGTTTTGGAGCTGCGGGGCAACCCGCCTCGAGCGCAAGCAGCACGTCATTTCAGACAGTGCTGACGGGCGAGCCGACCCCGGCGCAGGAGCGCGAGCAATTGCAGGGAAACCTGCCTCAGGGGTTGATGGAGACTCGCCAAGGCCACCATGCGAGGCGACAACATCTACGATCTTGAGACGTTCGATTGTTTTGTTGCCAGGACACTGGCCCAGCATGGTGGAAGTGCACCCATGGACGCTGTGCAGTCCCGCCGTAAGATAGTGATGGGATACACTAATCGTGAATTGCATACGGTCAGCGACGCTAGGTCCAAAGGCGTGCTGAAACAGCTGATGGATAATCTATCGATGCTGACAGCATTTGCGGAGCAATCCGCCTCTGAGGCCACGGCGCGCTGCAGTGCTGAGCTCCAGCATCTGAGGGGAGCCCAGATGCTGGCAGATATTGCAGGCACATCTTCTTCATCTTGAAGATGGCAGGGCGACGTCGCCCCCTCGTCGTCTTGCCTGTTGGCTGAAAAACCGGGGGGTAACAAGGACAGCGGGGTAACCTGCCTTAGTAAGAGGGCTTTTGTCATTGAAGATACGAGGGAGGCATGCGCCGACCTTCGCACACGAGGTTATATTTGTGATCGTATTTCCCACAACGAACTTATGACAAGCGTGGGCACAAACTACCTAGGTGCGGTGATCAGTGGAGATTACACTCTCATATGGATCAGTACTCCGGGTGACTGGTACGTAAGAACTCCAGGAAAGAGAGTGGCCCCACATTGGTCACGTATCCAGAACCTGTTGATAAAAGCCAAGAAACTCCGCATGAAGATCATAATATTTGGTCCCCCAGGATATGTTTGGAAGTTATCTCCAGTACGTGATACCCTGGAAGATCTAAAGTTGTCAGTAATACGGATGCGTTTGTGTCATTTCGGTATTCGGTTCAATATGCAAGACAGTACACCAAGCGGTACTTATATGCAGGTAGCATCATCAATACCGATTAGCTCGAAGCTGTGGGCATGTACCTGTAAGCAGGCAATACCACAACATGTGTTGGATTGGTACGGCCATACAGTACGGCATGCTGAATGGCGAGCTCAGACACGTACTACACTCATCCGTCACTTGAACGACAACATCCTGGGGAGCACCACCACGCACGGAAACGTGCCCGTATACTTAAACACGTATACACGTACAGACCATAACACCCGTCACTACGTGACGACTGATAAGGGAGGACCAAAATGGTCTGAAGTCATCCGACGTGTAACAATCAACCTGGATACCAATGCGGTTATTCAGGATATCTTAGTTACCGATCAACCAACAGGATATGATTGGCATGCACCATTACCTGCAGGGGTTGCCAACATCAGTACTCGGTTGTATTGGCAACCCGAGGAACCGGTCTTGCTCGGAAACGAGCCGACTCAATCACCACAGAAACATCGACGCGTCATCATAGATGACTGTTCTCTCCCCCTCCCGACTCTGGCGATTGACGCATGTACCCATTCAACCGCGACAATGAGTACACAGACCGACGAACAAGACGAGCAAGCTTTACCCACTGAATCGCGTATAAAGCAGAAGGAGAGGCTCAAAGCCGAAAAGGAAGCAGGCATCAAGCCTCGCCGCATTAAAAAGCACGTTGAAGACGGAAACGATGATTGCGGCGACGACTTGTCAGGACTCGGACAGGATCTTATGGCAACCTGGAGTACTGACGTCCCTGTTGAGCTGATAAGCTCCGACGAGGACGATGACCTGTTCCTTACCCTCCCCACATCTATGCCCGACACACACGCTAACATATACAGCATAGTTGCTACACTATGCTATGGTCATAACAACTGCGTGGATATGTTGGAGCTTTGTGGCGGTGAGGGTGGCATCTCAGAGCTTGCCTTCTCAAGGGGACTTTCCTCGGGCGGCAACCTGGGCAAGACTACATATGTCGACCTGGGAGACCCCTCGGTGCAGCAGGTTATAGATCATTACTTTGCTATATGCTACGTACGAGTTGCCATGCTGCAACCCTGCTGCCGCACCACAGGACCACCATCCTACTACAACTACAAAGTCAACTACAACACTTGGGAACAACACCATAAAGAAGACTTACCACACATAACTTATTGTGGTAAAACTGCTGTAACCCAAGATGACGCTCGGAGGTGGTTTATACGCGAACAACCTACAGGAACATGGGTGGATGATATTTCTCCATGGACGAAGCTTGCCAACCGACCACACATTACAACCGTACGCATTGACCAATGCGCTACGGGACTTAAAGACACGACTGGTGACTATATTAAGAAGCCGACAAATATCACCAGCAACGACGAGACAATTCTTAAACCCTTTGAGCGACTCAAGTGCAACGGTCAGCATGTGCACGCACAACCGTGCAATGCAGAGCTTTCACTGGCACAAAAATACACCCGACGACTGCAGTCTGCCTTCGTGGAAGCCGTATATCTGGCGAAAGCCATTGATACCACGCGCGGAAACGCGCCTATAAGTACCGCACATGCTTATCCTACAGACCTTCCCGATCAAGCTGAACCAGGCGAAGGTATGAGACGCATCGGTGATCGTATCATCCCAAAGGTGGCTACTTGCCCGGCATGCATCGACAACGTCCGAAAGGACAGTCCTAGCCATAACAGAGACCCTACGCAGTGTAAATATCATGATTCCATCTCTGTATATTGGCCATGTCCAGCATGTCAGAGGGATCTTACGAGAAGCAAGGGTGTTAAGAACCACCTCGATACCGAACCTGGTAAATGTCGTTTTGCTGAACCATTTAAACTACCAGACGACCGCGACCCCGAAGGCAAAACCGTGCCAGCTTGGTGGGAACCCTTACCTAAACCTGGTGAGGGCCAAGCTTCAGCTTCAGGTGGCCGTCAAGGCGCACGCGCCAGGCCACCGCGACCACGATCCTTCGGCAACGTCGATCCGACATCTGGTGCCAGCAGCTACGACATGCTACGAGACGCCCCCGAGCGTGGAAACACGCCTTCTGCGTCTTCTAGCGAAGCGCCACAGGTAGCGGCCCGCCGCGGCCGTCTACAAGGCGTACCACCACCTCCAGACGCAGTTAACACAGGGGACCAACTACGGAGAGCTACAAGGAACCCTCTTGCCTCCACCGGCTCTGGGGCTCCACGACTACCCGACTGGACGAGATTCGACATCCAACGCAGTCTACAGAGTCTCCGTAGTCACGAACCCCATGTCGTGAAAAAGGAACTCCGAAAACTGCATCTGCGATGGTATCATGCGAAGGAGCCAAAGATGAGGCTAATCCTCGAAAAGGTGGGGCTTGATAACGTTCGACTGAACATGATCAAGGAAGTTTGCGATACCTGTCGGGAATGCAGAGCATGGGAACGTCCAGGAAACTCAACACTACCATCGGTGAGCCTTCCTGGTAACTGGCTCGATGAAGGGGAAATGGACCTCATGTTCTACAAGAAACGGACCATATTTCATATTATGGATCGTTGTATTCGCCTGGCAGCAGGCCTAGAAATTTCCGACAGAGAACGTGACGCTATCATCGACGCCTACCACTACTGCTGGATTGCCTATCACGGACCCTTCAAAGTTTTATACTCAGACGGAGAAGGCGCCCTGAATAACGATGCCGCTAAAACCATGATGGCCAAGAAGGGCACGGAACTTCGTATCCGAGCACCTGGCCGACACGCGACTTCAATTGAGTCACGAAACGGCATTCTCAGAGGCGTCCTCCACATGATTGAGGAAGAATTGAGTAGACACAACATCCTTGTTGTATTCACTAGAGTATTGGCGGAAGGCATCTTCGTTACTAATGCGTTTACGTTTTACAACGGAGTATCGCCATATCAGGCACGCACAGGACGTCAGCCCTCTTTCCTCCCTGATCTCGATACCCTTGACTTTCCCAAGGGACCCGAGACTTCAGGACACGAACGAGAAAGTCGTGTAAGGGAAGTCAGCCTAGAAGCTATAACTCAGGCTACTGCTGTGGCCAAGACAAATCGGGCTCTTAGGGCTAAGACGACTCCTGATGGTGCTCGCCTCTACTCATCAGGGGATTTGGTCGATTACCACCGACCTACTGCCACCAAGGACGACCATGGAGGCTGGAATGGCCCATTCCCGGTGATCCGAAATGTGCCTGAAAGAGGACATATTGTTGTCAAGGCAGGATCTCGTGAGGTAATTGTGATGTATCCTGATGCTCGTCACACACTATACATCGAATGTCTCCTCACAAGGGAACTTGGCATGGATAATATGGCCATGCAAACCGTCCTTGCTTATGTGGCACACCTCAGCGCAGGGAAACCTGCCGAAGTTTTCGGTTATATCCCCGATTACAAGGGAAGCCTTAATCTGTCAGACGACAGCAAGTTTCACCCGCGCGTGCACTTAGCACTACAGTATCTCGTACGAAAT
This sequence comes from Prorocentrum cordatum, assembly GCA_963575745.1. Taxonomy (NCBI): domain Eukaryota; class Dinophyceae; order Prorocentrales; family Prorocentraceae; genus Prorocentrum; species Prorocentrum cordatum. The sequence continues at coordinate 525,325 of CAUYUJ010022215.1, forward strand.
TACTTCCGAGTAGAACATGTAGTAGCAGTTCGATTGGCTAAGAGTGTGTCAAGCCTACCTGCAGTAAGGTACGCCACCGGGTCTACGCTGATCCACTATGACAACGACATCAGCCCGGCGTTCCACTATTACGAATGTGTGGGCACCGGCTTAAACATTTCTCAGATAACTGGTAGCGCTCACTCCAGACTTATTCAATGCTTGACTTCACGTGTCCCTTCCTTAGGATTTCACGACGATTTGGTTAAATATCAGCATTCAAGCAACTCGTCTGGAGAACACGAGTCGCCTGGAAACAGGCCTTCTCCAGACACACCAGATGCTTCATCGCCGAGTGAAGGCCGTCTGTCGACAATCTATGAGGAAAATGAGGAACACAATATCGAAGCTATGATGCTGGAAGAGTGGTGCGACGAGCTACGTATGGACCTTCATCCTACGACGATTACCGATGATTATCTTTATTGCGTCCCAACAACTATGTTGCCCGACCAATGTGTTTTGGTTTCAGCATTTGTGGACGAGGATGATATTATATCATCAGATATGCTCGGAGACGAGCCGAAATCACGTGAGTCCTGTCTAGTCTCTCTTTGTTCAACCACAACCGACGAGAGCTACTCTCTTGACAGTGATGAATATGGTCCTTACGTTGAATTATGCTTTACATCAGAAATGTCAAAAATAGTGTTGGATCAGACTCAACTTGCACAGCTCGATACCGATATGGTCGCAACGATGAGAGTGTATGTATCCTCTGCTGTTAAACGTGCTGTGGTTGCCAAAGAAGATGATCTACTGACCAAAGCCGACATAGCAGCACATCCAAAGGAGGTTAGTGAAGCTTTGTATACTGAGCTCAAAATCTGGATTGATAACCGATGCTTTGAGATGTATGATTTATCCAAAGCTTCCAACATCATGACCTCCAGGTATGTATACAAGTGGAAGTTCGTAAAGATGGGTACCGACAACGTTTAAACCATTCGTCTCAGACTGGTCCTTCGTGGATTTATGGATACTGAGGCTTTTGATGTGGAAACATTCTCGGGAACCGCCCGAAGGCAGTCCCAACGACTCCTGGCAAGTGAAGCGGCATGCCATCCAGAGTGGATCTTAGCATCCATGGATATCGATAAGGCGTTCCTCAAGGGTTTGACCTATGAGGAACTTGCCCATGCCACCGGCGAGGAAACTCGCATGGTTTGCTTTACTCTTCCACCAGGAAGTGCTCAGGTACTTCGTACATTACCCGGCTTCTCATCCTACGACGAAAGTCGACACTGTCTTAGATGCCTCAAACCAGGAACGGGTACAAAGGACGCTCCAAGAGCGTTCTCTCTCAAACTTCGTACGACCACACGAGCTATAGGACTTACACCGACCAGCTACGATCCTGAATTTGAATTCAGCCAAGACCTTCTGACGGCAAAACATGTCGATGATATTAACATGACAGGTCTAGAGAAAAATATAGACGACTATGTACAACGTGTCGAAAAGGTGTTTGGCAAATGCAAGCTCAACAAGCACACATATACGAACTGCGCCGTTCGCTACACTAAGAATGATCAAGGAGATGTGATCATGGACCAGGACGAGTATATCAAACAACTACGTCCTATCACACACCCTGAACTTACAGGAGCGGCGGCCGATGCCAAAGCCACGAAACTCATTACCGACATGTTCGTCAGCCTGCGAGGAGCCCTCGCCTATGCCCTTCTCACCCAAATCTGGCTCATGGTATACGTGGTCTCTCTTCAGAAAATTCAAGAGCCCACCAATCTGCAAGTCAGACGTTTGAATGCTGTGGCGCGAAAGCTGATCAGCAGCCCGAAACGTATCACGTTCCCTCGGATGAAGCCGACGAATGAAGTTGACATTCATAGCGATTCGGGGTATCGGAAGCTTACCGGGGAGGAGGATGACGAGACCAAGGGCTACGGCATACGCGGGGCCAATGTACCACGGCGAGGAAACTCGCCTCAAGGCAAGTCCGTCGTTCACCTCTGTGACGGACTATGCAAATCACACCGATTACAGGTGAGGTCCAGTTATGCTGCGGAGGCACTTGCAGCCGCACATAACCTTGATGAGTGTTACCCTACGCTCATTACTCTCCACGAGCTTAAGGCAGGAGCTTTGACTCCACGACAACTACGAGACATGCGTGAAGTTGGAGGCCTAGCTATCAAAGTCTCTCTTACCATAGACGCCGAGTCCGTCTACAAATCTTAATCAAGCAGGGATCTCAAGATACCTACAGAACGGACTCTGCTTGGACATATCAGCTGGATACGTGAGCTCATGGATATAGGTATAGTACATAATGTGCAATGGTGTGATACTAGGGATATGACCGCAGATGGGCATACAAAGGGAAGCATCGATCGGGAGCTGCTTCTGGAAGTAATGTCAGGCACTCAGTCATTTAAGTATGACGTGAAGCAATTTGTTCCCTTTCGGGGTCCCGAGAACAGAGACAAACCTAAGTCTAATTAATTTTAGTCTGTCCTTGTTGCCCTCGCGGTCCAATTTGCCAGCACGGGCGCCTACTATAAAGGCGCCCCTCTGGTTGCTCGGAAACGAGCCTTATATTTCACGCCTGGCAGCGAGCCGGCTTCGTACAACTCAGGCTCTTTGCCTTAATACACATTTGCTTGGTGAGGTATGGCCTGTTTGGCTTACCTCTAACTGAGCCGATAGCCCTTCATTGTTTGAAGGGGCTGTCTTGTATTTGCGTGAAATACTTTGCGAGGAAACTCGCCTTGCAGTCTGGTGTTAGGCCAGACTGTACGCACTGTTTTCTTTTTTGCAAACAGTCGTGCGCGCGACCTTTGCGTGCGACTATGCTCTCCGTCTCCTCCCCTCCCGACTTTAAGGGTAGGTCTTTGGGAGATGTTATAGTATCGGGAGCATAGCTCGCCCGCGCCGTTGCCTTTGGCCCAAGGCACGCGCGCCCTATTTGCCCGGACACCGCGAGTGTTCGCTATGTGCTGGAAAGATCATTACATCGATCTTATCCTATCTTATCCGCCCATTCCTCATACTGAACTATCACAGCAAAGCGATGGACGCTATTTGCCATCCGATGTCTATCATGGAATCGGATGCTATTTGAGTTACCAGGCTCACTTTCGACTCAGGCGACTGCCGAGGTTTTGCGAAGTCTCCATCCCAGCCAATTGGCGGAGGATTTTTAAATCCGCTATTCGGGCACTGCCCGCTCTACTTCGGGATCCTTTTCGGCAGGTTCCCCGCCCCTGCCCAACCCTTCCTTTAGGCACCAAGCATCCCTGCCGGTGATTCGTCTTTCGCTTGCCCGGCCTTTCCTGAGATGGAGGGCGCTTGGGGCTTTTATGTGTATGGAGGGGTGGGTGTGTGGGTATGTATCTGGGGTGCAGCCCTATCCTCCTGGAGGTGCAGCGGTCCAGGCACAGGTGGGGCAGGGTCCGAGCGGCCTCAGAGGCCATGCCGCTCCCTGGGCCTTCCCTCATGGGATCTGGCCCCAAACCCAGCCTAATGAGGCAAAGGGTGGCAGGCGGCCAGGGTGTTCTTTACCCCCTGGTGGTGCTCCTAAGTGCTACGTGCCTTGATGCATTTACCTCGTGCTTACGTTCGGCTTCTTACGCGGCCGAGGGGCCGGCGAGCGTGCTGCACAATGCCTCACCATGGGAAGCACACACATATACATATGTGTATATATATATATATGCGTACATAGTTATATATATATATATATATATATACATGTATATGTGTATAAATATGTATGCATGTGCATACGTATAAGCATATGCATGCGTATATGTACACATATACGTATATATATACGCGTATATATATGTATATGTATATGTATATGTATATGTATGTGAATATGTTTATGGAATTATATATGTATATGTCTAGGCATACGTATATCGGTATAGGAATATGTGTTTCTAATCGATGCACATGTGCTTATGTACATATATATATATGCATGCATATACATATATACACATATATATATATATGTTTATGTACATGTTAATGTATATGTATGCGTATGTATGTATGTATATTTATATAGGTAGATGTATATATGTAACTGTATCTGTGTATGCACATCTATATCTATATAGTTGTGTAGGTATTTGCAGTTGTACTTGTATTTGTATTTGTATTGGTATTCGTAGTTGTATGTGTACGTGTATGCGCACCTGTAAATGTATATGCAATGCGTGTGTAAATAATATATATATATATATATATATATATATATATATATACATATATGTATATGTACACACACACACATATATATATATACACATATGTATATGTATATGTATTCCCGAGAAGGCCTGCAGGCCTCAGCAAAGGTGCGGCTTTCAGCAGAGCAGTTGAGCATATTGCAGTTTTTGAGCCAGCTTGTTTCTTACGGTGTGACGTACCGCACCATTTTGGCACACCTCTCACTCGCTTCTGGTCCCATACGGGGCTTCCTTTCCTTCGTCTTACCTGCTTCATGTCCCAAGGCTTGCATATGGTCGGGCCTTCGGCAGGATAATTTGTTGGCGCAACCATTATGTGGTGCTGGGTCTTCGTTTTGAAGGGACAGCGCCCCGCGTATCACCTCACTCGATCACTCCCGCCCCCTCCCTTTTCCCCCTCCCTCCTCCTCCTCCTCCTCCTCCTCCTCCTCCTCCTCCTCCTGCCTCTTCTTTCCCTTAAGACACGCCTCACCAGATTCGTGCCCCCACAAAGAGCTCCACCGAAGGCCCCACTGGCTGGGTTTGCGTGGCGTTGCCGCCTCCATTTTGGCACCCCTCACTCGCTTCGTCGCACCTCAGGGAGCTCCCCCGACAGTAGCAGGGTTCCCATTGTGGCGCAGCCGCCATGTCGGCCGGAGCTCCATCAAAGGCCCCAGTGGCAGGGTTCGCATGGCGGCGGCGCACCACTTTTGGCATACCTCTTACATGTTTCGTGAACCCAGGGGGCTCCACCGAAAGCCCCAGAGGCAGGGTTCGCATGGCGCCGCCGCAGCAAGAAATTTCTGGCCTAACATCGTTCCAGGAGAACGTTACAAAGGACCCAAGACGAGTCCAGACGGCGACCTGTCAGGCAGTCTGAAATGGTCCCAGTAAGGCCCGAAGACGGCCCCAGAAGCTCCCAACAAGATAGCCCAACGACCGCGACAAGACCGGTCCGTAGCCATGTTTGCACAAGCCGGTTTTAGAGACTCCGGAGCTCTACTGCGGCAGGCGCCGAATCTAGTTGCGATGGAGCTCGTGACCCTGATCCCACATCGATTGAGCTACGGCCCTGCTGGGAGTGCCGCCAGCGATCAGGCTCGCCTGGCGTTCGACGACATCACAGCGCCCGAGTTCAGGCAAGGCTTGTATGAGGTTTGCCACTACCCCAGGAGTGCCCTCCGTGGCTGCGTTGGCCCGCTGGCAATTGACCAGACGCTGTGGTTCAGCCACGAACTCAACGAGCGGCTGAATGATGAGGGCAAGCTCATCGTCGTCGAGTACAGGAACGAGGATCGCCAGAACGTTGCCGTGGTTGTTGGCGCCTACCTCATGCTCGGCCTCGGCTGGTCCGCGAGAGAGGTGTGCGGCACTCTGCCCAAAGACGCTGGCCTGACCTTTCCGTGCTCTTGGATCGAACCAGGGGACCTGAGGACTGCTCGTGGGAAACCCCTCATGACGGTCCAGGATTGCTGGGAGGGCGTGCAAATGGCCAGGGACCTCGGGTGGCTGCGAAAAGAAACGGTCAACGATGGCATCATGGCCTCCCTCGCGGCCAGCCAGTTCTGGAAGACCAACTGCGAGTACGACGCGGCATGGCTGGTGCCGGGTGCTGTCGTCGTCATGGCAGATCCAATGACGACCATCAAGGACCCGAACCCGAAAACGTGCCCCGCTTTTGGAGATGGCAAACTGCAGGGCTCCGACGACAATTGGGAAACGGGCTCCCTCGACGATCTCCGGCGGCAGTCCGTATGCGACTCTTCGCCCTCCAGACCCTCCAGCCCGAACGTCGCCTTCCATGAGAAGGTCTCTGATTTCGTTCCAGGGACAACCCCCAGCACCACGGATGGGCGGGACTCCGACGAGTTCCAGAAGGGCCAGCGGGATTCTGCATCGGTTCTCACCGTGTGCAAGGTCTACGGCTCGGGGGACGCGCTCGCCAGGGGCTGCGACCTGTGGCCAGGCGCCAGGCCCTTTGTGGACTTCCTGCTGGAGGAGGGCATCAAGATCGTGGTGCGCGTCAACATGTCGGACGAGCCTGGTTTGACGGAGATTGGAGGCATCGGGGCTCAAGCGACGGGGGTCGATGCAAACGGGGGTGAGCCAGGGCACTGGATCCTGCAGGATCCTGCGAAGACCCCCTCTGGCTGACCCGGGTTAGCGAGCCGCTCGTGGCCGCGATGCGGCCGCGCATATTGGCTGACCCGGGTTTGCGAAGACCTGCGTTGCAGTTTTTTTTTCTTCTGCATTGCAGTTATTGGTTTCTGCTGGGTCAGAAGATCCCCGAAGGCAGCTACGACGCGGGGCTGCTAGCCGACGTCGGGATCCAGCACGCGGACGTTCCCGTCAGCGACTCCAAGCACCCGAGCAACAAGGGTGGTGTTCGGTAGCAAGTTATGGGAGCCTTGTATGCCCCCGTGGTTTTTTCTTTGGAGTGCACTAGCGTCGATAAGCGTTTGGTATCTGCTGAGCTAGTGTCGATTTAGCGTCGACTCGCGTCGATTAGCGTCGATCAGCGTCGATGTAGCGGCGATCAGCGTCGATTCGCAAGTGCCAACAAGATGGTAGGCTCCTGTGACTTGCCGCAGAAGGTGGTGTCCCCCCCCCCGCCGCCATCAAGCGCTTCTTCACTCTGACCAGGCACATGGCCGCCGAGGACGGCGGCGCTGTCCTCGTCCACTGCAAGGGCGGCTTCGGCAGGAGCGTGTTTCTGGCATGCCTCTTCGTCATTCACAAGTATAACGTCTCAGGCCGCGGTCTTCTTGGCTGGGCGCGCATTGCCCGTCCAGGAGCCCTCACGACCCCAGAGCAGGAGTCCGTCCTGCGTTCTTTGTCTGGCCGGGTGGACCTGTGCAGGAGGTATGGCATCCCCTGCGAAGGCCCAGCTGACACGCCAGCGGCGAAGGGCTGCTGCACGGTAAGTTGAGCTGGCGCGAGATGCTGGGCGCCGCATGTTTTTGGCGTCAGAAGCAGTTGGGCAGGGGATGATACTGTCTGGATCGGTGGCGAGCGAGTGGGGGAAATGAGGAGAAGGCCTTCTCAGAAGGCTTGGAAGTCCTCTTGACTTCCGAGAAGCTGTCCAAGCTTTCTTCGAATACAACAAGACTTCTCAGAAGGTGCGAGGGCTTCTGAGAAGTCCCGCCGCCTCCTCCTCCGCCTCCTCCTCATCTTCCTCTTGTCCACTACTTCGTTGTAGATTGCCAGACGCCACAGCATGAGAGGCCGCATTCCATTGCCATTTGAGGTCTCATTGTTGCGCTGAGACCTTGCCCGGCACGGAGGCCGGGCTGGCGCGGCTGCTCCACGACGTCGGGCAGGCGCTGACCACCGCCTTCGTCGTCCGGGCTGCGGTGCCCGACTGCCCGGACTGCTGGTGCGGTCCGGCCTTGCACTGCCCAGCGCTGCAGTGCACGTGCCCCAGCGGGGAGGGCACCGTGGCCGCCCCCTCCACCCCGGGCTGCCCCGCGACCCAGCTGGCTTGGGTGGCTGGCCTCTCGGTGCTACTGGGCGCCGTGCTCGGGGCCTCAGCCGCCTCGTCGGCCACACGGCCTCGCGCGGGGGAGCTTGGGGCGCCCGCGGCGGCCGGGGAGGCGGCCTGCGCACAGGCGGGCGACGAGCTCGCGATCCTCGCGCTGGAGCAGGCAAAGGCGTTCCGCAGGTTGCCGGGAGCCGCCGCCTGCTGAGTATGGCCGCCAGGCCGTTGGCAGGAGGGTTTCACTTGACCAGATATCGAGTCGGAGGCCCCGCTTTGTATCATGAGCGATTGGACATCTTCCGTTCAGGGTGTGTAGTGACCCTGGACTTCGACGATTACGGCGAGACGACGACCCCAGATGCGGACGTGATGGAGATTCACTTCGTGCACGGCCAGGGCGGCAGGGTTGGAGGTATCCCCGAGAACCGTGTCTACAGGTTTCGCCGCCTGGCCACCGCGGCCGAGATCTGGAGCGCCCTCCGCCGCGGGTCTGCGCTGGGGTACGGGCCGATGCCTGCCGTGCCCTTCCAGCTCACGCTGTCCGCGGTGAACTGTGCAGGGGCGCCGGCGGGCAGCGTGCCTTTGGCAGACCGAGCGATCGCGGGCGCCCCGCCGGGCGATGCGGCCGGGGCCATTCCTGCGGCCGCGGACCCCGGCGCCTTGGCGCTTCCTGTGGTCGCCCTGCCAGCCCCGCCGGCGGCCGCGGCCGCTCCCACGCCGGCTGCCGCGGCCCCGGCCGCCGCCCCCGCCCGCGGGGCGGTCGCGGCTCCCGCTGGTCGAGCGCCAGCGGTGCCTGACACCGTGCCGGTGGCGCCGCAGCCGAGCGGGGAGCCAGCGCCAGGATGGCACTGGGTGGCCGCCGAGGACATCGACGGAACCGTGATGTTCGGGGTGAGTGTGGCCGTGCGGGGCGACCCTCGTGGGCCGCGCGGGGTGCCGTGGGCTTCTCGCGCTCGCTGGCGGCGCTGTAGTCAGTGCGGTGCTGCTGCAGGACGGTGAGATCTCGTGGTTCATGCAGGAGTACCGCGGGAGCGACGCGCGCACGCTCGAGATCCCGCCTGGGGCCGGACAGCCGGGCGGGAATTCGCGGGAGTGGCGCGAGGTAGTGCTGCTCGGCCGCGAGGGGGCCGTCCCAGGTTTCGCCGTGGCACCGCCGAGGACGGCGCAGTGGTGTGCAAAGTACAAAGTGAAGGAGGTGGGCCCGGTCCTCCATCATGAGGTGTGGAAGTCGAAGCCGAAGCTGAACGCGATCGACTTCGGGGTGGACATGCACGAGACGATCTCCAAGATGATCGAGGCCATGGGCTCCGCAGACCACCAGGATGTGTACAACTTGGCGAGCGCGGAGCTCGGCTACAGGAAGCTCCAGCTCATCGAGCACTACTGGGACGACAGGAGTGCGGAGCAGCAGCAGCAGCACAACATGCGGATGCCCCTGGAGGAGGCGTGCGTATTCATGGGAGGCGCGAGGTCTCCCTCGATGGTGTGCCCCGAGCTGCTAGATTCGGCGTGGAAGGATCTGGGGCGGATTCACAGCATCAAGAAGAACGCGCGGAAGCTGAGGGAGGAGCAGAAGGCCAGCAAGAGCGGCTGAGACGCTCCTCCCGCGAAGTCATGATGCTGGTCCCGCCTCCGGGGCTGCCTCGACCCGGGGGTGATGCAGAAGAGGTGGGGGGCGGAGGCGACGACCACTTGCAGCGGTCGCTCCTGCCCCTGCCAGTCCCCGACCGGTGTTTTGCGCGGGCTGCCGCCAGCGGCGGCGGCGGGCGCGCGGCGAGAGCTCGCCGTGCCAAGAGGGCGCTGCAGGGTGAGCTCGTGTCCGAGCTCGTGGTGGCGCTCAACCAGCTGGACGCCGGGTCCGACGACCCGCCGCGCCGTGCTGGCCAGGGGTTCGACGGGATGCAGCAGCTCCGCCTGGAGCATCTCGCCGAGAGCTGCGCGGCGATGGGCTCCATTCCTCCAGACTTGTTGACCGAGGTGGCCCTCTGGGAGCTCCAGGTTGGCGCCGGCTACTCCGACGGCGAGCCCGTCGCGGTGGCCCCCTTCGCGCACGACTTCGTTTCTCTACCTGCGGTGGGCGGTGCGCCAGTGCCCCTGAGTCAGTTGTTGGGGGGCGGCGGTCCAGACATCGTGCGAAGGTTCACCACTTCGATGGTGTTGCCAATTCAAAGCGCCGAGATTTTTAAGCAGGAGGCTGGCTTCGCACGCCCTTGCCTGGATCCAGTGCTGCGGCAGCCCGCGGCTTACCTGGCCTTCGTCGAGAGGGCGAGGGGCGGTGGCATGCTGGAGTTCAGGCTCGACGCGGGCGATTTTGAGGAAGTCGGCCTATTCACCGTTTGGAAGAAGGACGGTCGCCAGCGCCTGGTGATCGATTGCAGGGGCAGCAAATTCAGGTTCGCGGGGCCCGACAAGACGAGCCTGGCGTCCGGGGGGGGCTTCAGTTCCATCGAGCTGGCGCCGGGCGAGGTGCCGTGGACGGCTAAAGTCAACATAGCGGACGCCTGCTGCAACGTGGGCCTGCCGCCGGAGCTCCGGCACCTACCTCTTCGCGCTCCCGCGGCTTCGGGCGTCCCAGCTCGGAGTGAGTGAGCTGGGCGGGCGCCCCGTTCCAGGCCGCGCCTGGGCGCGCCCGTGCTTGGCCGTCTTGCCTATGGGCTGGACGCATGCGCTCGACTTCTGCCAGCAAGTGCACAGGAATATACTGGTCCAGAAGTGGGGGCTTGAGCACGTTCCCGAGTTGGTCGACGGCCTGCCGACGCCTCCCATCCAGGACGGGGTCTATACTGCCTATGTTGACAACTTCATTTCTTTTGGCGTGGATCCTGACAGGTCTGCGGTCCCCCTGAAGTCCGCCCAAGAGGCTCTGAGTGGTGCGGGGCTCCCTCTTCGCGATCCTGAGCTCCCCGCATCTGTGTCTGAGCAGTTGGGTTGGGTCTTCGACGGGGGGCGCGGTGCTGTGAGGCCGAAGTGTCGCCGTGCTTGGAGGCTTCGTCTTGGGATCCAGGGCTTGCTTGCGCGTGGTCACGCCTCGGGGCGACAAGTGGGGGAGACTGCTGGTCGCTTCGCGTTCATTGCTATGTCGAGGCGGCCGCTCTTGGCCGTGTTCAGTTATGTGTATTCTTTTTTTCAGGAAGTATTTCGATCGGGTGATGATGCTGCCGCCATCTGTCCGCCGGGAACTCCGTTGGGCCGCCTCCCTGATACCCCTGGCTTGGGCTGATCTCCGGGCCGCCTGGCCCCCCAGGGTCTACGCGAGCGACGCTAGCGAGGGGGGGGGGGGCGTGCGTCAGAAGGAGGCCGACCTGGCCACGATCCGCGGTGCTGGGAGGTACGGGGGGAGGTGGCGATTTCGACGAGCAGTTGGATCGCGACCTCGCGACTGCCTCCTCGAGCAGAGCGACCCGCCGACCGCCGACATCGCGAAGGTCGAACCGATCGCCGAGCCCGTCGTGTCGCTGGAGGTGGAGCCCGTCGCGTCGCCGGAGGCGGAGGTGGAGGGTTCAGATTGTAGCTTGTGGAGGGTCCCAGAGGTGGAGGAGGGGCTGTGCGGGGGGAGTGGCAGGTCGTTTCGAGCGGAGGGTGGGCCCTGTCCGAGAAGATCATTGTCCTCGACGGTCGGGCACTCGTTCGTTCGCCTCGGCGCGCACTTCGCGACTGGAAGTCCTTCGGTTAGCGTACCCTCTTCTTCTGCGATAACATGGGGCTCGTGTGTGCTATGGAGAAGGGCCGCGGTGGGGTCCTCCGCGTCGCCCGGCAATGGGCCGCCTGGTGTCTGGCGGGCGCGGTGCAGGCCTCGGTGCCTGGTTCCGTCTGGGCGGAACGTCGCCGATGCGCCGTCGCGCCGTCGCATCTGCCTTGGGGTTTGGATCGACGGCGCCGCGGCGGACACTGCCGAGAGCGTCGGACAGTGGGCCGTCCGGGACGGCAGGCGCAGCAGCCAGCAGGCCGACTGCCGCAGCGCCGACCTCGAGCTCGCCGAGCTGGCCGTCCGCGAGCCTGCTGTCGGCGCTCTGCGGGGCGCCCGCTGGGCCGCGCGCCCCGCGGCGAGGCGGCCCCCTGGGCGAGCTGCCGCGGCCTCGGAGGGGGCGGCGCGTGAGTGCTACCGCGGCCCAGTCGCGCCAGGAGCAGCGAGCGCCGCCACCTCCCGCGGCCAGGGGCCGCAAGATGGCGCGAGCTGCGAGGCGCGGGCGGGGGGCCGCTGCGGCCGCTGCCTGCTGGGCGGGGGTCAGAGGCCATGGCTCGTTGCTGCGGCGGGCGTCGGTGACTCCGGAGACCGTGGCCCAGAGCGACGGTCTGTGGCAGGACATCCTTCGCATGTGGCTGCGGCTGCGGCCGCTGGGCTCCCTGTAGGCGGAGCCGGGCGACGACGAGACGCACTTCGTGGTCGCCGGCTGGATGGGCCAGGAGTGCTCGTTCGGGGAGCTGGCGCAGAGGGGCACCAAGGGGCTGGCGGCGGTGAAGTACTTTCAGCCGCAGTTCGCCAAGTCGGGGGGGCTTTCCCTTCCGCGCTCGGCGCAGGCCTTGAAGGGCTGGAAGCGGCTCGCCCCCGGGCGGGCACGGCTGCCGCTGCCGTGGGAGGTCGTCGCGCTGATCGCGCTGGAGCTGCTGCTGACCGGCTTCCGGGCGATGGCGGCATGGACGATCGTCGCCTTCCACTGCTGCCTGCGCCCCAGCGAGCTGCGGCGGGTCACCGCCGAGATGCTCGTGCCGCCAGTGCCGGGCACCCACGCGGTGAACTGGGCGATCGTGCTGCGCCCGAGCGAGGAGGAGATCAGCAGCAAGACAAGGGAGTTCGACGAGACCGTGGATTTGGACCTGCCTCAAGCGGGTGACGCCCATGCTCGCCTACCTCAAGCGGGTGACGCCGGCCAGGCAGCCGCTGTTCGCCTTCGGCACGTCGACATGACATGGAGGTCCAGTTCCGAGGGGCGGCCGGGCGCGCGGGGGTCCAGTCGCTGGGCCTGGAGCTGTATATTATATGCTGAGGCACAGTGGGCCCAGTCACGATCGAGCGCGTCAGCTGCGGACGCTGCAGGAAATCAAGCTGAGAGGCCGCTGGCACTGCGACTCCAGCGTGAGACGCTGCCAGAGGGAGGGCCGCGCGGGCGAGCAGCTGCAGCGGCTGTCCCCAGGCGTCCGCGCGAGGGCGGTCGAGGCGGCGGCGCGGCTGCCGACTTGCCTCGCGAGGCCTTCGCTCGCGCCCTGGCCAGCAGGGGTGCCCGCCTGGTCCAACCGCAGGTCTTTCTAGAGCTGTTCAGCGGGCGCGGCGGGCTCTCGCGGGCGCTGCGCGACAGGGGCTTCGTCGTGCTCGAGGGGCATCAGTCGTGGGCCTGCCTGGGACCTCTCGGCTAAGAAGGCCCAGAAACTCGTGAGGGGCTGGATCCTCTCCGGACAAGTCTGGGGAGTCTTCATGGGGACGCCGTGCCAGATTTGGACCAGGGCCAGGGACGCGGGGCCGCTGAGAGAGCTGGGCCAAGCTGGACCAATTCACCCTTCGCGGCTCCGATCTGACCAGCATCTGATGGGGCTTCCTGAGGTCACCCATCCGACCGATGTGCAAGCCGTTCGAATTGGTATTATTCTTGCCGGTTTTTGCTGCAGTATTTTTGAGTTGATGCACCTGCTCCAGCGCCCAGCGGCGCTGGAGAATCCTGCTCGTTCGCGCCTGTGGCTGCTCCCTCGACTCAAGAAAGCGGCCGCGTGGAAAACTAGCCAGCTCGTGTATGCAGACATGTGCCAATGGGGGACGCCATAGAAGAAACCGACCAATATTCTAGGGGATCGTGTCTCTTTGCAGTCTATCGCGCGAGTGTGTCATAGCAAGCTCTGCTCTCGCACACCAAAAAAGCGCACAACAATTCATAGCCTCTCTCAGGGAGGCGGCTTCAAAACGAAGGCCGCTCAGCAGTATCCTCCTGACCTGTGCAAGGGCCTCGCCAGCTGTTTCGATCGCGCCCGTGGCAGTTCCAAGGCGGTTTCATTGGCCAGTCTTTTTGTTTAACGGTGAATATGTCAGTTGTTTTGTTGAGATGACCAAGGACTGTTTGGCAGGTTTGCGTTTAGTTCTACCCTCGACTCAGGTTTGTGCAGCTGGCCGTCTGGCTAGCCTCCGCCCGCTGCCCAATCATCTGTGCCGGTGCACCTTGTCTGAAGCTTTGTCGGGCACTGCGTGCCCCGTAAAAAGGCGTCCTCTGGCCTCGGAAGCGGCGGCGGGAGGCATGCCCACTACTTCGTTGTAGATTGCCAGACGCCACAGCATGAGAGGCCGCGTTCCATTGCCATTGGAGGTTTCATTGTTGCGCTCCCAGCCCTCCCACCCTCGCGCGTTTAGTTGTACCCTCGACTCAGGTTTGTGCAGCTGGCCGTCTGGCTAGCCTACGCCCGCTGCCCAATCATCTGTGCCGGTGCATCTTCTCTGAAGCTTTGTCCGGCATTGCGTGCCCCGTAAAAAGACGTCCTCTGGCCTCGGCAGCGGCGGCGGGAGGCATCCTCCTCCTCCTCCTCTTGTCCCTCCTCGTCGTCGTCGTCCTCCTCCTCTTCCTCCTTCTCGTCGTCGTCGTCGTCGTCGTCCTCCTCCTCCTCCTCCTCCTCCTCCTCCTCCTCCTCCCCCTCCCTTCTTCCCCTTCTTCTGAGAAGGCCTTCTCCTTGTCATTTTCCCCCCCTCGCTCGCTGCCGACGTGAGGCACTTTGAGCCCGCCCTTCGCCCCGCGAGCCAGCAGCGCGCCCGGCAGCGGCGCGCACGCCCGGCCTGCAAATGCCCGCGGTGTCAGCCCGGTTGCGCTCCTGCGAGGGCACCTCTGGGCCCGCAGCAGGAGGAGGAGGAGGAGGAGGGGGAGGGGGAGGGGAGGAGGAGGAGGAGGAGGAGGAGGAGGAGGAGGAGGGGGGAGGAGGAGGAGAGGAGGAGGAGGAGGAGGAGGAGGAGGAGGAGGAGGAGGAGGAGGAGGAGGAGGAGGAGGTTTTCCTCCTCGTGCGATGTGGGCCCAAGGGAACCAGCGAGCGACAAGAGGCGCCATGCGCAGGCCTATACAGACGTAGGCACCGAAATCGGCCAGCTCGCGATTATCGTCGCGCTCTCGCCGCACTTGGGATGCTGGCCCTTCAAGAACCGCCTCCGTTTGTGCAGCGCCGCGTCGGAAATCTTCCACCCAGGGCGATTTTCGGCGGGGCAAGGGCCCCCGAGACCAGCAGGCCTGCTGGCCGCGTACATGGAGCACTTCTTACAAAACAATAAAGTCTCGCTGACGGGAACTCCAGGCTTGGCCGCGAGCTCACACCAGGAGGAGGAGGAGGAGGAGGAGGAGGAGGAGGAGGAGGAGGAGGAGGAGGAGGAGGAGGAGGAGGAGGAAAACGAGGAGGAGGAGGAGGAGGAGGAGGAGGAGCTCGAATGCTCCTGGAGGTCTTGCTCGCAGTCCTTGAGGTCGGGCGTATCCCTCTCCAGGCGGAAAAGTCGAGAATAGTCAAAAAACAGTCAGGGGACGTTTTTTTTCTCCCTATGTTTGAATATGTTTTGACTTTTTTTCTTAGTTTTTTCCCAAAATCTGTAGGAGGACATGCCCGACCTAAGCATTCCTGTACCTCAGTGTTCCATGCGGTGCTTTGTGCCCCTGCAAACGAAGCTATTTCAGCTCCCCGTTTCTCTTCGCCCTACGACGCAGTTTCGGCATCCACGGCAACAGTGGTCCATACTTCGATGTCAGTCGTGTCCGCACGACGCTGGACGACCAGAGTGCACGCCCCTACCACACGCCGGCTGGCTGGCAACGCGTGCTATTTTCTCTGACCCCACAACGACGCGGGCTCATTCGAGCCGCTGCAGTTGTTGAGGTGCGCCAGAGGATGGAGCTTGCCCGCGCCGGTGAGAGGGGTAGGTCGGCCCGCGGTCCTCTTCTCTTTTGTTCTCTCCTCTCCTCTCCTCTCCCCTCCCCTTCTCTTCTCTTCCCTTCCCTTCTCTTCTCTTCTCTTCTTTCAGGGTCACTGTCACATGAGCTCCGAAGCGCAGCGGGCTTCGCAGTCCGCTGCACCACGCTACACTGAACCTGAGCCTGACTGGAGTGCACTAGGTCAGCCACTTCTGCTGAAGACAGATGTACAGCCACAGACTAGTGCAGCGCAGCTGTTCAGAGGCGGCTTCAAGTTGTTGGAGGTCGCGCGAGATCCAAAAGTGAGTTCGACCCCGGATGTTTAGGGCGTCCTGTCCGCTCGAGCAACTTCATACAAAATCTGTTTTGTCCTTGAGCAGCAGTTCCAACCAGGGGCAGATCACTTGAGTCTTCGCCTGCTTCACTCCCTTGACCTGTTCATTCCTGGTCCTCCTCTCCTCTCGGTCAGGAGATATTGCAGCCGTCAGACAGCCGACAGGTTTCAAAGTGTGGAGCAGCATGGTTTGGTGCTGCTCTCGCTGCTTCGACGTGCGGCGACGTGCTGTGGCGTGGGGATGAATCAAGACAATCTAACATTCGAATCGAAGAGTCAGGGCCCAGGGGCAGACCAGATCCATGCACAGCGTGCGCTGCTTTGGCTCGACTCTATCCTCTTAGTGCAAGGGCCGTGTCCTCCACTAGGAGAGGCGTGCTGGCATCTGTGAGCCGTTCCCTCTCTCGATCGCTTGTTCGATCGCCAAGGCGTGAGCGGCACGCCGTTGACTTCCCTTCTGTAGGCAGCTCTGTCCCTCGCCGTAGAGTGGGTGGGAAAGGACAGGGACGTGCTGGCATCTGTGAGTCGCTCACCCTCGCTCGATCGCCGAGGCTGCGCGGCACGCTGTTGATTTCCCTTTTGGAGGCAGGTCTGTCCCTCGTCGTTAGAGTGGGCGGGTAATGATCTAGGGACTCTCTCTTGAGGACGCTCGGCCTCCTCCTCCGCCTCCTCCTCCTCCTCCCCTCCCCCCCCCCTCCCCCCCTACCCCTCCCCTCCCCTCCCCTCCCCTCCCCTCCACAATTACTCAATATGAATACTACTCTCCCTCTTCCCCTGATGGCGTGCTGGGAGTAGCCGACCCCCCCCGCGTCCTGTTTTTTTCACACAGGATTTCCGGGAGTTGGGTTTTCGCCTGCGTTTTTTTCAAATGCTGCTCTCGCTGAGGCGCCGGCCTCATTTCTGCTCCCGAATCGTTCCGAATCGTGCTCCCGCTGCAGCGTGGGCCTCATTTTCGGATCGGTGTTTTGCCTCCGTCGTTCAGGATGGCGTTCTCGCCCCAGCGCGGGCCTCTTTCTCGCGCGCCCATCCGCCCGCCACCACCGCGCCGCACCACGCCCCGCCCCGCCGCACGCACACCCACCGCCACTTCCACCCACCAACGCACGCACGCACGCACGCGCACCACCACCGCGCACCGCCACCACCACCGCACTACCCCACCCACCACCACCACGCTACACCGCGTCACACCACATCACACGCGCGCACACACAGACACACACGCACGCACGCACACACACACACACACACACACGCACACACACACACACACACACACACACACACACCACCGCCACCACCACCACCGCCATCACGCACGTACGCACCTGGCCCACCACCAAACCACCAAGACGCCACACCACGTCACACCACAGCACACGCGCACACACGCACACACACATACACACCACCACCACAACAACCACAACCACGCACACACGCACGCACGCACGCGCACCACCACCCACTACGCACACGCGCGCGGAGCCACAGGTCCGCTACGACACGCGTCCGCGGATAGAGAAAATCAGCGCCATGGTAAGGGATGGGAGGGAGGGGTAGGATGTCAGATGTTGACGCGAGCGCACCTAACTTGCCTCCCCTCCCCTCCCCTCCCCTCCGAGCTCGTGCTGCCAAGGTCCTTGCCGCCACGGAGAAGCTTCCGAACAGGGCAGCCCCCCCTTGCGGCCCTACGGCGTGATCCTTCGTCGGCCGAGATGGGGACACTACATCGTCAGCCAGTAGCCACCACCTCATTCAGATCCAGGTCAGGCCGCTGTGCGTGAGCCTGTGATCGCGTGTCGCATGTTGCAGTCCTCCCGGCACGATTTGCCACAGTTTTTGCGTTATCTGCTTGCCGACAAGGTTGGCCACTCGAGCAGTCGCCGCGGGGCCGTTCCCTGTTGGAGTGCTCTGTGTTTTAGCCTGTCGGCTTCCCCCGCCGCCGCCCTTCGTTCGGAATTGAAGACGATAAGAAGCATTTTTTGAGTCAGCTGGCACGCCTGACATCTCCCCTCTTGCGCTTGAGATTGCTACGTGCAACTGCGCGGCCTGGAGCTCGGCCAAGATTGGCTTCTTGCCACTTCTGCCCGCGTGGTCCTTCTTCAGGTCAGGAGTACCATTTGGCTGCGGATCGGATCCCTGGCCATCAGCAGTGGGCGCTACGGCACGGTTGGAAGGCCCCCATGCTGCCAGCTACGGTTACTTCTTGGACGGATACCTTTGCAGGGGTCGCGGTTGTGTGCAGTCGCTTCGCTGGTCTCGTTGCGCCTCCTGGAGGCCCAGAGCTTGTCGCTCATTGTGTTATCGGAGCCTTCGTGAAACCCGGAGGCCAATATCCCTTTTGTGTCGTCAGTTGCTACTTGCATGGTTGCCAGGGCCTGTCGGACCACAACCAGTTTATCCTCGTCAAGGTGGGAGGCTTTGTGTCCTCCGCCCTCGGTGGCTGTGTTTTCGGTTGTGGCCTGAATATGGAACCTCAGGTCTTGGGTCAATCTAATTTCGAGGAGGAGTCAGAAGCCCGACTTCTCTCCTCAGGAGTTCCCACGTGTACGTCAACGTCGGGTGCTGGCTCGAATATGTTTTGACTACCTGATCGCTTCCAGAGGTCTTTCTAAAGCTGTTCAGTCGGTGGGGGTGGATCGTGGCGCCCCCCCCCTCCTCGCCCGGGTGTTGCTTTGAAGTTCCACCCGCAACTCTATGAGCTTAAGGTGCTGGCATTTCGCAAGTCGCCTCCTCTGCCGCCCGCTGTCCCGATTGGGCCCCTTCATTGCCCCCCCCCCCTCTTGGGAGGGCGAGGAGCGGCTGGCCGAAGAGGTGTTCGGGGTTGCTTGCTCCGGGTCCAAGGACAAGGGGGTTGCGCTTGCCAGGTTGCACCAGGCAGGGGCTGATAAGTCTGAGCGCGAACTCTCGGCTGCTCTCCAGTGTGTCTTCCCCGAGTTCGGATGTCGAGGCGAGGTCCCCAAATCTTGGTGGGTCGACATCCGCGAGCGCGGCCGTCGTCCCTGCGGGCGCCCGCAATTGTATTTTGTTCGATTGCTTTGCCGCGCCATTCGAGCTTGGCACCGGGCCAAGTGGCCACCGTCTAGGGTTGCTACTCTGAGTTCCTCGGCGGTGGCAGGTGAACATGGGTCGTGGTGCCGCGGCAGCCCAATCGGATGCCGCCCCAGGCCAGAGGCCACCCCTGGGGGGGGCTTGCAAGCGGGGGCCCGACGGCGGTGGGGACCAACCGCCGCGCATGGTCATCAACCATATTACATCCCAGTCGATTTTCCCAGGATCACTTCAGTGCAGGTTCTCATGGTCAACTTCTTGATGTCCAAGATTTTCCCAGTTCTGCTGATCTGTCTGTGGTGGAACGAAGTGACTCTGAGGGACGCGTTTTGGGTATACGATGGTCCCGTCCCTCGGGTGCTACCCTACACGCGTATGTGTGGCGCTGAGTCACTTTGGTGGTGCACTTTCAGCTATCACGTGTTTCTACCGTGTGGCTTTGTGCACGTTGCTGTGCTCTTACCAGTCGCTGGTCCAAGGGCTCAGGCGCATGTCAGTTGTGGAAGGTTCTTTCTCTGGCTACTCTGTTTCCACACCCTGGATGCGTGTTCTGACGTCGCGATGGTCCGCCTCCGCCGTCAGGGTATCCCCGCTGGACTGTGTCACCAGTCAGTCTGTGCTACCCGTCAGACTCCCTGGATTGACGTCTCGCTCGGGACCGTTTCCTACCCGTTCGTACTCGAACTGTTGGGAACGCCTTGCGCGCTATTTTGGCTGCGCTCTGCTTCCTCGGTGCCTGTGTTCAGACTCCCTGGATGCGCGGTGCTTTCTGGGGCTCCCTGCAGACTCCCTGGACTGCTCGCTTGGTTCAGACGTTCTTGGTTACGCCACCGCTGTCTGTGCTTTCCTGCTGGGCTTTGTCTCCAGTCAGTTTGTGCCTACCCGTCAGACTCCCTGGATTGACGTCCCGCTCGAATTCGATTCCCACTTGGTCGCTCGATCTGTTGGGAACCTCGCGCCATTTTGGCTGCGTTCGGCCTCCGCGGTGCCTTTTGTCAGACTCCCTGGATTCGCCGTTGCATGTCTCTTCAGGGGCTGCCTCGCAGACTCCCTGGATGCACGCTGGCAGACGCCCTGGGTCGCTGCCGCCCGCCGCCTGACCGCGGCCCCGCGCGCGCCCGCTCCGCTTGTCGCGGCCGCAGCCCGACCGTGACCGCCCGCCGCTGGCGCTTCCGCCTGCGGCCGTTAAAAAAAAAGATCTGTCTGTGGAGCAGGCTGACATGTTGCTCGGTAATCTCAGCGCCCAGCTGGAGTCGGCTACCCTCCGTGCTCGCCAGGAGGGGTGAAATGGCCTTGGAAGCAGTGGCTCCACAAGGACCTGGGCCACGGGGCTCGCTCGGCGCACCTGTGGGCCAGGCCTGTGGAAGCTTGGGTTCCTCAACCCTTTCCGCTCGGGGCCAGGAGGTGGCCGACCCCTTGCGTTGCTTGAGGCGGCGAGTCGCAGTTTTTCAGAGCTCTGCTTGGCGGATTCATTGGTCGAGGATTGTGACGTTGCTTGTGATTTCGCCCCCCTGGGGCCCTTGCCCAGGATTCCCCCCGGCTAGTTGAGATCTGCCAGCCGTGGGTGTTCGCTGGAAATTTGCGGTTTCGGTTGACGGATTGGATTCCGCGTGCGTCACTTTGGCAGCCTGTGCGACGGGGCCTTGGGAGGCTGGTTGTGAGGTGTCATCCTCGTTGCCACTCCAGGTCCGCCTTGTGATGCTGGCTATGCTTCAGCAGCCCATGAGGGGTCTCCGCCCCATCGGGATCTTCGGGGCCCCGTGCCGTCTCCGGGGTAAAATGCGTCGCTCCTATGCCCTGTCCGTGGGGGTCGGCGACCTCAGGTCCATCTCCGGGGTTGTGGGTCAAGAGCGCTTCGGACGTTTTCTGGAGGCAGGCCATTTGGGGCAAAACAGCTGTTCGACGTGGCGAGCATGCTGCGTCGGTTCTTTCGGATCTGTATGCGTTTTCCGAGATGATTGGTCTGGGGGATCTTGCCAGTAGGTTCCGTGACCCTCAGGGCCCTCTAGCCATCTCGAAATTTTGCGTCGTGCCAGCCGGCGTTGACCCCGAATATACTGGACGACTCAAACCAAGGAATCACAGGAAACAGGCATGGCTGGAATCCCCTAACTCAGCAAGCAAGCGAGCGTGCAGGCAAGCGCGCGGGCGAGCAAGCGCTCAAGCAACCAAGCAATCGCGCAAATAATCAAGCGTGCGTGCAAACGCGCAGGCAAGCAAACAAGCCAGCAATCAAGGAAGGAAGCAAGCACGCAAGCAAGCAAGCAAGCGCAAGCGAGCAAACATCGGCGTAGGCGCAGGCATTGGGGTTAGGGGGAGGCAAAGGCAGAAGCATAGGCATAGCCATAGGAATTAGGAGGGGTGGTGGTGGGAATTAGGGGGGGGGGGGGGGGCGGACCAATTAGTAGGGTTTGAGCTAGGACTCCTATAGGGCAAGCCTATTTGGAGACATACCCACAAGGCCATGAGGTGTATCGACATGTCTGCTTTAGCCGCAGGACCGTTCAGGGCGTTTAGAGGAGTTGTGGCAGTTTGCAGCATGGTTACCACGCTCGTGCGTATCTAATACATTCGCACCTTCTCCTCCATTGGCTTTCGTCCCTCGGTGTCCCTTGATCTCTGCGTCGATGATATCGGTTTGGCAGCGCGCGGCGGCTCCTCCTGTGCTGCAGGCCCCAAGCACGGCGCGGCTGAGGTTTGCGAGGCCATCGTGATCGATGTGGCGTGTCAGGTTTCTCCTGATAAGGCTAGCATTAGTTCGCGCTGTCTTAATTTTGGCCGCCTTTGGGTTTTGTCAGGAGTGCTGGCGGGGCCTATGGTGCGTTTTCCTGTGTGAACCTTGGGATCGACGACGCGCCTGGTCAACCTGGGAGGCGTCGTGGTCGCGCTCCCAGACGGCGTCGTCGAAAGAAGCAGCTCGAGCAAAGGGTTCTTCGCGTCGATCGTCAGAAGAAACTCTTGGGCAGATCGGCCTCTCGTTGGTTTGTTTGTGGGCGTCTTCCCGGCATCAACTGCGGGGCCGACTTGCGCGTGGTCGGAAAAGCGAGTTGCCGCGGGCCGCTGTCTGAGACCCTCTGACGGCGACAGGTCGCTGACAGCAGCGTTGGCCCTCGAGGATGGGCCCTGCTGGTGCGCGGCATGCGCCCCAGTGGTCAGATGGAGCAAGGAGGTTTGGGCTGGTCAATGTCACTCCTTGTTCGGCTCTATCCCTTTCAACGGGCTTCGCGAGTCTTGGAGTGCCGTTTTCGAGGAGCCAGGGGGTCAACCTGCCAGATGGCCCCATGTGTCGGGGCTTGTCTCGGCCCTTTATCTGTCGATCAAGCGCCTTGATTGAAGTATGCCCAGCTATGTTATTATCAGAGACCACGACAATTTAGACATCCTCCTCACCCTTGTCAGCCCCGTCTCTTGGAGGCTATCGCTCGTGAGCAGTGCGTTCGTTTATTTGAGTGTAGTTTGGTTGTCAAATGGGAAACAGGTCGGGGTGGGGTCTGCGTGGGCACCATCAGGAGCCGGTCTAACAGCACGAGGTTCACTCCTCCAGGCCGCCGCAATCTAGGCTACAACGGAGTTTGGACTCCCGATCGCGCTGCTGGTCTTGGCTGTGCCATCCCAGAAGAGCATATGTAATGTCCTGTGTGGGGTGCGGAGCGTGGCAGTATCCATTATCGACTATGGGTTTGTACGGCCTGCAGTGAAGAAAGGGGAGACCTAGCCGCGGCCTTAATTCGCGCCGGGGCTCTCGGCGATCTATCCGATGGTGATCGGCTCCTGTCGTGGGGTGTTCGAGCGCCCCGAGGCCGTTTGGCCCGCGCCGCTCGCGACTGGGGGGGAGGTGATCCGATCGGAAGGTTTTGTCAACAATTGCCCCCTCCTCAGCAGCGTGGACAAGGCGCGCGCGCTCCAAGACCCTGAAGAGGAAGGGGTCGCCCCAGCCCAGAGAGCCAACATACCTGGGAATGGCCGCGCTGATGAGGCTGCTAGGGCTGGGACCACTCTGCTCCCCAAGCCCTGTTTTGAAGTTGACAGCCGCCTCGAGCACATGATAGTCGTCGCCAAAACTGTGCGTCGTCTGGCTGCTGCTTTGTTGCCCGAGTGGTCCAGGCTCGGTATGTCTGACTCCGTGTTAGAAAAGAGATCTCGGGATCATGGTGGCCAGGCCTTGGTTCGGTGGCACTCATGGGACCGCTGCGGGCAGTTCTAGCGTTGTTCTGTGTGTTTCCTCGGGGCTCGCTCGAATGTGGTTCCTCTTCCTGGCCGTTTCTCAGGAATCCAAGCTGAGGGGCGTGCTAACCTGGATGAGGCGGACAGTCTTCGTCGCAATGTAGTAGATCTAGCTTGCTCGGTCACGTGGGCTGCTTCCTGTGCGCCGAGGTTTTTTACCTAACAGCGAAGACTGATAGGTTTCTAGTGGGATCAAAAGAGAGCAGCAGATCACTCCACAGGGGGGTCCGGGCAGGTGTTGGGAGTTGCCGGGCGGCAGTGAGCCGGGCTCGTTTTTCACCAACAGTCACACACTTCGTGCTCTTCGCCTTCCCAGAACTCCATTCCCAGGCCACATTCTGGGGGGCCGGATGCAACTGTAGGCCACTTCGTGCTCTTCTATTTCCCAGAACTCCATTCCCGGGCCACATTCTGGGGGGCCGGATCCAACTGTAGGCCACTTCGTGCTCTTCCATTTCCCAGAACTCCATTCCCGGGCCACATTTTGGATGCCCGGAGCCAACTGTAAGCCACTTCGTGCTCTTCCATTTCCCAGAACTCCATTCCCGGGCCACATTTTGGATGCCCGGAGCCAACTCTAGTCCACTTCCTGGTCTTCGAGTTCCCAGAACTCCATTCCCGGGCCACATTTTGAATAGCCAGACGCTTCATACTCCTTCCGCCACAGCTGTGTTTGGTTCAGGACTTGCTAGTGACACTGCAGTCCTCTGCATTCAATCGTGCCACTGCATTCATTCACTGCAGACCACTGAGTTTTGATTGCAATGGCGTTCCCCTGGCCGTACCCCCATGTCCAACGTTCATCCGCAGCCTCTGCTCCGCGAGGCTCGTCCGAAGTGTCGCCGCCTCGCGGTGCTTCTCAGCCTGCGCCGCCTCGCGGTGCTTCTCAGCCTGCGGAGGAAGGTGGACAGACGCCTGGTTCTGGCGCTGTGCAGCCTGCGTCTTTCACGGTCGCCTCGTTCAATTTCGGGTTCGAGCAGGGCATGATGACTGGTAAGCAGGCGGCCACTCACTGCGCTAACTTCGGAAGGTTGTGCGCCACGATAGTGGAGACCGCTGATGCTGATATTGTCTGTGGCTGCGAGGTCGGTGCGTTCCGTGAAGGCTTTCGCCGAGCAGGGATCAACGTGACAGAGATCCTCAGTAAGCCTTTCGGTGATGGCATTCGCTTCTCGGAGGTCGACAACTACTTGACTCTCTGGGGGTTCCGCGGTGCTTCTCAGCCTGCGGAACTGTTTCTGGATTACAGCAAAGTTTACAGGCCTCCTAGCGGCCGAGAGATTGATGCTGTTATTTCACATTTTGAGGTGAACAAACCAGGCCATGACAAGTTCCACGTGGTGATCGCCAACATGCACATCGTGTGCGGCAAGAAACCGCCGACCATCCAGACTCGAAAGCGGACAGTTCGCCATCTCCGCTTGCACCTGGACGGCCTGGCCAAGATTCTTGAGAATCTAAACCAGGCAGTCGTTCTGCTTGTAGTCGGCGACGACAACCTCACTTTCCAGGAGGCGCGGGAGGCTTACCAGCGCCAGCAGAACGACGAGAAGGTATGGGAGGTCCATGCCACTCCGGCCGACCTCAAAGGCGACCACGTCGCGGTCTGCGGAGCAGTCGCCCGTTTCTGCTCCATTGCCGTTGGCGCGTCTTTTACGGATCGTGGCATGCGCAACGACGCACACGATGCGGTGGCGGTTGTGCTCACTCTCCCTGGTGCTATTCAGCCTGGGGAGAGCAAGAGGCGGAAGATTGTCGTCGAAAACGTCTCCGACGCCGACGTCAGCGTACAGGCGGACGCCGAGTCTTCTGTGCATTGGGATCGGTCGCCGAGTTCTACTCCTCCGCTTTCACCGACTTCACCGGGTGATCCCGACTACGTCGAGGATGTCGTTCAGAATCGCGCGGACGACTTGCACAGGGAGCTGAGGCAGCTTTGGGACGACAGGTACGACGAGGAGTACGATCCGAAAGTCCTCCATCATCTCAGTCTCTTGCTTTTCAAAAAGAGGAAGTCCACGGAGCCAGCGGACACTAATCCAGCTGGCGCTCCTCAGCCTGGCTCGGAATATGACACGGCCTTTGCGTCTCAGGAGGAGACTGGCCGAGCCATTCTCTCTGTCCTTAAGCTTCGACATGACTTTCTGCGGAGCAAGAACATCGACGACATGCGCTACGTTCTCACGGAGCCTGAGCGCCAGGAATTGGTCAGAGTAGCTCGCGACCAGTACGAGCAGTCGCGGCAGCAGCGTGCGCTTCAGGAACGGGATATCGAAAAGGGAAAAGCGAAAGGCAAGTCTGCGCCACAAGGGGGCCATGCGGTTCCGCAGGGTCCTAACAAAGGGCCAGGCGGTAAGAAAGGTTCTCACGGTGCTTCTCAGCCTGCGGGAAAAGGTGGCCAGGCCAAGGGTGCAGGTCTGGGTAGCGTCGCCAAGTTTGTGAAAGACCAGAAGCGTAAGCGGTGGCATCGCCATTTGCAACGTGTGGCCGGTACCAAACAGATCTGGGAGGTGCTGGCCTTCTCAGGGCGCTTCGACGTTGATTGGCTAACGCAAGCGTTGCAAGCTGATCACAGTGAGGGCCGTGATGCAGCAGTTCCCGAGGAAGCTCTGCGGCAACAGCGGCGCCGGCTGCACCACCAGAAGGCCGAGGCCATCGCGCGCTACAACGAGGGGGAGCGGCTTTCCCTCCATCTGTCTGCCCAGGCTGGCCAGCCAAAGCCGAACTTCACGCGCAGGCAGCTGGACGTGTTGCAGATGTTTGAGAGCGGAGCGCTGCTTCAAATCCGCAACCAAGCGATTCTGGCGTTGGGGCACGGCCGTCTGTTCAGGGGCGATGGCGACTACCTGGACATCGGCGGCAGCACGGGCGGTGGCTCCAGGCGCATCATCGATTCTTGGCAGCCGCCGGACTGGCGTGACTTCCTCCAAGACGATCAGGACATCTGAGTTTTGCAAGTCTCCCTGCCCGCGGTGCTTCTCAGCCTGCGGTCTGCCGCTCTCCAGCTGCGGTCTCGAGCAGTAGTGTTCGAAAGCATGCGAGTTCCTGCGGTGCTTCTCAGCCTGCAGGTTTCGCAGCCTGCGCTCTGCAGTACAAGTGCTTTTCAGCATGCGACATCCTGCGGTGCTTCTCAGCCTGCAGGGTTCGCAACGTGCGGTTTGCAATGCATTCCTTTTCAGTATGCGAGTTCTTGCGGTGTTTCTCAGGCTGCAGGGCTCCGAGGCTCTTCGCTTCGATGCCAATGTTTTCAGACACCGTAGCTCCGTTCCGTAAACATCTTCCAAGAGCCGCTCGCAACCTTTTGCAGCTGGCTGTCTGCAGACGTAGTCTGTCTCAGCATGCGAGCTCCCGCACGCTTCGCCGGCTTTTGCTGCGCGGACAATTTTCTCACACACGTCAGCGCCGTTTGTAGGCGTCAGAAAAACATGTAGACATTCACGAAGGGCTTAGTCTGTATATCGTCACATCATTACATACGCAGTCGTCGAACACATCGGTGTACATTCAGCGCTTTGTCCTTCTACAGCATTCTTTCCGTTGATAACAGTGTTCTGATGGGTTCGCTTCGTTCTAAAAGCGTTGATAGCAGTGTCTCGTTTGCGGACAACTCATTCTATATCAACTCACTGATACCGAGTTTCCTTTCACCATAAGTGAATGCATACCAGTGTATGTTGGTTACTACAAAAGTGGGTTCCTACAACCGACTTCATGATCGCTATCATCATCGCAGATTTCACTCATCCTCATCACCACGACTGGTTCACGTTGGCCTGCGGTGCTTCTCAGCCTGCAGTTCCTTTCGTTACACTGTAGTTGAAGCCGTTCATGGCAGTGACTCGTTTAAAGACAACTTTAGTATTGGGGGAAGTGTCGATAGCAGCGTTTCTTTTTACTTATACAAGCGTTGATAGCAGTGTCTCGTTTGTGGACAACTCATTATATATCAACTCATTCATACAGAGTTTCTTTTCGCAGCAAGTGAATGCACAGCAGTGTATCTGCATTACTGGCCCCCACTCCATTATCACTATCATCATCAACGATTTCCTACACGCGTGTGCGCGGCGGTCGCCATGAGTGAATAGTTTGCAGAGACTTCTCGCATTGATACCCATGGGTCACTTCAGAGTGAACTCATTTGTGATCTTCTTTCATTGGAAGTTGAATCGGTTGATGGCAGTGCCTCGTTTAAACTCCACTTTGGTATTGCTAGTAGTGTCAATGCCAGCGTTTCTTTTTAATTGTGCAAGCGTTGATAGCAGTGTCTCGTTTGTGGTTAGTTATAACAGCGTTGACAGCAGTGTCTCGTTTGCGGACACCTCATTGTACATCAACTCGCTGATACCGGGTTTCCTATCAACACCATCATCATCATCCTTAACCATGTTTGCTCGAGTTTCACCTGGCCGTCCAGCCGCGGCGGTGCTCCTCAGCCTGCCTTGTCACAATGCCAGCACGCGGCAAGGCATCGCCCCCGCCACCCCCGGCCCCGTGCGATGGCCCGTGGGAGATTCTGCCGGATCCGCCCGCACCGACTCCTCAGCCAGGTGTCGACGTGGTCTTTGAGCAGGCTCACCTCGAAGACATCCGCCGTGCACCAGGGATGGGCGGCAAGACCGCCTGCCAGTGGCAGCGCGCGCTGCGCGCCGAGTGCATTGTCAACAACTTGTCGTTCAAAGACGTAACAAACGACCCGTCCTACGACTGGAAGCAACTGCTTCGGTCTGCCGCTCCGGGTTTCGCTGAGCGCATAATCGGGCAGGGCATCGCCCAGGTTCTCTTTCGCATCATCGAGACAGAGCGCGACCCTAACTACTCCAACACGGATGGCCACGGCAGGCACTTCTTCGAGTTCCGTCGTGCAGACGGTTCAGCCATGCGCCTGCATTACCATAAGAACGGCCGACCCGATGAGCCCACCTATGTCGGTCCACCACGCGCCGTTGCTCAGCCTGCCGTGCCTGAGCCTGGCGCTGCTCAGCCTCATGTTCCTCGTGGCGGCGCTGCTCAGACTGCCGTGCCTGACGGTGGCGCTGCTCAGCCTGCCGAGACTGGCGGTGATGCCCCACTGCTCTTCACACAGGAGCACCTGCAAGAGGCAGCCTGCTCGCGCCAGATTGTGGGCCGCGACGAAGCCAGCGCCGCTCTCCAATCGCTGTTGCACTACCACCATGGCGAGACTGCCCCAGGTGCTGTTGACATCACCGATGGCTCAGCATTTGACTGGCTTCGATGGGTGGCACATATCGAAGGTGCGCGCGACGTCATCCGCAATGGCGTCCACAGGGTCTACGCTGTCCGCTGGAATCCGCACTGGGCTCCAGAGGCCGTCTTCTGCTACGGCAACAACACCTACAGCACACTGGTGCCCCGCAAATCGCGCTACACAGGCTCGTGGAGCCACGCGCGAATTGTGACTCACCGGAACGCCAATTGGGTGACCGAACCGTTGCTATCTGCGGCCCCTGTGGCAGCTACGCCGTGGCTGGTGTTGCGGGATCAAATAACCTGGGAGTGATCTCTGGCAAACGAGATGTGGTGCTTCTCAGCCTGCACTCATGTGACACGCAATGCCGTGCCCTGCAATCGCGTGGTGTTTCTCAGCCTGCACTCGCAGGTCCTTCGGAGGTCAATTGTTATGAGTTCGGCACGGTCTCGGTCAAGTACAGCGTGCTGTGGGGATCCCGAGATGGGGCCTGGCTCAAGGTGCTCAAGACGTACTGGAGTGTCCCAGAGCCGGAGTGCCAGCTGATCCTCGGGAGTTGGAACGGCATTTTCAGGCCGTGGCCG
This sequence comes from Prorocentrum cordatum, assembly GCA_963575745.1. Taxonomy (NCBI): domain Eukaryota; class Dinophyceae; order Prorocentrales; family Prorocentraceae; genus Prorocentrum; species Prorocentrum cordatum. The sequence continues at coordinate 554,308 of CAUYUJ010022215.1, forward strand.
GACACGTTCTGGATCAGGACGGGGGGGTCCGAGCCCGAGATAGATGCTAGCGCTCTGCAGTACAAGTGCTTTTCAGCATGCGACATCCTGCGGTGCTTCTCAGCCTGCAGGGTTCGCAGCGTGCGGTTTGCAATGCATTCCTTTTCAGTATGCGAGTTCCTGCGGTGTTTCTCAGGTTGCAGGGCTCCGAGGCTCTTCCCTTCGATGCCAATGTTTTCAGACACCGTAGCTCCGTTCCGTAAACATCTTCCAAGAGCCGCTCGCAACTTTTTGCAGCTGGCGGTCTGCAGACGTAGTCTGTCTCAGCATGCGAGCTCCCGCACGCTTCGCCGGCTTTTGCTGCGCGGACAATTTTCTCACACACGTCAGCGCCGTTTGTAGGCGTCAGAAAAACATGTAGACATTCACGAAGGGCTCAGTCTGTATATCGTCACATCATTACATACGCAGTCGTCGAACACATCGGTGTACATTCAGCGCTTTGTCCTTCTAGCTGGGTCGCTTCGTGCTGAGGCTGAGGCTGATGCAGGCTGAGGCTGAGGCAGGCTGAGGCTGAGGCCGAGGCCGACGGCAGACTGAGGCTGAGGCTGAAGCAGGCTGAGGCTGAGGCAGAGGCAGGCTGAGGCTGAGGCTGAGGCTGAGGCAGGCTGATGCTGAGGCAGGCTGAGGCTGAGGCTGAGGCTGATGCAGGCTGAGGCTGAGGCAGGCTGAGGCTGAGGCCGAGGCCGAAGGCAGACTGATGCTGAGGCTAAAGCAGGCTGAGGCTGAGGCTGAGGCAGGCTGAGGCTGAGGCAGGCGGAGGCTGAGGCTGAGGCAGGCTGAGGCTGAGGCTGTGACTGCGACTGCCGTTGCCACTGCGACTGTCCTCGCGAATGCGACAACGACTGCGAGAACAGCAGAATTCTACAACTGGATTCTCATCCGAATCTTAAGGGGAATGCTTCCAGATATGCTCCTACACATGGCTGTTAGGTTGCTTTGCCGGGATAATTTTGAAGCGTGGGCTCTCTCCGCCTTGTCCGCGCAAGATGACAAGACGTGGCCGCGCTAATTCCAATGGATGAATGTCTGGTCGGCATCCACATCCGCGTCAGCAGCGCCTCAGAATCGACTTCCTCCCTTCGGGCCTCCTCCTCCTTCGGTGGTGGGTGGGGGCGAGCTTCGAGGTGGGGGTGGCCGCCCGCTGGGTGCTGGGGGGTGTCTTGGCATGGCTTGGGCGGCCAGTCATCGCATTCTATGTCTTGGGATTTCACCGGCGACTTTGACTGATCGTCCGCCCCCTGCCCGACGGCCAAGGTGCTGGGGCCTCCTCCTGTGAAGGCGCCCCCCGATCCCGCGCGCCGTGAGCGCCCGTGTAGTCGGGCCGCGGGGGTAGAGTGGGAAAACCTGACAAGGGGCCTCCATCTTGTGCTGCTCGGCTTGTTTAATGCTGCCTTTCTTGGCGCTCTTGTTGACCCATCGCCTCGGGCTGTCGCTGTGATCAATTCTGTTTTACAGGATTTCAGTCTCTGGTTGCAAGGTGCTCGCTCGGGTCGGGATCGGGCTCCCGCCGAGGGCTTCAGGACCTGGCCTTGTGGGGCGAGATGGGGCCTCGTCGCGTGTGAAGTCGGCCCATGACGACCCTGGCGCCCTCTGTTGCTAAGTTGGCCCGCTTCAGGGGCGAGGCTGCAGTGGTCGGCCCCGCCGTTCTGGCGTCGCTTTTGGCTGGAAAGTGCGTTTCGCGTGCGTGCGCGCGCTGTGTGTTGTCTGCACGTGTGTCAGGCGCCCCGCCTCATGGGGGAAGGTGTGTAGTTCCCAACCAAACTGTGTTGTTGGGTCCTCGTTTTGAAGAGACGGTCCCCGCGTCTCGTCCCCCTCCTCCTCCATCTCTCCTCCTCCTCCTCCTCCTCCTCCTCCTCTCTCCTCCTCTCTCCTCCTCCTCCTCCTCCTCCTCCTCCTCCTCCTCCCTCCTCCCCTCCTCTCATCATCATCACCATCATCATCATCGTCATCATCGTCGTCAGCATCATCATCAACATCAGCATCATCACACCCCAGTGCAGCGTTTCGTGGCCCCCGCGCAGTCCGCATGCGTTTCCCCCACCCAGTACAGCGCTTCGTGGCCCCATAGGGGCTTCACCGAAGGTCTCCGTGGCGCAGTCCGCATGCGTCTCCCTCACCCAGTACAGCGTTTCGTGGCCCCACAGGGAGCGCCACAAAGAGGCCCCCGTGGCGCAGTCCGCATGCGTCTCCCCCACCCAGTACAGCGTTTCGTGGCCCCATATGGGGCTCCACCGAAGGTCCCCGTGGCGCAGTCCGGATGCGTCTCCCTCGCCCAGTACAGCGTTTCGTGGCCCCATAGGGAGCGCCACCGAACGCCCCCGTGGCGCAGTCCGCATGCGTCTCCCCCGCCCAGTACAGCGTTTCGTGGCCCCATATGGGGCTCCACCGAAGGTCCCCGTGGCGCAGTCCGCATGCGTCTCTCCCACACCCAGTACAGCGTGTCGTGGTCTCATATGGAGCCCCACTGAAGGGTCCCGTGGCGCCTTCCGCATGCGTCTCCCTCACCGAATACAGCGTTTCGTGGCCCCATAGGGAGCTCCACCAAAGGTCCCCGTGGCGCAGTCCGCATGCGTTTCCCTTACCCAGTACAGCGTTTCGTGGCCCCATAGGGGCTCCGCCGAAGGTCCCCGTGGCGCAGTCCGCATGCGGTTCTCCCACCCAGTACAGCGTTTCGTGGCCCCACAGGGAGCGCCACCGAAGGTCCCCGTGGCGCAGTCCGCACGCGTCTCCCCCACCCAGTACAGCGTTTCGTGGCCCCATATGGGGCTCCACCGAAGGTCCCCGTGGCGCAGTCCGCATGCGTCTCCCTCACCCAGTACAGCGTTTCGTGGCCCCATGTGGAGCCCCACCGAAGGTCCCCGTGGCGCAGTCCGCATGCGTCTCCCTTACCCAGGACAGCGTTTCGTGGTCCCATAGGGAGCTCCACCGAAGGTCCCCGTGGCGCAGTCCGCATGCGGTTCTCCCTTACCCAGTACAGCGTTTCGTGGCCCCATAGGGAGCTCCACCGAAGGTCCCCGTGGCGCAGTCCGCATGCGGTTCTCCCACCCAGTACAGCGTTTCGTGGCCCCACAGGGAGCTCCACCGAAGGTCCCCGTGGCGCAGTCCGCATGCGTCTCTCCCACACCCAGTACACCTCTGTCGGAGGCCGTCGGAGTTCCGCGCCTCGCTCGCCCGTCGTCGCTGTGCCCAGCGGCGAGAGCCTTGCCCGCTATCAGCCAGCTTGCTAGCTCTCTTTGCTCCGCGCAGCGGACGACCCGCGCGCGTCGCTGGGACCCCTCAGGGGCGACCTGCGCGCGTCGCGGGGACTCCGCGCTGCGCTGCGCCCGCGGCCTTGGACTTTTGAGTGCGCGGGCAAAGAGGGAGTAAACGAAAGGGAGGAAGCGGGCACGATCCTCGCGGGGGGGCGCGCCGACATTGGCGTTGCGGCACGCGGGCGATGCCGTCGGGGAGTCCCGGGGAAGTTCCTTACGGCGGCCACGCCCAGCGTCACGAGTACTCAGATGCAGTCGGTCTCAAACTATTGACATTCATATACAAGTACACCATGCTTTGTCATACTCGCATTCATGCACGTAGATTCGTTCGCACGCATATTCATTCACAGTCAGACGCACTCGCGCTCAGATTCACCCGCGCTCAGTCTCCCTACGTACTCAGATCAATCGTTTTCGTTCGCGTTGTGTACCACGCCGCTCATTTCGGCACACCCGTGGCACGGTTCGTTGTCTCATAGAGATCACCGCCGAAAAAGTGAATCACAACTGCGGTACTCACGCCTGTATATGGTTGGGTCCTTCGTCAGGCTATTTTTCTGCCCGTTCTCTTGTAGGGTCTCTGTCGCTGGTTTCGTGATGCACGGGTTTGGATCCCCGCCGGGGGCCTCAGGCCCGTAACTATCGGTCTGGGTCGAGACGAGGCTCTGTCTCGTTTGAAGTAGGTTCAAGGCGTCCCTTGCACCCTCTGTTGCGCGCGCGTCTCCTGTGCGTGCGCGCATTTCTTTTGTGCACGTGTGTCAGGCGCCCCGAGTCAGGGTGAAGGTGCGCACCCCTCGTCCTCCCCCTCTGTCTCTCGCCACGTGCTGTCGTGAGGCCGTGGTGGATGTGGTGGGTTCGATCTGGGGCCCTCGTGCCGTCTTTTCACTGCTGCATTCGTTCCGGTTCTTTCCCCACTGTTGCACGGCCGTGGTGTGCTGAAGGTCATGCTTCCCCCGCGGTGTCTGTTGCTCAGCGGGGCAACGCGTTGGAGACAAGTCAGACGTTGTGCCGAGCTGGGCAGTGGGTTCGATCTGGGGACTTCGTGCCGTCCTTTTCAGTGCTGCTCCGGGTCGGCCTCCCTTCAGCTGTTGCCGCCCGCATGGTCTGAAGGCTTCCCCCTGCGAGTCCTGGCTCATCGTGCGTCTCTTCGTCGTCTTTCGTTTATCGCTATTTCCACGGCGCTGCGGGATTGACAGCCGTTTCGGCGTGAGTCCCCCCGCAGTTGCCGTGATGTCATCGGTGGGGCAGGCAGGTGACGTAAGTGGCAGGAGGCGCCACCCAGTCGTGCCCTTTTCCTCGGGGGGTAGGCGCCGTCGCCCCAGAGAGTATGGTTTGGCAGAAGTGTGGATGTCACAAAAATCTTCCTCTTCCTGTTCCTGTTCCTCCTCCTCCTCCTCCTCCTCGTCCCCCCCGCTCCCAGGGTGGTGAGGGATGGGGTGCGTACGACTGCTGGCACGAGCGGATCCGACGGCTGGGTGCGACGTCGCTACATCGTGGGATCACGGATGATATTCCGCAGTGGCAGTTGGCATGCAGCTACGCCTTCATCTGCGCGCCAATCGGGACCGCCGTCTCCAGCATTTGTCTAAATTTTGAAGGAGCAGCAGGGCCCAATATTGGCCAGTGCTCCTGTAAGTCAGTTGCACGAGAGGTCATCGGCGTTATTCTCTCTTCCCCACCTTGTTCCCTGCCTCCTTTTCCCTCCTCGTCGTCCTTCCCCTCCTCCTCCTCCTGCCTCCTCCCTCCTTCTCGCTCCTGTTGCTCCTCCTCCCTGATCATGCTGCTAGCGCCAATCGATGATGACCTCTGGTGCAGGTTTGGATTGACCGAACCACCTCGACGCTTGTTTCCTCCAGCTTTCGCCCAAGGGCACAGGGTGCATGACATCCACGCCGCCTGGAGCAAAGGCCGCTTCACTTTCTGTGGGCGTTGATCGTTTTTTATTGCGAAGGCCTTACGGTCGGTGCCGCCGACCCTGAATGACGACGACGACGACGACGAGCGTTCTCGGGGGCGTCTTGGGGGTAGTTTGGGGGCCTCTTGGGACGCTCTTGGGAGCTGCTTGGGAGCCTCGTGGGGGCCTCTTCGGGCTTCCTCGGGGTCTCTTGGGGGCCTCTCGGGGCCTCTTGGGGGGCTTCTTAAGGGCCTCTGGGGGCTTCTGAGAGCTTCTCAGGCCGAGGGATCGAAATGTCCGTTCGGGTCCCCCGTCTGGGCTCCCTCTTGGAGCCGTCTTGGGGACCTCCTCGGCTGTCTTGGAGGCTTCTTGGCCGGTCTTGGGGTCCTCTTGGGTCGTTGTGGAGCTCTCTTGGAGGCCTCTTGAGCCATCTTGGGGCGGTCTCGGAGGCCTTTAGGCCTGTCTTGGAGCGTCGGGAAGCTGACAAGGCGAGAATGCGGAAATCTTTCAAAAACCTTCGGGCAGTCGACGTTTTTGCCTCTTGGGGCCGTCTTGGAAGTCCTCTTGGAGGCCTCTTGGGGCGTTTTGGAAACCTTTTGAGCCGTCTGGAGGTTATTTTGGCGACTTGTACCGATACGTCATCGATATGAAACCCTCGAAGATCGTTTTGGGGACATCCTGGAGCACCTTTGCCGCGTCCTGCGGCTTTCTTGGCCCCCGAGTCGCCCGGGGGGGAGTCGTATCTGCCCTGGGACCCCCCCGGGAACCCCCCCGGGACCCCCCCCTCGGGACCCCACCCCCAGGACCCCCTCCCTGGGACACCCCCCCTCAGGACCCCCCCCCCTGGCGTGGAAGGGTTCAAAGGGAAGGGGCTTCCCTTCGACTCAACTACAGCGTTACTGAGACTCGACAGCCTCTTCCACACGCCGACAGGGTCGGTGGGTTCAGTGTTTTGCCGATCCCCCCCCCCGTGGAGTCGATCTTGGCTGTTTTTGGCGCCTGTTTCGAGCAGGTGGAGTCTCCCCCCGTAGGACGCACTGTCGCAAACAGCCGCACTCGGCAGAGGTCTGGAGCCAGACCCCCCCCTTTGCGCCCAATGTCGAAACGCCGAATAGAAAATCGCTCGTTTGCCGCCTGGAGCAAAGGCCGCTCCACTTTCTGTGGGCGTCGCGGATGTTGGATGGAATCCAAGCCTTGCGATTCCGCACGGAGTGCGGAGTCGCGCTGTGTGGCCCAGCGGCTCTCTCCGAGACAAGCCTCCTCCTCCTCCTCCTCCTCCTCCTCCTCCTCCTGCAAGCCCTCCAAGAAGAAGTGCTTGGATTGGAGGGGCTTAGCAGTTTCTTACCTGCTCGGTCGTTTTCTTTCAAGTCTGATATGGCACCGGTCCACAGGAAAAAAGCCTTCCATCTTCCTGCTCATTCCCTCTCCTCCGCATGGCCGCGGTGTAATTACTTGATTGTCTGCTGCCCCCTTCCCTCCCCCTGCTCCTCCTCCTCCTCCTCGAGGCGTGGGCATCCTGAGCCAGAGTGGCAACGGACTGGGCTGGGGTTGGGTTGGGCTTCTTGTGGCAAGTCTCTCGTGGACTGGCCTCCACTGTGTGCAAGAGGACCCCTGGAGAGGGCCGCCGCCCTGGCGGGAGGCGCGGGGCCGCGGCCGCGCCGCCGCCCCAGGGCGAGGGGAAAGGCAGGGCAAGGACGGCCTCTCGCGGCATCTCTCTCTCTCTCTCTCTCCTGGAGGCGGGTGGCCCTGGGTCCCAGAGGCTGTTTGAGGCCCCCTCCCGAGGCTCTCCGAGGTAGGGGGCCGCGCGACGCGCCGCGCGCGGCGGCGCGGCGCGGGCTGCGGCGGACAGACCGCCCTGCCTGCAGCGTTCGAGGGCAAGGACGGTCGGCGGCGAGGGGGTCCAGCGGTGAGCTCTGGAGCGAATCCAGGACCTTGAGATCCTGGCGACTCAATTTTTGCGAGCCGGGCGTTCTCGCCACATTTCGGGCCCCGGGACCCTCACAGATCGATTCCGCTCGAGAGAGGCCACGGAAAGATGGGGTCCGGGGGTCCAGTCGTGATTTTTTGCACTGAATTCTTTGTGCAACGTCGGATCTCAGGGGATGACCAGGCCCATGGCGCAGGCGGCAACCTCCCGGAGATCCGACGCCCCGAAAAAAATCGGAGCGGCGGGATTTGGCCGTCTTCGGCCTCTGGGGGCCCTCGCCGGGCGTCTGGACCGTCGAAAAACGGCTCGAGGGCGTAACACGGGCCATAAAGGGAAGTGGTCCATACCTCCCCAGGGCCCGCGCATCGAACAACATTGGGGCAGCCGCATGTCTGGGCAGAAGGCGAGCCCAGACGTACGTACCAGTCTGGATGGCGGCCAATGATGATGATGATGATGATGATGATGATGATGATGATGATGATGATGATGATGATGATGATGATGATGATGATGATGATGATGATGATGATGATGATGATGATGATGATGATGATGATGATGATGATGATGATGATGATGATGATGATGATGATGATGATGATGATGATGATGATGATGATGATGATGATGATGATGATGATGATGATGATGATGATGATGATGATGACGACGACGACGACGACGACGACGACGATGACGATGACGATGACGATGACGATGATGATTGGCTGGCGCTGGCAGTGGGCGATGCCTGGAGCTCAGTTTGTATGGCGAAGGCAGTGTAAAAAAAACCCAGCAGCACGAGGCCTGGCGCCTCTGCTCAAAGGGGAGAACAACTCACACCAGGGGAAAAGGCTCCCCTGTCTTCGCGGATGCTGACGCGGAAATGCGTCACAATAGGAATCGTGTCCTGGTTGTGTCGTCTGGCCTTTGCTGGGCGCTTGTGGCCGGAAGGGTCCAGCAGACCAATTCCACGCTTGCGTGCACCAGGGCCGCGCGAGGGTGGGGCTAGAGCGTGCGTCCGAGTGTCGGCGCGAAGGTTAGCAGCCTTTGCGCGACGCGGTCTCGCAAACCTGCGGCGGATATTTCCTCCTTGCTAAACTCCGGCAGCTCTCCTGCGAGCATCGCGGCGCGGCATGCTCTGGAGGAGAATTGTAAGTGGTGCGAAGCCCTAGGACGGGGTGATAGTCTACGCCAGATGCCGGGCATACTGACCCTACGCAGAAGCTACGCGCAGTCATCGTTCTGCTGTGCTTGCGCCTCTGGTGCTCAGTCAGCCCTTGCTGACCCTTGCAGTGCTTGCCGCAACCCGGGCAGGTGAGGAAAGGCATGTCAGAGGCAGCCGGAGGGGGAGGGGTCTGCTTTTCACGCGGCCCGCGCTTGGCTGGTTGGTCGGGCTGGCCAGGGATCCACCGTTTCCTCTGGGCGGCCTGGCTCTTCCAACGACGAGGGGATTCGACAGCGTATGCTTTCCGCCTCTCGGGGTGGGTGAGGGCGAGCCGAGCCTCTGCCTCACGCCGGGGAGGGCCGTCGCGGACTGCTCAAGCTCGTAGAGCAGCGTCTGCGCCGACGGGGGCTTCGGGAGAGCCTCAACCATCATCAGAGTAGGGGATCGGCTGCAGAATTGATCTACCCCAGAATTGAGTATCTCGCCGAGTCTACGAAAAATACGTCGGCTGCTCGTAGATCTACGTAGCAAGCTTCACATGTTTCGTAGATTCGACAGGAGAATCAGTCTCGGGGCATGCCAATTCTGTAGTCCATCCCCCACTCGAATCACCTGGACTACCCTCGGTGCTGCCCTGAAGTGGGACGCGAGTCGGGACAGCCGCAGGGCCCAGACCGTCGACTCGAGGAGCGGGGCGTGCACCTCCTGCCGAGCCTCCCCGCCCGTGGCCGTGTCCACGGGCCCCGGAGCGCACGTCTCCCGAGGTCCTCCGGAGGACGCGGTGGTGTTGCCCGTTCACGATGGCCATGGCTCGAGGGTCGTCTCCACGCCAGGCCGATATCCCGTTGTGGCTCCTCGAAAAGCCAAGCTTGTGGCTAGACACCGATCGCGTGGAACGTCGCAGGGAGCCACGTCCAAACACATGCACCGCTAGGGGGGCGTAGCTCTGCTGGACCTTGGACGTCCTTTGCTTGGCGTCTAAGATGTGCAGGCCCGACGCTTGCTGCGTGGTGCCGAGGTGCGGGAAGTCGTGAACTACTTCAAAGCTCGAGTCCTGAGGGTGATCGGTAGACCGCCCTGCCCATGTAGAGAACATGATTCCTCCAGGTCGTGCGGGAGTCCTGGCCGTAGATCCGCGCCATGATCGCAGATTTCCCAGGGCCCAGGTTGATCACGAAACCGACCTTGCGGAATTCAGCGTTGATGATGTCCACTGCAAGGTCAGCCTGGGCGAGCAGCTAGCTCCTGAGGGGAATCGCCCAGGAACTCGAAAGTCACGCCATCTACATATTGCTCGTCGTTGGGAGCCTGCTGCGCAGTGACGTTTCGGGGCTGTCGTCGAAATCGGTTGCCCAGGGTACGGATGCACGCGTGCACATCTTCATGCTCAGCTGGATGTTGCACTCCTGGAACTGGTGCCGCACTCGCTTGAAGGCCAGCTCGTAGGCTATGTCGAAGCACACCGCTCCGTGTCGGCAGCCCTTACGAGCGCCGCGGTTCGCAGCGACCACAGGGCCTGGTTCACCTCGCACCTGGAACCACGTACTGGAATGGAGGTCCGCAACCCTCGCGGTGGCGTGTTCGTCCATGCCCCCCGTTCGGAGGAACGATAGGTTGTCCTGCAAGTAGCGCTGGGTCTCGTTGGCCACGTCACGCGGGATGTCTAGATCGGGCAGTTGATCCGCTAGCTGGTGTAGCTGGCGGTGCCCAGCTCCGTAGGGATACTCCTGGATGACGCTATCGAAGGCTTTGGTCAAGTCGAGGAATAGGACGGCCCAGCACTGGCGCATGCGGATCGCTCTTTCTATGAAGGTTTGCAAACCGACGGTCAGTAGGAACGTGTCTTGTCCTGGGACTGCGCCACGACTGTGCATCCCCAACAGCCGCTGGCAGTACTCGGTACACATGGTCCGAGATCAGCATGGTGTACAGCTTGGACAGGTGGTCGGGTACTAGAATGCCCCGACTCTGCGCAGGGAGGAAGATATCGCCTTTGCGCTTCCAGACATCGAGGATCTTACTTCTTTCATGCAGACTGGGAGCTGGCATCGTGGGGTAGAGAGGTCGAACAGCGGCAGGAACTCGTCGAGCGAGGCTTCGTCGCCAGCACGCCATGCAAAAATGCTGATGCCGTTTAGGCCCAAGCCGTTCTTAGGTTGAGCTTCCACATGTCGGCCTTGACGCGGGCACGCTCCATGTATACCTCCTCGGGGGGCACTGGGACCCTGTTGGGGTCCGCGAGCAGCTGGTCCATCGAAACGACCTGCCCTGCAAAGAGCTCGGCCCAGTGGCGGCGCCATCGGTCCAAGATGCCTGGAGGGTCAAGAAGGAGTTGGCCATGTTCGTGTCGCGCGTCACGGAGCGCACGTTGTCCCCGATGTGTGCGAATCTTGCGCGTGATCTCGTTGAGAGTCGTTTTATCATGCTGGTCATCTGCCTCCTGCACCCTTGCTTCGAGGTGCTCGGTCCAATGCTGACGATCGGCTCGCGACGCTGTCCGATTCTGAATTGGGCTGGTGCAAAGGCGAGAGATAGCGAGCGTATGTCCGCGGCCGTTTGTTCTCGAGCGGCCGGCCGCCAGCATATGACTGTGCTTCATCGTGAGGCACACTACTGGCCATTGAGACCATAAGCGTCTTCGCTTGACATGGTCCGTCGCTCCCGCCACGATCTCCTACTTCTCGGACTATCGTTGCTACGATACAACAGAGCTGACTATGGGCTTCGCCTTGGGCGAAGCTACTGGTTGGGCCTCCCAGCCCCCTTCAAACTTGGTAGCGGTGCTTGCTTGTGGTGATCGGCTCGAGCTCTACTCTTCACCATCCATCGCACTATCTCTTGGACTGCTGACATGGTGGAACATCGGGGTGCAGTGGGTCTGTGCGGAGGAATGTCCATAACTGCGCACAGCCGCAAAGACACTTGCAGTGCTACCTCCGCTCTCGCGGAGGCCTCTTACATGAGTCCTACTTCCCTGCCTTACTACACTCCTGAAGTCCACCCTCCTACTCCACTTTGGAGCTTTTTTGAAGACGCCATGCATGGCAACGTGCGATGCGACGTTGGGCCGCCTCCACCCCCGCGTAGGCTAACTGCGACACGCCGCAACCCCCGACCACAAACGTCCGACCACGACCTAGGGGGCCACTGGATTGGCATTGCCATCTCCGGCCTCCTGTGGGTCGCTATCGAATGTGCTGTGGGTCGCGTGCAGCGTGGCGGGTGCGACGCGCGTGCGGGCGGCCCCCGTTGGGGCCCTGCCAGTAAAGTACCTTTTCGCAAATTCGTTCACGGTGTACACGCCTGGATCAACGTGGCCACGGGCACGATGGCACCTTCCTGGCAGGCCGCGGCACTACAGCGTGGTCGTGGAGGGCTCGCAGGGGCCACAGCCATGAGAGCACCTTCTCGAATCATCAACTTTGGCGTAAACATCGGTGGTCGCCGCGCAGGCGGCGCCGCCTACATCGTGTTCCTCTTCAGTATCAAGTTTGAGAATCTAGAGGAGGAGCGCCGACTTAATTCAGGAACGGCCCCCCATCGACTTCCGCGTCCACGCGGGGGAGCGGACCGACCAGACGTTCGCGCGCTTTGAGATAGCCCGCTTCGAGGCCGAGGCCGCAGGCTTCAATGTCCTCAACTTCCAGATCCTAGCAGTCATCCTCTTCAGGGCTCTGGGAGTGGGTGCGTCGCGTGCGCAACAACTACTACAACCATTCGACCACCATGCCGAGGGCCGAGCAACAATTTGACTTTCCATTAGAACGCATGAGGTCCTGTGCTCACATTGCCGAGCGACCCCCTGGCGACGTTGGTGGTATATTCAGCCGCGGCCATATTGCCGACACCTTTTTATACTGGTACCAATGCAGGGCAACCTGCTACAAACGTCTGGAACGATGGTCCACAACCAACAGAAGCCGCCACCTTATTAGCTCAACATGGTGGCCAGCCTACGGGGTCGCAAGGCTCCTGGGCTCGATATCAGGGACCGTCGGCGACGGCGGCCCCCGCCCGCGCCACTGCCCTGGTAGGCTCAGCGGGGCAAACCGCCGAGTCTGAATTCGACTTTGGGACAGACGCCGACACTTCCATCAGATGACGGCCCTGGTGCCCTAGATTATTCCGACATGCCTGCGTATCTCACAGGAGCAGCGGGCGCACGCATGCCCCGTTGGAGACGCTGTATGAAGAAACCAGTTCGTTAGATGCGACGCATTATTCGACGGGCGTTCAGAGCAAAGGGTATGGGCAGAGGCAAGGGTAAATACAAACGACGGCGACTACATGGTATAGGTATGTTGGCATTCTTGGCGCCCCTTGCCGGATCGCAATGCGAAGAAATGTTCCTGGGGGCAGGTGGGGGCCGTGGGCGAACCTCAGGTTATGGGGGGGGGGGTCGGGGCAACCCGAAAGATGCCAGTGGCAAAACCATGGGCTGTTATATCTGCCACAGCGCGCAACGCTTCCGTCGTGAATGCCCCCGAGGCGGTGGGGGGGGGCAGGGGTCCGTCGATGCAATTGGCTCAATCCGATGCGGGCATTTAGTGTGTCGACTGGGAGGCGCTATTAGCCGAGCCCGAAGACGCCCCCACTGCCGCCGTCCACTTCATGGCCGCCAGATACCTAGGCGCCAGCGTGTCCCTCGAGAGATGTGCCGACAAGATCTTTGAGGAGATCTACGTTGGCCACGACGAGATCAACCTGGCGGATTGGCTGGGCATTCCCATTGCGGGGCAGCCTGCACATGTTGAGTTCGTTGAGGCCCTGGTGCTACAATGCCGGCGACAGAGGAGGAGCTACAAATGATGCTCCATCCGCAGGTCATCGGCAATCCGATGGACGGAGAAACGCGCGATGACGACCCTTCGTGGGGAACCCCGCGAGATGCTGGTGACCTTTCCGAACGCATCCAATAGGAATCTCGGCGTGGCGAAGACCGTCGCTTCACGTTCGTGATGCGCGACTGGTCTGCGAGCCGCCCAGTTTGGAGACGGGTGCGTCGTAAAGATGGCGACGAAGACGAATGGGGAGCTGACAGTCATCGCCCGCAGCGTTATATTTGGAGTCATTCGCGCGGGCGCTCGCGCGCCCGTTCTAGTGGCGCGCAGCGCCCGCGCCGTCCTGTCGCGAAAATCCTGGGGGCTCCGCCTAGAGGGGGGCGCTCGCGGGGAAAACCACCTCAGGACGAGGGTCGGCCAGGCGAACCTGAAGGCCCAGGCGTGCAGCGTCTCGTCAGCTGCGAAGATCATGGGCTGGCTCGACAATGTAGTTCACCAGCAACCATGCAGTTCTGGCTCGGCGAAGGCTGGGCCGAACGCGACATCCGCCACTGGTACTCACTTCGCAATGTTAAGTGGGGTGATGATGGTAAGATCGTCCGCGCCAATAGGTTTCGGTGCAAAGTCGGCCCCCGCGCATGCAAAGAGGGACTTGAGCCGCTATTAGGGGCCGAGAAGAATGCCGGTGCCTGGTCTGTAGCTGCGAGCACTTTGCAGTCCGCAAGATCGCATGTCCGATGGGGCGTCCGTCAAGGGGCCCTGACTTTGAGAGAACACTGTGGCTCTGGTCTCGTTGAGATGGTTTGGGTCAGAAGGTAGATCCAACTAAACCCCTTGGGCCATGCTTGACCAAAGTTGATTGCCAGCCGATTGCCGAACGCGGGGCGAAAATCATCGAGCGAAGGTCGAATAACCTCGACAACAATCACCGCCTGAAGAGAAACAGTCGAAGATATCATCAAAAGACGGCTGAGGCACCACGTGCGGGGTATCCCGCTTTCTCTTCTCATGAGGGTGCTGGCCCTCCGATGGGCGATGCAAGGGCTGACGGCCCTGTCCATGCTGAAGCAGTTGGCCCTACTGCTGCTGCTCAACCGATGCGGATTTGGAATTGCTGAACTGGTGTCGGAGGACATGAACTTAGCGCCTGGTGCACCGGTGTCATATCATGCCAGAGACATTGGATGGCTAGGTACCAAGATAGTGCGTAAGGTGGGCGATGCACCACCATCAGTTGTCCATCAGGAACAGGGCTAAGATCAATAACGTGTCACTTTATATATCAACAAGAAATCCGGCACCACAGAGTTCCCCATCGAAAGATGCGGGGGAACCCGCGGCATCTTCGAGCGCGGGGGCGCCCGCCGCAGAACCGCCCGGGGTGCCGGGTCCTCCAAAGAAGCGATCTGAGAAGGACGTCGATCTATCCCCGTCACCAAGTATGCCAAGGTCGCCCATTCCTCCATCATCTAAACGCAAGAGGGGGACGGGTTCGGCGGAAGTTGACCCTGGAAGCAACAAGTTACAAAGGTTTGCGGGGCAAGCTGCTTGCAGGCGGCGCTTCAGGGGGCCGGCAGTGGCCGCGGCAGCATTGGCGCTCCAAGGCAGCAGCGCACCCGCGCCGAAGGGCCCTGTATAGTTATTTGCGCGGCCCAATACCTGGCAGGATCCACAGGGGAACTGGCTGGGCGCCATCGCTGGACGGCGCAGCCAGGGGAATCTCCTCGCAGCGAGATGCGGGTGAGAGGGTGCTGCGGACTACATAGAAGGCACCAGGAGCTGCTCCAAATATCATCGGGCGCGAGTGCCGCGACATCTGCGAAAAGAGGGCATCTAAGAGTGCAAGCTCATCTGCAGCGCCCGCCGCGACTGCGACCCCTGCAGGGGCACCTCCTGGACTGGCCGCTGCTCCTGCCAGGGCACCCTCTGAACGGCCGCTGCTCCAACGGGGCAACCTGCTACTGCCCTTGAACTGGTAGAAGGAAGCAGGCAATTCTGGGAGACCCAGGGAACCACTGACCAGATGATGGTCAACCAAGCCTACAGGCCCCATGCCCCAGACGTTTCTGACTGTTACAGGGTGGTGCAACGTAATGTAACATGCGCCGCCGCATGCGCTGATAAATATGCTCTTGATCGTCAGCGTGACCGCAATAGTTTGCGGAGGGAACCTGGCCTTAGCCTCGAATCCGAGGAGGATTACGTAGTGTAGATACTGCATGATGAGCATATCCGCACGAGGCTCCCGAGCGAATGCGATGAACGGTGTTGCTCGGAGTGGCTTGCCGCGGCCACGCGGCGCAATCCATTTCGCCGCGACGGGCTCTCCGACCAGTTTATCAGCTGTGTCGCCTCGTGCAACGAGTTTGACGGCTGGGTGGGCCTCGGAGACAGGCTGGACAATTGGCCGCCTGAAAGACGCGAGCACCGGCGCAACCGTCACCTGGGAGTCATCAGGAGATGCCTCCGAGACCGGCCCTGGGCATATCAAGCGCTGCCTGTGCTCAACCTCTGCGGAATGATCGACAACTCTGGCACGCAGAAGAACATATTTCAGGTGAAGAAGCTCAAGTTCGGCGGGGAAGCCCGCCCAACGTTTTTCTTGCGCCCCAGCGGCTGACGGATCAATCCAGGCACCAGATCCCAGGATCTTTGCGCTCGCGGGTAACAGACCTGAACGAACCGGGAGCGCCGTGCTATCTCATCCACGGCATGCAATGGGTACACGTACCGAACATGCAGCGTTTAGGTCTGTCTGGCCGCAGTGAGGACAATGCCAGAGGGAAAGGCAGGCGGATGATTCGTGGACGCCCATTTTTAAATGCCTAGCAGTGTCCAGTGCGAATGCGATCGAGTTGGACAGGCGAGGGTCAAATAATCGTATCTTGAAGACGATCAGCGGGGTAACCTGCATGATTCCACTCCTGTGCCGAAGGAATATTATGAGTATCTATGCGATGCTTCAACACTGAGAGGATGGATTGTGCCTAGGACCCCCATGCAGCCTCAAGGTCCCTGTCTCGACACCTACGCCGGAGGTAGAACATGCCTCTGTATTCATGATGCAAGAGGTTTATCGAGCGGGGGGCACCTGCGGGAGGCCCGGATGGGTCTTGGATCCAAGCTCAGAGTGCTGACCTGTCTGGTATGACATCCAGCGGAGTCGCGCCTAACGACGGTCTGTATGCGAGCGACCCGTGGCGTAACCAGGCGCAGGAGTTGCCGGTGCGTGCGGAGCCACCTGCCGCGTTCGCACTCGCACTTATGATCGGGGCCGCGACCACATTCGGCACTCCGCAGAACGGTGGGGGTACCAACAGTCTGCAGGCCAGACTTTACAGTATCAGGATGGATCCTCAGCTCTACCAAGCCTTGCGAGCCACATCACCATTTGCATCTCCACGTCCTGTTGCGGGGGAACCTGCTATGACAGACCAGGAGTCCGCTCTGAGGGCCGCGAGCCTCCTAGGCAGCAGCAGAGGATGCACGGGCAGATGCGTGAGGCTATGGAGAACATGAGGTGGGGTGGCATTGGCCTCCCGAGCGCCAACTGGACTCCCCCTTGGGAATGCGTTCAGACGTGAACCCATCACCTGATTATCCTAACAGATACGGGTACATACCAGCATTCTTCAGCCACCCGACGTACGACCCGACAGCTGCTGAACGTCCTGTTGCACCGCCTATGGATGCACCGATGCTTCTTGACTATTACGCTCAGGAGACTGGCATTCTTCGGGTCGGCAGTCAACCCGAGAACCCGTACGTTCGGGCAACGGCCGATGATTTTTATCGGTCCCTGTTGACACGGGGGGCCAGATGCGAATCCGACATCGCAGGCCAGGTGCCCCATTGCGGGTGCCTGGCAGCTCTCATGGACCAGGGGGTCAATCACCGCGACCAAGAGCTAGTGGCGCCCGCGTCTATGGGAGGGCTGCGTCCCGAGATCTTGGCCAGCCACGTGGCGCAGCAGGCCAACCTCTCAACGCAACTGGCTCGCCAACGCCGCAATCAGGAGCGACGGCTACGCCGTGTGATAAATCGTGCGGGGGCACCCGCTGCTCCCGCAGCTGCGGGGCGCCTTGCTATGGGTCTACCGGCAGAGGTTGCAATTGGATCGATGCCAGTGGTGCCACAAACGGCACCTGCATTCCCACCGGGTCGGTCTGAGATGGGGGAATCCAGGCTTGATCGATAGACGCGTGCCTGGCCATCGGCAACGCCACCGATCATAAATGGCGGTGATTTTACCACATGTGGCATATGTCGGGAAGATTTTGTATGCCGCGAGCAGATGTGGAGGCTGCGCACGCACGCGTGGATCGACAGCTGGAAGGTGCACCAAGCGAGGCACCATGTGCCATTTGCAGGGGCGTAGGCCTCATCACAGCTGAGTTTCATCGTGCCCTTTCTGGGGGCATAATGCAGCGGGTCGACATGAAGAAATACTCCGCGGGGTAAATGAACTCAGATACCTCCGTGAAGAGCTGAACCCCATCACGGCGATGATGACAGGCGCTACATCTGCTGCAGAGCCACCAGCTGCATCTGCGGGGCAAACTGCTTCATCCTCCTATGTTTGGCAGGATCCAACAGCCACGGTGCCAGCCACTGAAGTGCAAATGCCTCTGGTAGCCGAATCAGCAGCTACTGCAGGGGCACCTGTCGAATCGACGCCAGCAGGGTTGCCTCCCAATGAGGAGTGTCTGGGGCGTATAGAGAGATCCACTGGAACAAGCATGCACTGGCTCTGCACGCCATATGGTAGTGTGCGGGGGAACCCGCTACGCACGCGGAGAACCGAGAGCCCAGCGAGTGCGCGCAGCGTTGCCAGTGCCATATCTGAGCGTGACATGCTACACGCGGTGCTGACGGCCACTGCAGATGGGCAGACAGCCG
Organism: Prorocentrum cordatum; assembly: GCA_963575745.1. Lineage (NCBI taxonomy): Eukaryota > Dinophyceae > Prorocentrales > Prorocentraceae > Prorocentrum > Prorocentrum cordatum. Next base: position 572,276 of record CAUYUJ010022215.1, read on the forward strand.
TGCGTGCCGACGAGGACACCGTTGATAACGCGCCGCTTACTCCACAACATCCTTATATGTATGACGCGTGCCCGTCTTCATGGATCTTCCAAAAGTATCCTATCACAGAAGGTGAAGCCAGAGGGGGTACATGCACGTCTGCACATCTTTGACGAGGGATAAGTGGGTGTTGGATCAAGTGCGCCGCAAAGGCATGCGTGGCATAATCGGTGAACGACATGGGTTAGCCCTGGCAGCGAACTGTGGAACCATGGTGGATGAAATGCTGACTAGCTTATTGGACATTGGCTGCAGCATCAACATCATTGGTTTGAAGACTGCACCGACAGTCGAGCGAATTTCACGCTCCCTTGGTCGCGTCATCAAGAAGAAGCTGGTTCTGACCACGATGCTGTATGTATGGGAACGCCCCCACGCCTGCCGATCACGTCTTCGCCTCGCGGAACTTGCAGGCGAAGGTCTACTGGGCTATCTATGCAGAGGGCAGCAAACGGGTGCAGTCCGACAACGCAGCGGGGGCACTTGCTTTAGTGAGCGACGCTGCCGAGACTTCGAGCAGTGGTTCAGGGGCCCGTGGCGCGGGCGTCCGGACGCCCCCATCGCTCGAAAATGTATGGCGGGGGCAGGCGCGCGCCGCGGACGCTCGCGCTTGCCCGGACAGGCCGAACACTGAGGTGCTGTCTTCAGGCGCGGGGGGCACCTGCATGCTGATCCCGGGCGCCGGCTGTGTGCGCCAGGGCGCCAGGGGCAGCGGCGGGCCCGGCTGCGCGGCTGCCGCAGAAAAAGAACGTTTATCTCATCATTATCACACTGGTGCCATTGTTTTTGAAAATATCCGAACAGCTAGCGCTGAACTCCGCCCCCGAGAACACATGTGTGATCGTATGTCTCGCGCAGAGGTCATGACCTCTACTGGTGCACAGTGCTTGGGTGGCTTACTTTCAGGGGATTGCCAACTATTGTGGGTGGCGACGCCCGCTGACTTGCATGTGCGATTGTCTGGGAAGCGGGCGGGGCCGCCTCATCGGCGTGTCCAAAGTCTTTTGACCCGAGCTCGGGCTCTACGTATGTCGATAGTACTTGTGGGGTGGAAGTTAGGTCCTATACGAGATGCTGTTGAAGACTTAAACTTGCAGGTCATGTGTTTGCGATGTTGCCACTTCGGTCTGAAGCTCGACCGTTCAAGTCGTTTGCCGAGCAGTTCATATCTGCAGGTGGCGACCACTTACACGCGCATTCCGACCAACATGTGGAGGTGCACGTGCCGGGCTGCAAGGGAACCCGCGCAACGCGCAGAGCATGAGTTTGACTGGTATGGCCAGGGCGCCCAGAGGGCGGAGAGGCGAAACGAGACACTTGATATCATGACTGCAAGGCGAATTGACCATTATACTACTACACAACAAAGAGAAATTATACAAACGCTGCGCACCTAATCGACCACACAAGAGTGGGCAAAGGAGCTCGGACTTACGCCCGGTCTCCTAAGAAGGTCCCTCAATCGGACCATGTGGTACCACGTGTTACGATGAGCCTTGATGAGAATACTTTTATACAAGAGATTCAGGTTCCGGATCAACCTATCGGGTATATTTACAATGCGCCTTTACCGAACGGTGTGACGAACATTCGTATTCGATTGTGCTGGGAGCCTCCGGCGCCAGTCCTGCTCGGAAGCGCGGGACAGCGACCGCGCCCAAGGCGGGTTACGACCGTCGATGACGATCGTCTTCCCCCACCCCTCGATTGAGCGTGGCCGCGTGCTACCCCCTATGCCCGGATTTCCGACACTTACTTAACCCGGCGCAGGACAACGTACATCTTTACCAATGGATTCCCAGATCAAGCAAAAGGAAAAGCATTAAGCTGACAAAGAAGCCAGCATCAAATCACGCAAGATATTGGGAGTAGTAGAAGACGGCAACGATGACTGCGGTGAGGACCTCAAGGGCCTCGGTTGTGATGCCTACTATACCGACGCTCCCCTAGACGCCGACACTGACGACGATGAGGACACCTTCATCGCATTGCCAGCGGGGTTTCCTGCGGATACGCATGCCGATGCGTTTTTTTTTTTTTTTTTTTTTTTTTTTTTTTTTTTTTTTTTTTTTTTTTTTTTTTTTTTTTTTTTTTTTTTTTTTTTTTTTTTTTTTTTTTTCTCTCCTTTTTTTTTTCTTTCCATAATTCTAACCTTCTGTTACGGACGACATAACAAGGTAGGAATTCGGTGGAGGTAGTGGGGGAATGTCGCAGTTAGTATTCAGCCGAGGTGTATCTTCACGAGGAAACCTCGACGAACGCGCATATGTTGACCTTGCGAACAAGGAAGTGCAGGACGCGGTTATGCACTACTTGGATGTGTGCTTCGCCAACGTTGTTATAGCACAATCTAACTGCATAACAACTGGACTGCCGTCCTATTTCGATTCCAAAATCAACTACGACACGTGGCATGAACACCGCAAGGGTGACCTTCCACACATCGAGTTTTGGAAGGGTTGCCGTGCGTCTAGATGACCTCCGACGGTTTTACTTGCGAGAATTACCGGTGGGTACATGGGTGGACGAAACAGCGCCGCGGGCTACGTTGGCCAAGCGCGAGGGCACTTGCAAAACTAACATGGACCAATGTACTGCGGGCCTTCGTGACTCCCATGGTTATTATTATGCAAACCTTTTGAGATAATGGCCAACCGCCGTCTTGCCGACGCCCTTCGAGAGGAAGCGGTGCGCGGACCATCATTAGCACGTTTCGGTTTGTAACAAGGAGTTGGCCAGGGCAGCCCAACATATTCCAAAGATGCAGTCCCTCTTCGTCGCATCATTTCACATTTCGCATGCCATGTTCCCAGTGAATCGCGATCCCTTTCGTGATCGCCTTCATTCACTTGCCGTTCTCGTCACGGACGTGCGAGGATTCGATTTGGATGGCCCAACTATCCGTCGGCACCACGAGGAATCGATCATCATACCACCCTTAGGAGGATGGGGATGTCCAGCATTTTCGGACAACGTCGACATGCATTCCTCTTCGCACGACAGGCCACCTAAAAGCTGTAGGTGGTACGATAAGGAGGATTACCACCTGGGGTGTCCAAGCTGCAAGAAGAACTATGGTCAGGCTAAACCTGGTCACGTACTTACGACTGGCAAATGTAAACTTGCGAAACCGTGGAAGTTGCCTGATAACCGCGGACAGGGGCCTCGGGCACCTGCCGAGCCGGCAGCGCCGCCACCTGCGGCGGCAGCAGCATCCGATGCACGAGCCGCCCAACAACCTGTGCGTCTACGAGCGCCGAGGCCTGGCTCCGGAGCTGGGCCAAAGGCAGGTGCCAGCAGCCACGACATTACAGCGGGGGCAACCTGCCTCGAGTGGAGCCGGCAGCTCGGGCCCGCAAATAGTAGCCAGACGAGGTCGACAGCAAGGGGGATTTCCACCTCCACTACCACCTGCGGGTGGCCCTGCTGCTCGTCCAAGACTTCCAGACTGGTCAAGGTTCGACGCACAGATTAATCTACATAACCTACGCAGCCTTGATCCAAGCGTTGTAACACTCGAGTTGCGAAAGCTGCACTTACGGTGGTTCCACGCCAAAGAGCCTAAGATGAGACTCATCTTAACCAAGGTGGGTCTGGACAACGTCAGGCTGAACTGGATAAAGGGCGTTTGTGGTACATGTCGGGGGTGCAGGGCTTGGGACAAGCCAGGGCATGCCGTCATGCCGCCTACTGCGCTACCTGGCAAGTTTAACGCAGAAGTCGAATGCGACCTAATGTTCTACACATAGGAACACAATATATTTCAAATAATTGATGGCTGCCTTGGAAATTGTGCTGAAATCGAGATGCCATAGGAAACTAGGACCGGCGTCTTCGATGCGTATCGCCAGTGCTGGATGCAATTCGGACCCGCCAAAGTATTCCACTCCGACGGGGAGGGTGCACTTGACAGCGGCGCCGCAAAAGGCCGAGCTGAGGACGCGTGCTCGTGGGCAACACGCTACGACAGCTGAAGCCAGAAGCGGCATGCTACGACACTTGCTCCGCGTCGTGAAAGCTGAACTCAACAGGTTAGACATGCCTCTCGTTCTCGCACGACTACTGCATGAATCCTTATCTGCCGCCAGCGCGTTTACCTTTAACAATGGGATTTCTCCATGCAACGCGCTGTTTGGACGGCAACTAGCGATGCTACCTGACTTGCCTGGTCTGGACCATGAACAGCAGACAGAAGCATCCGACCACTCTCGAGAACAGACTTTCCGCCGGGTAAGCATTGAGGCTATCGCTCGAGCCACTGCAGTAGCCAAAACCAACCGTGCAATACGGACCAAGACTACTATCACGGGTCAGCACTACTGTGACGAAGGAGATCTGGTTGACTACCATCGCCCCGCTACTGCACAATACGATTGGGGAGGCTGGAATGGCCTTTTCTCGATCGTGCAAAATGATCCCGACAGGGGTCAAGCCATCGTCGGAGTGGGGCACCGCAATGTGCGCGCCCAGTGCGGCGACGCACGACATTCATTATACATCGAAGCTTTGATCGCTCGAGAAAAAGGCTCAGGCAACGCTGCGCTACGAACGGTGTTGTCATTCATACAGGGAACGCCCCAGATGGCAAGTGCTAGCCGCGTATCTCCTAAAGGGCACTTAGCTCTTCAATACCTCATCAGGAACTTCTTTCGCGTCGAGAACGTAGTTTTCATCAGGTTAGCTAGGAGTATTCACAGGTTACGTCCGGTGGCTCATGCTGACAGTTGTGCACTGGTGCACTATGATAACGACGTGCAGCCAGGCTTCCATTATTACGAAGCCACAGGCACTGCCTTAAACATATACGTACGATATAGCTGGGTCAGCACTTTCGAGGATCATCCAATGCCTGATGTCCAGTGAACCTCAAGCGGGCTTCGACCAAGACGCGACGAAGTTTGAAGAAGTGGCTGACGCACCGACGCGAGACAACGACGTCAGAGAAGCTCCAGAAGCCGAACCACCGCAGCAGGACGGACGGCTTTTTATGAGGAATCAGAAGCGGACCTTGAGGCATCCTTTTTGGATGTGGTACGCAGAACTGCAGGGGGAGAAAGAGCTACTGGCTGCAACTCCAAGAGACGACTTCTGCACTGTACCCGCGCAGATGATCACCGGCAAAAGTGTGCTGGCCACAGTAGTTGAAGAACAGCGGGGGCATCTGCCTACGTGGGGTCATACATGCGATATCGACGCCACGGGGACATATCGTGTCCCATTTTGCTCCACGGACGAAGACGACGCTCGCGGATTGGACGTTGACGAGCATGGACAATCAATCGAATTTTACTTCGCTGCAGACATGTCAAAGGTAGTCCTATCCGAACAGCAAAGCAATGTATTGCACTTCGACCGTGCGACCACCATGGGAGTATATGTGGCCGCTGTCGCCAAACGGGCTGCAGTCGTCAAGGAGGGCGACCTCCTCGCGAGGGCTGACGTCCAGGCGAATCCAGTCAAGGTATCTCAAGCCCCACGCACTGAATTCAAGACATGATTTCACAACGAGTGTTTTTACATGCAAGATATATCAAAGGCGTCAAACATCAGGACTTCGAGATTCACATAGTTCGTCGAGCGCGAGAAGGGCGAGCTTGAACGGGCCACTGGAGTGCGCCTAGAACTTCGGGGTTTCATGGGCCTCGAAGCCTTCGACGCGGAGACTTCCTCAGGGGCGGCGCCGCGGTCGGGTCTGCGATTGCTTGCGAGCGCGGCGGCGTGCAAGAAGCAATGGGTCATTGCTTCCCTTGACATCAGCGTGGCCTTCCTGCAGGGACCTACCTATCTGGAACTTGCTGAAGCAACCGGTGAGAAGGAACGTGTGTTTTGCTTTGCACTGCCGCCCGGATCAGCATCCGCGCTTGAATCCCTCCCAGGATTCGAGCACTACGATGAGCCGAAGTTTTGTTTGCAGTGCTTCAAACCAGGCAACGGCGCCAAGGGCGCACAAGGAGCCTTCTCACTGAAGCTTAGGAAAAACACAAGCGGGTTTGGTCTCAGACCCACGTCCTATGACGAGGAGTTCGAGACAAGTTCCAACCTTCTTACAGCAAAGCTTGTTGATGATGTCAATATGGCTGGTGCTGAGGACACCGTCGACAGGTGCGTCAAATATGTTGAGGATACTTTTGGCAAGTGTAAACGCGCAGGATGGGGGCGGTAACGTTGCGCGTGATCAAGACGGAGACACAAAACAGCTCCGTCCTATACAGCATCTTGAATTCACTGGCGAAGACGCTGGCGCCGAAGCATCAAATATGGTCACTGGCAGGTTTGTCAGCCTCAGAGGCGCTTTGGCTTACGCCTTAATCACGCAAGTGTGGTTGATGGTATATGTTGCGCCCCTGCAAGAAGTCCAAGAACCGGCCGACATGCAAGTGCGACGAGTGAACCTGATTACCAGAAAGTTACAGGCTTGCCCTAAGAAGATCGTCTACCGATCGGTATCTCCAACGGGCGAGGTTCACCTGCGCAGCGACTCCAGCTACCGGCGTCTTAGTGGAGATGCCGAGGACGAGGTCAGAGGCTATGGTATTCGTTGGGCAAACCTGCTACGGCGTGGATGCGCGCCTGTTGGTAAGCCTGTCGTCCATCTTGTCGACGCGTACTGCAAGTCTCACCGCTTGCAGGTCCGCTCGAGCTATTCGGCGGAAGGACTAGCAGCAGCCCATAGCTTGGAGGACTGTTAGCCCACGACCGTCACTTTGCACGAACTCCACGCAGGGCCGCTGACACCCACTCGGTTGAAATCCATACTTGAGACGGGCGGTCTGAGCATGAAGGTCACTTTGACCATCGATGCGGAATCTGTCTTCGAGTCCTTGTCAAGCAAAGACCTGAAACAACCGGCTGAGTGTATTTCTTTTGGGACACACTAGTCGGATACGACAGATCATGGAGCGAGGTATCGTGCATAGTGCACAGTGGTGTGATACTCGCGACATGACTGCGGACGGCCGCGCCAAAGGGAGCATCGACAGAGATATGCTCTTACAGGTCATGGGAGAAACTCGATCCTTCAAAGGCGACTTGAAACGACATGCTGCGTGCAGTGCTGGCCAGACAAAGTCGTCTGAGGCGCCTGAGGAGCAATCGCCTACAGGGTGAGGAGCAATCGCCTACAGGGCAACTTGCTTGCAAGGGCACGTGTCAGCTGGTCAACCTTCCTTGTTGAGCCAGCCTGCTGCTGCCTACGTTGTGTATATAGTGTTTAGTGTATAGCGGGCGGCGGGCTCACGCGTCGCCCCTCCCCCCCGACTCGAAAGGAGGCTGGGGCGAACGCGAGAGATAGCGCGCGCTTGTCCGCGGACGTTTGTTCTAAAGCGGCCGGCCGCCAACATATGACTTCGCCTCATCGCGAGGTGCACTGCTTGCCATTGAAACCTAAAACATCTTCGCTTGACATGGCCCGTCGCTCCTGCGACGATATCCTACTTCTGGGACTATCGTTACTACGACAACAGAGCTGACTATGGGCTTCGCCTTAGGCGAAACTGCTGGTTGGGCCTCCCACCCCCCTTCAAACTGTCCGTGCCTGTTTGGGGTGGTGCAGCAGCTGCTGGACGTGAGCGGCGTCGGAGTGCAGGCTTTGCTGAATGTGCCTACACTGGAGGCGAAGGCTCTCGCTTTCATTTGCGAGGGAGTGCTGCCACATCTGCATGTAGTAACGGAGCTTCGCTTGCTTATTGGTCCAGATGGCCTGAACCGCATGCTGACGAACCCGCGGTGTTTGCTTGACCAGCTGCCAGGTGGTCTTGTTATCCATGGCTTTCGCGGGACCTCAGAGGCCCTGGAGAAGAAGTGCGCCTCCTGCAGCCCCCTCACTAAGAGCTCGGTATGATATGCATCAGGGCCTTCAGGGAGTAACGCGTGAAGAGCTGGGACAGCATCTCGGAGATCGGCCGCAAAGGCGTTTCGTCGATCAGGAACACGAAGTTTGAGCGCGTCCAGTCGCTGTCTTGGGGGGTCGCTTGTCGTAACTCTGCTGGCGGAGGTGGGCTTGTCCACGGAGATGTTCGCCCAGACCATATGGTGGTCGTCCATGGTGGTGAAGACCACTGGTTCCTACTCAACCCCGGCAGCGACAGGCCTCTGGAGCCACCAGTCCGAGGTCCATATGTGGTCGCAGTGCCTCGGGAAAAGGGTGTTGCCAAACCAGGTCGGCTCGGTGCAGTCGTGCCACTCTGCGACGTCGGTCAAGGCGAAAACCTCCCTGAGTTCCGCGGAAAAGCAGCAGCTGGCGTTGCTGCCCTTGGCGCCACCGTCGTCGTTGGCGTCACTGAGTGCCAGGAGGCTGCTCGGATGGTTGACCTTGCCTAGCTCGGATTCGAACTTTGCCTAAACGAAAGCCTTCCTCTCCTCATAGGGAGCCACCGCTGTTGGAGCATGGGCGCTGACGGCTGAGACAGCCAATGTGAGCCTGGAAGACTCCAGGATCAGGGTCCTGGAGCTCCTGCGATGGGATCCTTTGCCCGAGAGGAGGTTTTCAGGGACCCGTGGAGCCAGATCTGCGCGCCGCCCTGTCCGTCCGCGGTCGCCGAGGACGTGTATGCGAAGTCATGCGGAAGGTCGATGCACCAGTTGTCCTCGATGCGACCCTCTTGGACGCCGACGAGCTGGGTGCCGCGCTCGTGGAAGAAGTCGTCCATGCACAGTGTGCGGGCCGAGTGGGCCTGCCCAACCGACGCATCTGCCGGGATTCGTGCGGGTCCAGAGTCTGTACATTCGCTGAGGTGATTTTGCAATTCTCGATGATCGTCTCGCCAGCACGCTGGCGATGATGATGCCACCTCTCGTGATTCAGCCGGCTTCGACGCCGCTGCCCGCTCGAAGAGTTACCGCCGGTCTGGAGCGGATCGGGCCATGGCTCGGGGGCGCGCTCTCTGAGCCAGGCGCTGGCCCTGCCGACCGCCCCCTTGGGGTTGGGCATGGCCGGCTGTCCCCCGAGGTCGGGGAGCAGGGCTGGACCTAAACGGTGTTTTGGCGATTTCGTGGGCCGTTCTCGTTTCGATTTCGTCTTGCGGTAAAGGCGAACCGAAGGCAAAACGATGGAGAACGAAAACAAAACGAAAACGAGTAGCACCGTGTAGGTGCAGCCCTGTCCGGAAGCACTTCAGCAGGGGCGCCTGGTAGGTCGGCACGGCCTGCTTGCCCTGCCGTCGAGAAGGGGGGTGCCGAGGAGCGTCCTCCCCGGGGACGGGCCGCCCCGTGCTCGAGTGGCGGTGCCTGGGGCCCGCCGCCCGCAGGAGGGCGGCCCGCCTCTGCGCCTCCTGCGTGGTGGCTCCGAAGCGCTTGGGGAGCACGTCGCTCTGCTTCGTGGCCTCCTCGGGAACTGATGCGTCCACGCCGTCGAGCTCCCGGAGCTGCTGGGCGGCCGCTTGCATGGACTCCTGGAGGGCTTCGGTTTGAGGTCGGTGTCCTTGTCCTTCGCCGTGGCTACCGAGGCCTCGAGCTCGGCCAGCTCCGCCGTCCGCTGCTTCACCTCTTTCTCCGCCGCGGAGGCGGCCTTGGCGGCCAGCTCCTGAGCCTCCTGGGCCTGCGTTAGCCGCCGCTGTGCCCGGGTCAGTGCGTCCTTGCACCCGTCGTACCTCTGGCCGAGGGGCTTGACCTCGCGAATGATTTTCCGGTGCGCCAGGATCTCCTGCTGGATCTCCTGCCTGACGGTGTCGTGTTCGGAGCCCGCCAGCCTGGCCGCTGCGGCCTCCAGCTGGGCGATCATGACCTGCCTCTGCGCCGTGGTGAGGTCTGTGGCAGAACTCGAGGCTCCCGACGGCATCATGGCCTCGGGAGGGGACTGCGGGCTCTCGGGAACCGCTGCGTGCAGCTTCGCTGCTACGGTCTGAAGCTGCGTTGTAACTCCTCTGGGCCCCTGCGGAGGGGCACCAGCCGTCGCTGTCGAAGAAGTCGGATTGACGTTCTTGTGTGCTCCACATTTGGAGCACTTGGTCTTGGGCGTCCAGCTTTGTGCACCGCAGATCTTGCAGTTCATGACTTGGCCCCCCACGAGGCTGAACCTCCGCCCCAGGTCTGGCCATTCCTGGTCCAGCTGCCATGTGCTGCTCCCAGCCTTGGCTGCGCCAGTGATTCTGATCCCACGTCATCCAGACGCTGGTAGGAAGCGACGGGGATGCGGAGGGCTGCGCTGATGTCCAGGCTCAGCACCGAGAGGGCAAGAAACATGAAAGACCCGCAGGTCGAAGATATGAATGATAGTCAGCGATCGTGGATCGGGTGTACACTGGAATTGGCTCCGCCGAAAAGACTTTTGCCAAAGTGGTTACGGAGACGACGACGATGCTGCTGATGATGACGATGACGAAGACGATGACGATGACGATGATGATGATGATGATGATGATGATGATGATGATGATGATGATGATGATGATGATGATGCTGCTGATGATCATGATGATGATGAACATGATGATGGCGATGACGACGACGATGATGATTCTGATGATGCTGTTGCTGATGATGAGGGTGAGGATGAGGATGATGAGGAGGAGGAAGTGGAGGAGGAGAAGGAGGAGGAGGAGTAGGAGGACAAATGAGGAGGACAGAGCAGGATGAGGATGACGCTGATGATGCTGATGATTAGGACCATGATGACAATGATGATGATGATGCTGATGATGCTGATGGCGATGGTGATGGTGCTGCTGCCGCTGATGCTGCTAATGTTGATGATGATGCTACTGATGATGACGATGATGATGATGATGATGATGAGGATGAGGATGAGGATGAGGATGATGATGATGATGATGATGATGATGATGACGATGACGATGCCGATTCTGATGATGATGACGATGACGACCATGCTGATGATGATAATGATGCTGTTGATGATGATTCGGACGATAAGGATGATGCTGATGATGGTGATGGTGATGGTGATGACGATGAAGAAGACGAGGACGATGAGTATGATGAAGACGCTGATGATGCTGATGATGATGCTGACGATGCTGATGATGATGTTGATGACGATGGTGATGATGATGCAGCTGCTGATGCTGATAGTGTTGATGATGATGCTGATGATGATGACGATGATGATGACGATAATGATTATGATGATAATGATGATGATGATGACGATGAGGATGAGGGTGTTGATGAACATGATAGACGATGCGGACGATGATGATGAGGATGAGGAAGACGATGATGAGGATGATGATGATGCTCATGATGATGCTGATGATGCTGCTGATGAAGATGATGATGACGATGGCGATGGTGGTGGTGATGATGACAATGATGATGGTGTCGGTGGTGATAGGAGACAACGATGATGATCATGATGATAATGATGTTGCTGTGCACGATGATGTTGATGCTGCTGCTGATAATGATGACGATGATGATGATCATTATCATGTTGGTGATGCTGATGCTGATGATGATGATGCTGAACATGATGATGATGATGATGGTGGTGATGATGATGACGATGATGAGATGATGATTGTGATGATAGTGCTGAAGATGATGACGATGACGATGGCGATGACGATGACGATGATCATGATGATGATGATGATGATGATGATGATGATGATGATGATGATGATGATGATGATGATGATGATGATGATGATGAGGGGGATGATGATGATGATGGTGGTGGTGGTGGTCATGGTGGTGGTGGTGATGATGATGATGATTCTGATGATGATGCTGCTGATGATGATAATGATGCTGCTGATGATGATGATGGTGACGATGATGATGATGATCATGATGATGATGCTGATGATGATGATGATGATGATGATGATGATGATCGAGGGGAAGGGAAACCGGTTCTCTGGAGGCTTCGGTTTCACCCACCCGCTGCTCTTCCACCCTTGTCTTTTCTGGGCGTTTCCGAGGGACCGTTATGGAGAGAAGTGTTATCCTTTTTTAACGACTAGGTTGCACAGGCACGCATAGACTTACTTGGCCTATGGCCCCCAACGGCACGCACTTGCAGAGCCTCGCATGCTGCCAATAACTCGCGGACCACAGGAGGTCTCGACCCCTTCTTGGGACCTCTTTTTCATCCCGAGTAGTTCTTTTACGGTCCTGGGGCCCGGTAAGGGCCCCCCAGGCGCCGAAAGTGGTCGAACGCCTTCTGGTATGTGTTCTTGTTTTCACGATTCGGGGTCTTGACTCTTTCGCATGACTTCTCTGGGGCGATCTCATCGCCGGTCACTTCGTTCGCTTTGCGACGCGAAGCCCCCAGGCGCTGTGCACGGGTCGCCCATGCTTAGACCAGCTCCTGGGTCAGCCCAAACCTGGCCAAAAGATCGAACCGCTTCCACGTGAGGGGCTGAGTGTCCCTCAATTTTGCCCCCTTGCCGCTTCTCGCTGGGCGTTCCCAGGGATCATTTGCGGGGTGAGGTCCCCATTCTCACGCCCAAGGCTACACGTGCACGCTAAGTTGACCTGGCCCATCTTTGACCTCCAATGGCACGCACCTGCAGAGCCTCGCATATACCCAAAGACCCGCCGGCAGCCTCCGGTGCAACCCAACACCCTGCCGCCTCTGCTGCCCTCTTGTGCTCAGCTTGTTCCTTGCACCACAGTCCAGTTTTCTAGGGTTTGCTCTACTTCGCCCCATCGACAGCGGCCCTAGGGGCCCCCGCAGCCCCAAGAGACGATCCGCTCGTGTCACACCTAAACGGCATGCACATGCACTTCACGGAGATCCGCACGGACCTCCGAACGTTTATGCTTGTCGTCGCCCAAATGCCTAGCAGCAGAGACGACCCTTCGAGGAAATCGCAAGGACGTGGAGGAGGAGGAGGAGGAGGAGGTGGAGGAGGAGGAGGAGGAGGAGGAGGAGGAGGAGAAGAGCGCTCGGGACCTGGGACGACCTCCGAAATGCTTGGAAAACCCGTGAAATCCAGCGCAACCAGCATCGTTGACACCTGGGTGTCGTTTCTTGTCACCCTGCTTCGCCTTCTGTGCCGGTGCACCTTGGGCGTGTACGGCTTGCCACCTCTCCTCCGCCCTTGCCCGCGCCGCGGGCCCGAAAGCGGGGCCCCCCTCCGCCAGCGCCGCCGGCGCAGCCCCCCCCCCCCCCAGGGGCGAGCGCGCGCGCTCTCGCGATGGGTGCGCGCCAGAGCTGCGGCAAGGCGGCCATCGTCATCGGAGGAATGCGAGAAGGGGGGGGAGGGGGACGGCTGGGGGGGAGGAGGAGGAGGAGGAGGAGGAGGAGGAGGAGGAGGAGGAGGAGGAGGAGTCAATGCACTCCTTCCGCACCACCACTCTGCTGCCCGCCTTGCTGCCCTTCCTTGCTTGGATGTTTTACCTGCAGCTGTTTGGCTCTAGGAAAAAGGAAAAGGAGCGTACTTGCGGCGCGCGCGCGCGTGCGTCGGCCGGCGGGCCGACCTCCTCCCTTCAGGGTTACTTTATTGCTAACTTAGCGGCATTATTTGTTCTTCCCATGGCATCCGCGAAGCCCACTGAACATGATATATCCTCGGAACATCTTTCAGGACATATGAATATTCAGGCAAAAGACTGGGGGAGGGAGGAGGTGGAGGAGGAACGAGGGAGGAGGAAACGGAGAGGGGGAGGAAAAGGAGGAGGAGGTGGATGCGTAGGAGTAGGAGTAGGGGTAGGATGCTGATGGTAATGATGCTGACGATGCTGATGCTGCTGATGATGATGACGATAATGATGATGCTGATGCTGCTGATGAGGATGACGATGATGCTGATGACAATGGTGGTGGTGGTGATGATGCTGGTGATGATGGTGCTGCCGCGGAACATGATGACGCAAGCAAGTATAGATGATGGTGGTGATGACCATGATTACGATGATGGTGGGGATGATGATGATTATGATGGTGATGAGTACGATGATGCTGCTGATGATGGTAAATCTGATGATGGAAGGGGCGAATATGATGATGATGACATTTGTAATGATGATTCGGATGTGGATGCGGATGATGATGATCGTCAGGATGATGAGGGTGATGATGATGATGCTGTTGGTGACGATGGCGATGACGACGACGGCGGTAACGATAATGATGATGATGAGGAGGATGAGGAGGTGGAGGAGGTGTTGAAGTATGATGGTGAGGATGATGATGATGCTGATGATGCTGGTGACGATGGTGATGACGATGGCGATGCTGCTGATGATGGTGACGATGATGATGATGAGGGGGGAAGTCGGGGTTACAGTATGATGATGATGAGGAGGATGAGGAGGATGATGATGACGATGGTGGCGACGACGACGATGTCGATAATGATGATGCTGAGCAGGAGGAGGAGAGGAGGAGGTTGCATATGATGATGATGCTGATGATGATGTTGATGGCGATGGTGATGCGGACGATGATACTGATGATACTGATGATGATGAGGATGAGGAGGAGGAGGAATTATAATATGATGAGGATGGTGAGGAATATGCTGCTAATGATGATGATGATGATGATGATGATGATGATGATGCTGATGCGGATGAAACTGATAACGATGGTGATGACGACGACGACGGTAACGACAAATATAAGGAGGATGAGGAGGAGGAGGAGGTGTTGGAGTATGATGATGAGGATGATGGTGATGATGATGATGCGGATGACGATGGTGATGACGACGACGATGATGCTGATGACGATGGCGATGACGACGGCGACAATGATGGTGCTGACGATGACGACTATGATGATGACGGTGATGATGATGCTGATGATGTTCATGATGCTGATGATGATGATGACGATGATGGTAATGGTGATGATTGTTATGACGATGATGGTCATGATGATGACGATTATGATCTGGTGATGATACTGCTGATGATGATGATGCTAATGATGATGATGATGATGATGATGATGATGATGATGATGATGATGATGATGATGATGATGATGATGATGATGATGATGATGATGATGATGATGAGAGGGTGGAAGAGGAGGAATTGGATTACGGTGATGCTGCTGATGTTGATGCTGATGATGCTGATGATGATGAGGAGGAGGAGGGGGAGGAAAACGAGGAGGAGTAGTTTTTCCTGCACGCTGTGCTGCGCAAGTGTTCCAATTGCTCCTCCTCCTTCTACTTATCCTCATCATCAGCATCCCTCCTTTCCTACCTCCTTCCCTCCCTCTCGCCCTCCTCTCTCCTCTTCTCTCCTCTCCTCCCTCCTACTGGCTCCCCCCCTTCCCCTTTCCTGCGCGCCGATCGGCAGACCTGCTCCACCTGGGCCTCGGACTGCGCGCGGGATGGCCACGGTGCCGCCCCCCCGCGTCCGCCCGCGCCGGCTCCTGTGCACTGGTGTGGTGGGCGTCGTCATCGGAGGAGGGGGAGGGAGAATGGGGAGAAAGAGAAAGATGAGGAGGAGGAGGAAGAGGAGGAAGAGGAGGAGGAGGAGGAGGAGGAGGAGGAGGAGGAGGAGGAGGAGGTGGACAAGAAGCGCAGAAGCGCCCTGCCGCGCCCGCTGCAGCGAGGAGCGGTGGGTGGCGGCCGCGCAGCGCGAGGGCCGCCGCAGATCGGAGATGGCCTCCGCGGCTCGCGCAGAGTGGATGAGTTGTGGGGCCGTATTGGGCGATCTTTCAGGATCGTGTAACCGACCCCCATCCCCATCCTCATCCCCTTCGAGACCCCCACCAAATTACCACCCCAGTTGGGCCCATATCCCCATCTAGGGGGGTAAATCAGTCAGTGGGGCCCAGGCCACGCCGCTGGGGATGGGGGTCGGATACACGGTGCTCAATCTTCGCTGTCCTGGCCCACCCTTAGCATGTTACAGAACCTCCGCTCGGTAGTCTCTCTGCTTCGTGCTGGCCGAGGCGAGTCACTGACCTCGTCCGCCCTGGGAATGAAGACGTAAGAAGTAAGGACGAGAGCACCGCGTGGCTGGCTAGGGCTACGTATCCTGTTCCCTCCATACGGTGGTGTGAAGATGCGGATGGTGATGAGTAGTATGATTATGATTATGATCATTGGCTGACGCCGCACCGCCAACCCCTTGGGGCGGCAGCAACAGTGAAAAACTGAGTTTGCGGAACGTGCGCGATTTCTGGGAATTCTTGTGGTTTTAGGTTCTTGGGATTTCGTCGGGGGCGTTTGCCCGATCGCGGCTCTGCTCTTGGGCTTTTAATAA
The DNA here is from genome assembly GCA_963575745.1 of Prorocentrum cordatum. NCBI lineage: Eukaryota > Dinophyceae > Prorocentrales > Prorocentraceae > Prorocentrum > Prorocentrum cordatum. Next base: position 588,449 of record CAUYUJ010022215.1, read on the forward strand.
GACGGAACTTATTATCAATAACAATAAGACCTTGTTGTTGATGATGCTGATGGTCATGCTGTTGTTGATGATGATGATGAGGAGGAGGATAATGGTGGTGGAGATGATGCATATATTGAGAATGACGACGATGGTGATGGTGGTGATGATGGTCGTAATGGTGTTGATGATGCTGATGGTTGTTATGATGAGGATCGTCATAGTGGTGTTGTGGTTGATGATGATGGTGATGGTTGTTATGATGAGGATGGTGGTGGTGATGACGATGGTGAACATGATGAAGATGATGATGCTACTGATGATGGTCATGATGATGTCGTTGGTGGTGATGAGGATATTGGTGGTGGTGATGATACAGACATTGATCATGATGACGATGGTGATGGTGGTGATGATGGCGATGATGATGCGGATGTTGATGATGGTCATGCTGTTGTTGATGCTGATGGCGGTGGTGGTGGTTATGATGATGATGGTAGCGGTGATGATGATGATTATGATGATGATGATGATGATGATGATGATGATGATGATGATGATGATGATGATTCTGGTGATGATGATGCTGATGCTGATGCTGATGCTGATGCTGATGCTGATGTTGTTGTTGATGATGATGATGGTGGTGATGCTGATGCTGATAAGGAGGAGAAAAGGGGAGGAAGAGGAGCAGGACGAGGAGGTTGATGATGACTACGACGATCTGTCTTGTGACCATCACGAATCAGAATCGTTTCGTTTCTGGCATTTTGGGCCAAGGCATATCGTTAACAATGTGGCACATGCCTCGAGACCTCAGAAGGAGTGCCCACAAGCATCCAAGTGCAAATTGGGCTCACAGCAACACCAAGCGGATGTCTTGGCGTCGGCAGCGTCGCGGATGGTGAGAGGCGTGAGCATCCCCAGAGATGACGATAACCGACAGCGGCCTGGTCAGTCTTAAGTCTATCGTCGCTGCAGCAATCCTCGGATTGGCCACCCAGCTCGATACCCAGTTGGCCAAGCCTCAGATCGGGGGAGTCTTGATCACATGTCCGAAGCTATTCTGGCCAGAAAGCTTGCGAAACTCTTCCCCTGAATCTCCGGCTGCAGTGCCGGGTCCCCCTCAGATCTCCAAAGCAGATCCCCCTGGCGACATCTCCGAGCCAAATCTCCACCGAAATCTCCGGGAACCCCCCTTCTGGTGGAAATCTCCGGCGAATTCTCCGAGCCTTCCCGCCCGCGCGAGAATATCCGACGAATCCTCCGGGGTTTTCGGAACGTATTAAGATTAATTTGAATGTATCGGGAGATCTGTTTTGGGAGATCTGTTTTGGGAGATCTCCCGGGAGATTTCCCGGGAGATTTCGGAGGGGGCACGACTTTCCGGGAGATTTCCCCAAAGATGTCCGAGGGGCAAGATTTTCTGGGAGATTTCCGAGGAGCGAAATTTCTTGGGTTTCCGGAATGTGTCAGCATTAATTCGAATGTATTGTGACGTAGGACATCTCAGACATTTTTTTTGAGATTTGTTCCGGGAGATTTCCCTGGAGATTTTCCGGGATATTCTGGAGGGGCAAGATTTTCCGGGAGATTTCCCCAGAGATGTCCGAGGGGCAAGATTTTCGGGGAGAATTCTGAGGGGCGCAATATCTGGGGTGTCTGGAATGTGTTAGGATTCATTATAATGTATTGGGATGTAGGACATCTCAGTGGACATCTTTTTGGAACTTTGTTCCAGGAGGTCTCCCTTGAGATTTTCCGGGATATTCTGGAGGGGCAAGTTTTTTCGGGATATTTCCGAAGGGCCAGATTGCCCAGGAGATTTCCCAGGAGATTGTCGTGGATATTTTCGAGGGGCAAGATTTCTCGGGAGATTTCCACTGATATTTTCGAGGGGCAAGATCTCCCGTGAGATTTCCCTGGGGAATTCCGAGGGGCAAGATTTTCCGGGAGATTTTGCTACGGCAGGAGATTCCCGAGAGGCAAGATTTCCCGTGAGATATTTTTGAGTGTTGTGGGGCGTCCAATATTTGTTTTGGAGATTTTGATTCGGACATGTGATCAAGGCACCCAGCCAAGCCCGAAGAGAAACTTTTCAATCCACTCCTGGAGGCTGAAATCTATGAGACGGGCATCGCGCACCGACGTGCAAAGCAGGTGTTGAGCCATGCATGAAGGATATCGCAATCGCTCGTAGGTGGTTGCAATTCGCGGCGCACCTTGTCGCCTCTGAATCAGATTTGGCTTAAGGTTTCGGCGGCACTCGCACTCGCACTCCCGCCAGCGCCTTCAGCGCGTGGGCGGGGAAACAAGCTCAGCACAGCTTGCACAGCAAGGAGGAGGAGGAGGAGGAGGAGGAGGAGGAGAAAGCGAGACAAGGATGGAGAACAACAGCAACAGCAGGGGCAAAACGGAACCAAGATGAATGATAATGAGTTTTGTGTGCCTGCCAGGGCTCGCCAGCATCAAAACTCGTCGATGAGGTTGTCGACGAACTCCCGCCATCGACGTTCATCTTGTACGAAATCGAACAGCATCTCGTTGGACCCCAAACAATTGTGAACTTTCTGATGTAAACACGTGGCCCAATCGCTCCTCGGCCGGCCCCTCCTTCTAATTATGGAGTTGCGCCGCAGCAGGCAACACTGTCCCCGTTTGCAGGGTCAGCTCTCTGAGAGTTTCCTGGTCGTCGGCCCTCCCGAGTCTTTCACACCACTTAAGTTGGTTATCGACAGCTGTGCGCTGTGGAGCCTGGCCAGCGGCCTCGAGGACGTTCCTGGTCGAGACGCGCGAAACATGTGCCGGGGCAATTTTCAAGGTCCGTCAGAGGCATTTTGCCTGCAAGCCATCCCAGCGCCGCCGCTTTGATTTATTCAGCCACGCAAAGCCCAAAGAGTATAGCATCTTGCTCGTTACCATTGCTTGGAAAGTCTGGAGCTTCCTGGTTCTGGCGAGTGACGTATGCTTCCATGCCCCAGGCGGTCCCGATGCGCAGGCTGAGTTCGCTGCGAAGGCGACCAGAACTGTACAGATTTGTTCCCATATAGACCCTGTGATCTTTGGGCTTGATTCTCGCTCCTCTAGGAACCGAATGCCAACGTCGCTCTTTGTAGCAGCTGGAACTTATTCCAGTGTAGCTCTATGCCCACCTGGGCTCCTGCTGCTGCTACTCCATCCAGAAGCCGTTGTATATGGGATTGGTGTTTCCAAGTAAGAGCCGTATTGTCGGCGTAAGCAGATTTGACAACGCAATGCTATCATACGCCTGGCTGATGGCGTCTTCCACGACTGCCGACTTCAACATGACAAAACGATATGGCGACAGTGGACACTCCTGCGACATTCCAGACAGTTGCCGCCTTTTCCGATACTGGCGCCCGTTGTCGGCCACGTAGAATCTGCGGTGATTGCATATGTTGCTGTTGACTGACAGCATCTGTCCAGATACGACGACTTTCCGGATAGCTTCGCCCATCGCTTCAACGTTGATGGAGTCGAAAGTTGTTTCCCAGTGGAGGGCGACCATAGCGATGATCCCGTCTTTCTCGGCATTCGCACGGTCGATGTACCTCTTGACGGCGTGAGTATCATCAGTCGCGCCTCTCCCCCGCCGGAATCCGAGCTGCGTTCGAATCAGGCGCTCGTCGGCGCTGGCGGCCTGCAGTCGGCCCACATTGTACGCGACGCATGCCAAGCTGATCGGCAGGTAGCTGTCACGCTGGTCCACTGCCCTTTTGGCTTTTGTAGATGGTGCTAATCGCCGTCAGCTGCCCATGTGTCGGAATCCCTTGTGATTCCAGACACGCGTTGCACAGGTCTGTGAGCCGCTCTAACCCACCCAGCGTTTTCGAAGCTGCCTGCCAGTGTTCCGCCGGGACGTCGTCTGGCCCGGAAGCTCTGTTCCATTTCAATTTCCCCGCAGTTTTGCCAACTTCGTGGTTTGCGAACGGAGCTTCGGACACTGGCAGTTTTGGGCCCAGGGGTGCGCTGTTCGTCGCCTTGGCAAAGCGCGCGAGCTCCATGGCACTGGTTCCCAAAAAGATGCCATGGTGTCAGCGCGCTCCTCGCTGTCCCCCGGTCTGCCGTCCAAATTTCGCAGCCTTCCTTGCCGGCTCGGCTCTGGGCGACAGTATTTTCGAATGGCCTCCCAATTGCCGCTCGAGATTTTCTCGTCGAGCCATGCAGTTTTGTCGGTCTCGGCAGATCTCCAGACCTCCTTCATCAGTGACCTGGCTCCGTTATCATTGTTGGCTCGCGCGCTGCTTCTCCGTGCAGTGGGATCCAGAGTACGTTGAGATATCCACGGCTTCTGAATCTCCGGGGATCGTTCTGGCAAGATCCTGGCCGCGTTCTTGCAAGGCTTTGGCGGCGACCTAGCAGCATTCGATGGGCACCATGGGCAACCTTGGCGCAACCAAGTTTACAAGCAGCTGCACCAAGTGGCTCGGCCATCTATTTGTCGAAGCTGCCGCCGGCAGACGCTGATGCGTGTTTCATTCAGTTTATAAGCGGTGATGAGTTGGATTCGGAACGTGATGCTGTCAGCGATGAAGATCGCACATCCCGGGCAGCGTTCAAGACCAAGGCCGCAAGATATCCACGCCGCCATCGTCGCGACAGCAACAGGGTCCGCAGTAATCAAGAAGAAGCACCAGAGGGCTGTCCACCGCTTCCAGAAGGAACGCAAGACCGACGCTCAAGGTGGCAGTACTGGCGCTGCTAGTGATGCGAGCGCTTCCGTCGGTGGAGGAACCAACTTTAAAGGAGGTGCACTTTCGAGGATGTGATTCTCGGGGTGGGTCGCGCATTCCTTTCTGGCCAGGGGGGCGCGCGCTCTGCAACTCTACAACCTTGGAATCAGGAACCAGGACCTATCGCGTCAGAGACCCTGGAACGATTCACTGGGACTGGCACTGAAACCGAGGATCTGCCGAATGGTAGCAGGATGCAGTAGCCTGAGCCTCGCAGCCTTGTTGCCCCTCAGTCTGAGTGTGACAAGGTCTGGACGATTGAAGAGCCTGAGGGTGAACGCGTATCAGTGAGTCTGAGTGTGAGTGAGTCTGAACGTGGGTGAGTCTGTGCGCGAGTGACTCTGGGCCTTTGTGGGGAGGGGGGGGGTCTGAAGGGGCAGGGGGGAAACGTGGGGGCGGAGGCGCGACACCAGTAACGACAATGCCTTACTGACGTGGAGGGGCCGCCGCCCCTGGCAACCCACGGCCTTGAGAGCGGCTTCTGGCGCTTAAGCGGGCGCGGTTCAGGGCGGAGGAGGAGCGCTGGGGCGGGGGCCTTGGGAGGCGGCGGGCAGGCCGGCCAAGGCCGTTCGCCCCCGAGGGTCCGAGGAGCCCGTGCCCGCCCCCCCCCCCCCTGCCCCCCATCCGCGTACCAGGCGGGGGGGGCGCCATGCAGGACTGGTCCTCTGGTGGGCCGCACCCGAAGGCCCCTCGGCCCTCGGCCCCTGGTCACGGGCCCCCGCCCTGCGAGAAGGGCTCGGATCTCCGGGGGTCCGCTGCGGAGGGCGTCCTGGGCCGCGCGTGGTGTTGTTCTCCCTGATGCCCACCTCCCCGCTCAAGGCCCTGTTCGGCCTAGTAGCGCTCGGGGACACCGGGTCCGCCTTGCTGGGGCCACCCTTGCATTGTCCCTTCGGTGCGGCGCGCGGGCCCCGCCGACGGATCCGCGCTCGCGGCCCTGGGGCCACTGCGAGGCATTGCGTCCAGTAAGGACGCCACCTATATCCTTCGAGGCGGATAAGGACTCCATCGCGGGGGAGTGGCGGGGGGGGGGCCGTCCATTTCTCTCTGCGGACGCTGCCTGTTTTTGGCTTCGTCTTAGATAAATCGTTTCGGGCAATTTTCCGATCCCGTCGAGTTGCGCGTGCTCGTCATTTTTTGCTCGTTCTCTGTCTCTGCTCCTGCTCTGCGCACTCGTTTCGGTCTGGTGGTGCCTCCTCCTCCTCCTCCGCCTCCTCCGTCTTCGCCCTTAGGGGGGGGGCGGCCTCTCTTGCTCAGACAGTGTACCCTTGGACTTTTGGCCAGGATCTCGACGGACTCTAGCCTTGGCGTCGAGAAGTCTGCCAATGGCCCAGGAAGGGCAGTGCGACAAACGTATTAACACCTCCAAGTTCGATCCTCGATCCTCGAATCTCGATTGTCACCCCGCCACCGCCGCCGCCGCCGCCACTGGGAGGCAACGGCGACGATTTCGACGACGAGCGCCCCGGTGGCGACCCGGCGGGCGCGACCTTCGAGGAGACGCTGGAGGACCCCCGCCCTCGCTTTCCTCACCTCCTGCGCCCCCTCTCGCCCTCCTCCGCCCCCTCGCCCTGCTCGCCTCGCGTTCCCGGCCCTAGGTGCCTTCGCTGCGCCCCCGCCTTCCTCGCCCCTGGCCAGCGCCCCCGCCCTCCTCGCCCTCGCCCTCGCCCACGGAGCGCCCTTGCCCACTGAGCACCCTCCGCCCTCCCGAGAGCCGCCGGGCCCCTCCCTCGCCTTTGCCCCCTCCCAGCGCCACGTGCCCCGCCCCTGCGAGGGCGGAGGGCACGGTAAGTACTACTCTTTGGCTCACCGAGTCTGGCTATTCAACAGCACTGTAACACCGACAGCACTATCGCAAACGTCTGCGGCGAATCACCGCCGCCCTTTGCTTGTTGTAATCGCCCATGTGGCCGAGCGTTGTGGCAAGAGCGCAGCCAGGATATTGGGCCATGTGCATCCCCAGCCTTTGTTGAAACCCTTCGGGAAACATTTTGGGGAGGATAGCGGGGAATATCATGATCAGAAGGAGGAGGACGAGGAGGAGGAGGATGAGGATGAGGAGGAGGAGGAGGAGGAAGAGGAGGAGGAGGAGGAGGAGGAGGAGGAGGAGGAGGAAGGATGAAGGGGAGGAGGAGAAGGAGGAGGAGGAGGAGGAGGGCCATTTTTGGAGCCCCTGGGGGCCCTCTTGGTATTTCCTGAGAGCTTCCCGGAGCCTTTCGGAGGCATCTTGGAGGCCTCCCTGGGCCTCTTAGGGGCCTTTGGTGGATTCTCGGGGGCTTTTTTGGCTGGCCGTCTTAGGCATTCCTCGCCCCTCTGACGCCGTCGGAAGCCATCTTGGGGGCCTTTGTGGGGGCGACTTGGGGCCCTCTTGTGGTGCTCCAGGGCCGTCTTGGCGGCCATCTTGGGCGTCTTGGAGGCCTCTTGTGCCGCCTTGGGGTGCCTCTTCGGCCGTTTTGGGGCCATCTTGGAGGCCTCTTGGGCGATCTTGGGCGATCTTTGGAAGCTCTTGGGCCGTCTCGGGCCGTCGGAAGGATGAACAGAAGCAAATACTAGACTCCTTCAAACACCGGAAGAGGAGGGAGGAGGGAGGAGGAAGGGAGAAGGAGGGAGGAGGAAGGAGGTTGGAGGATGTTGGAGGAGGAGGAGGAGGAGGAGGTCGAGGAGGTGCGAGAGGAACGGCCTTTCCTTCTGCACAGCGGGTCGGTTTGTCTAGGCCTCTCACGCGGGCTCCGAGTAGATGGGGTCGAAGGATTGCTCTGCCTCGGCGGTACGGCCCGATGTGGAGCCCGATTTTATTTACGCCGACGTCGCCGATGCATCGATCCATCTTAGATGCGGCCCGATCCTCCGACCTCGTCGCTGGACCCCCTCCCTGCACCTTCTCCCTGTTGAGCGGAACGCTCCTGGGCAGGTGCTAGAGTCGCCGCCAGGTGTGCGGGAAGGGGGGTCCAGCACTGACCCAAGAAATCCGCACAGACCTCCGAAAATTCTATGAAGATGGTGCAAAAGTAATTTCGTCATCTGGCGCTTTCGAGCGGCATACTTCACAACCGCATGCCGCAAGCCAGCAGTTCCTGCACCTCCAAGGTGGTGGTGAGTGCACGTCTCCCAAATATGCATCGTGTGGCCACGATGGACTCGTTTTATCGTCGCTTGCTTTGGTCGAGCAGTCTGTCCGAGGTCAATGTGTTATCCGACACTCGCCACATACGTCACACTTGATGTAGCCCAGACAGGAAGTGCAGTCAGCTCGCCCCGTATACTCGGCGCATGCAGCACAGTATCTGCTGAACCGATTCACTGAGAGGGTCTTCGGGCTCAGATCGAAGCACATACGCCCCGTTCTTTGAGTTTTTCAGAGCTGCTCACACCACGCTGTTCATGGCCGGGAGCGCCGCCGGCGTCCTCCCAGCCACGAGGACCTGGGGTCGCTGGACCGGCAGTTGCTGCTCTTCTGCGGCACCTCCAACCTGGCCGCCGTGCGGTGGTTGCTTCGAATGGGCGCGCGTGGCCTCGTCCTCGTCGTCGAGGTCGTCGTCGTCGTCGTTGTCGTCGTCGGGAGGGGGGGGGGGGAGGATGAGGGGGATGATGAGGAGGAGGAAGGGGGACGGGGGAGGAGGGAGAGAGGTGGGGTAGGACAGGGAGGAGGTGGTGCGGCGGAGCAGGGAGGATGGGGGAGGCAGGGAGGGGGAAGATGCGAGGAGGCGGAGGGAGGAGGGAAGGGAAGGCAGGGAGGGAGGGAGAGAGTGCCCCTGCTTCGCTCTTTCACTGGTGCGGATTGCCCCGCCTCGCCGCTGACGGAAAAATGTTCAGGGTCTGCACCAACTGCACGTGGCAGGTAAGGAATGTATACCCGCAGAGGGGGATGCAATCGAAGAAGGATAGGGCGGGTATCGAGGGTTTTGAGATACCTATACGACCCCCCTTCGGGTGATACGGAGGTTGCGGGGGGGGGAGAGGGGGGGGGAACCAACATCTGAATCAATCGATCTCACTATCGATCTCACTCAACGGGACACCACGGGACACCACGGGTCACCACGGTACATTTGTCGATCTCACTATCGATCTCACTATCGATCTCGCTGAACGGGACACCACGGGACACCACGGGACACCACGGGACACCGCGGGACACCTTTCGATCTCACTATCGGTCTCACTTTCGATCTCACTACCGATCTCACTCAACGGGACACCATAGGAAACCACGGGACACCACGGGACACTTCGGGACGCCACTATCGATCTCACTATCGATCTCACTATCGATCTCAATATCGACCTCACTCAACGGGACACCACGGGACACCACGGGACACCACGCGACACCACGGGACACCTGTCGATCTCACTATCGATTTCATTTTTTTGGACACCACGGGACACCTCGGGGCACCACATCGATCTCAGTATCGATCCATCGATCTCAGTATCGATCTCACTATCGATCTCACTATCGATCTCATTCAACGGGACACCACGGGACACCACGGGCCACCGCGGGACACCGCGAGCCACCGCTGGGCGGGCGGGAGGGGGAGAATCATTTGTCTTGACTTCTCCCTAGCAACGGCGGACACCACGGGACACCAGCGGGACACCAGCGGGACACCGCGGGTCACCGGCCGCCGGAGGAGAAACATTTTGCCCGACCGCGGCCCAGCCACAGTAGGATTTCGGAACACCAGCGGGACACCGGCGGGACACCGCGGGCCACCGGCTGCAGGAGGAGAAACATTTGGTCCGGCCGCGGCCCAGCCACAAGAGGATTTCTTCTCGCCCGCCCACGCAGTTTCGCCTCGCCCGCACGCGCGCACGGCACGCACGACACGAACCCGAAACCGAAATCGATTTCCTGGTAGGGGGGTCTCCGTTTCACGTCGGACTCACCCCCCAACCTCCGATACATGTTGAGTGACACGCGAGCATGTAGAAGCAAACGGACTTAACATGATTTTTGTTGGTATTTAGCTCCAGAGGGATAGTTGGTGCTGATCCCCCCTCCCGGTGCGCATTGGTTTTGAGGTGCGCCCGCCGACGTTCGCACCGGGTTTCGTCAAGGACAGTCTTGAGGCTGAACCCGTGCTGTTGGGCCCCTGGGTGCAAAAGCAACGGCCTAGCAATCTATTAAGGCATCGCGCTCTCACTGGAATTTGCTTGACAATTTGCCAAGGAATCGAAGGAGAAGGCGGGTGGCGGCGAAGCGTTACCCTTCCGTCGTGTCGCGTCGTTAATTCTGAACGGATTTCAGTGGGGACTCGTCCTCTCCGCGGCTGGACCACAGGTCGCAATCTTGATTCTAACACTTTTCCTTCAACTCACAGGAAGCCGGACCTTCATAGGCGAGCCAGGGCCATAAAACCAAAGGAGGCTTCGGCTCTAGAGCTGAAGGAATCCAAGCGCAACTTTGCCTGGTATGCACTGGCTCCGTTGCGCTCAGAAATTCTCCGTGCACTTGCTTCTGGCCACTTCGCACGACTCCTGGGGACTGAGCTCGGGACCGTCCCTCGCCCTCGGCCGCGGCCGCACTCCTCCTTTTTCCCTTCAGGCTGTGGCGCGCAACTCGTTCTGCCGCTCCCCCTCTGCTGCAGCCCGACGCCTCGTGGCTCGCGTCGCCGCCCGACTCCCCCGCGGCTCGCGCTGGGGCACCTGCGCGCCCGCGCCCGCGGGGCCCGCGGGAGCCTGCCGCGCGGCACCAGGCGTGGCCCGTGCGCACGGGAGCGGGCCTGCCGGCGCTGGTGCTCGCGTCTTTCGCGGAGCTCCGGCCGTGGCGCGGCGAGACGGCACGGCGTGCACAGTCTTCTGGCCGCTGCTCGGGGGCAGATGTGGCCCCCCAGCTGCGTGTCCACGCTTGGGACAGCAGTCCCGCCTGCACACCGCCCATCGTGTGCACTTTACAGTGTGCGACGTCTCGTACACATGTGCCTTCGACAGTGCTCGGTCGCAGTCCGCACATTTCACCTGCTGCCCGCGCTGGAGGACCCTCTTGCGCCGCTGACTAAACAATGAAATGCCACGACGTGTGGCTTCCGCGTCCCCGATCTTGTCGGTGGGGCGGCGCACGGTCCCCTCCTTTCGTCTCGCTGGCTCATTCAAGCCTCCACTAGAGACTTGACGACCTGGTGCTGCGCGATGGGCGGAGGAGGAGGAGGAGGGGAAGGAGGAGGAGGATGAGGCAGCAACAGCAGGAGCATCAACAATATGACCAAGCGGATGAGCAGACGGAACAGCACGAGGAGGAGGAGAAGGAAAGAGGAAGGAGGGAACAGAGAGCATGGAGGGAGGAGGAGGAGGAGGCAGAGGTGGAGGCGGATGGTAATGACGATGACCAGCAGCAGCAGGAGGAGCAGTAACCAGGAAGAGAGAGTAGGGAGGGGAGGAGGATGACGACGACGAGCACGAGGATGAGGATGTGGAGCAGTGCCCGCGCCCGCTGCGCTGGTGGCGGCAGGCGCCAGCATCGACGCGTGCGACGCCAACGGCACGACCTGCCTGCACGTCGCGTGCCGCTCTGGCACGCTGGCGGTCGTCCAGGACCTGCCGTCGTTCCTCGTCTTCGACCTCCTTGTCAGTTCGGGGGCCACGTGCGAGCCCCACCCCTACCCCCCTCCGAAACTGTGTGGGGTAGGGGTAGGGTTCGCACGTGGCTCCCTATTAGTTCTTGCCCCGCGTATCTCCCTCTTGACTGCCCCCCCTCCCGCGCGCACAACTTCTTGTTTAGCACCTTCCTCTCTTCCCTTACCTTGCTCTCGCTCTTGCTTTTGCTCTTGCTCTCTCTCTCTCTCTCTTACTCTTTCTTTATGTCTCTCTGTCTGTTTGTCTGTCTGCCTGTCTCTCTCTCTCTCTCGTTTTTTTTTTTTTTTTTTTTTTTTTTTTTTTGTTTTCTCTCTCTCTCTCTCTCTTTCTCTTTCGCTACATATGTATGAAGTACACACCACTTTTCCTCGATGTCCCTCTCTTCCTTTATCTCTCTATCCCTTTCTCTCTCGCTCTCTCTGTCTCTCGCTCCTTTTTTTTTTTTTCTCTCTCTCTCTCTCTCTCTCTCCTTATACATCTTTCTCTCTCCCTCTTTTCCTCTCTCTCTCTCTCTTTCTCTTTCATTTTTTTTTGTTTTTTTTTATCTCTCTCTCTCTCTCTCTCTTTCTCTTCTGTATCCATTCGAAGAGGAGTCGCCCTCTATCTGTGCAGCTGCTACGTTTGACTTGAATGCAGTCTCACGCGAGACCCCATGCTGAAAAGGAGCCGCCCTCCGTCTTTGTAATTGTTGCAAACGTTGAAGACGAATATGCGCGGCGCTAATGCGATGGCCCCGTTTTGACAAGGAGCCGCCCTTCCATCCTTTGTGACTGCGGCCACAGCGTTTAAGACGACCGTGCTTGGCACTCAAGCGATAGCCTCATTTGATAACGACCTATGCTTCATTATTATCTTTGGTGCACGCTTTTAAGACGCAAGCGCTCGGCGCTAATGCGATGGCTCCGTTTCGAAAACGCCTTGTGCTTCATCATTACAACAGTCGCAAATTTCAAGCTTCAGGACCATACGATGAAATCTCAGGCGGATGAGGAGGATCATCGGTCCTAAACATACCCTTACCCGGGGTCGGCCTGGGTGAAACGGGCCGTACGCTGGATTGGGCGCTTGCCAGTGCGCCCGATCAGCCTGCCGCGTGCGCGCTGTTGCAGCATCCGCGCGTCAGGACGCAACGACACGCTGAACGGCTGGCTGTTTGATTGCAGCGTCAGGGACGTCTGGGGGCATCGGGGGTGTCCGCGGGGTTTAGAACAGCATTGGAGTGGTGGTGCCTGTCCCAGTTGGGGACAGGCACCACCACTCCGTTGCGTTTGGGCCTGCCCGCAGGAGCGTCGTTGCAGTCTCACGCTCCCCCGGTGGCCGCTGCGGCCGCGTTCGGGAGCGCTCTCGGGGGCCGCGCGTGCGCCCGAAAACGATTTCGACGAAACACCACCTCGACTAGATACGGGTACGTGTCCGGGGGCACCATCAACGTGCGTCGGCGACTGTGCCCCCGACGCGTGCTCGGACCTACCTGGGGTGACGCCAGGTGGGTTTTCCGGGGAATAGCTCCTGGCGGCCGCGCCTGGCGTTCGGGGCCCCAGGCGTTTGGGGCGAGTGTGGGATTGCAGCGGCGCCCGCCCAGGACACCCAGGACGCATATTGCGCGTCGAGCCCCAAACGCTTGATTGTGCTCCTTCGTGGGCGCACCGCCGAACGAGCTACCCTCGCCCGAGAGCGACCAATGCGTGGTCGGCCACTCTGCCAATTGGAACGCGCGCGCCTTCGGTGCCATCGGATGCCCGGAGAAGACAGCGTCCTGTAATGTTGCAGTGGCCGTCGCATCTGCACTTGTGCAACCGCCGTCGGCTGCGGCGCGTCGTTCCCCCCGCCCCTTGCCACCCCGCCTGGGTAAGGGTACCGGTGTCTTTCGCGTTCGAAAGAGGAGGGGAGAGGGAATGAGGCGGAGGACGGTGAGGGAAAGTATGACGGGGAGGCGGGCGAGGAAGAGGAGGAGGAGGAGGAGGAGGATTAGGAGGAGGAGGAGGAGGATTAGGAGGATTAGGAGGAGGAGGAGGAGGAAGAAACATACTAATAATAATAAGAATCAGAAGACGAATAATAATATTAATAATAAGAAGAAGAATAAACATAATACTAAGAAGACTACTAAGAATAAGAAGAATAAGACGAATAATACGAATGAGGAGACTAATACTAATAATAATAAGAATAAGAATAATAAGAATAATAAGAAGACGAAACATAATAGTACTAATATCAATATTAATAAGAAGAATAAGAAAGCAATAATAATAATCACTAATAATGAGAAGAATAGGAATAGGAATAATAATAATAATACGACGAATACTAATAATACTAATAAGAAGGTTATCAAGACGAATAATACGAATAAGAATAATACGAATAAGAAGAATTATACTACTAATAAGAAGATTATCAATACTAATAGTACTAAACAAGAATAATAAGAATAATACGAATAAGAATAATACTAATAATAAAAAGAATAAGAATAAGAATATTATCAATACTAATAATAATACTATAATAATGATAATAACAATAATAACAATACTGATAATAATAGTAATAATAAGAATAGTAATACTAGTAATACTAATAATATTAATATTAATAGTAGTAATAATAATAACAATAATAGTAATAATACTAATACTATAATAATAATACTAATATTAATGATAGTACTACTACTACTACTAATAGTACTAATAATAATGATAATAATAATACTACTACTAATAATAATAACAATAATAATAATAATGATAATACTAATAATAATAGTAATAATAATAATCATACTAATAATCATAATAATAAGAATAAGAAGAAACATAATAATAATAATAAGAAGAGGAGGAGGAGGAGAAGGAGGAAGAGGAGGAGGAGGGGGAGGGGGAGGGGGAGGAGGAGGGGAGGGGGGCGGAGGCGGAGGCGGAGGAGGAGAGGAGGAGGAGAGGAGAGGAGGAGGAGGAGGAGGAGGAGAAGGAGGAGGAGGAGAGGAGGAGAGGAGGAGGAGAGGAGAGGAGGAGGAGGAGGAGTGAGGAGTGAGGAGTGAGAGTGAGGAGTGAGGAGTGAGGGAGTGAGGAGGAGGAGTGAGAGGAGGAGGAGGAGGAGGAGGAGGAGAGGAGGGAGGAGGAGGAGGAGGAGGAGGAGGAGGAGGAGGAGGGGACTGCGACGACGACCGCCGCCGAGGAGGTCATGCGGCGGCACGCGCTGCTGCAGGCCGGCGCCGGCTGGGGCGGGAAGCAATGAGGGTCGCCGGCGACCAGAGCCTGAGATTCGGGGGGGGGCCTTTCGGGAGGGGGAGAAAATTCACCCTATTTGACTTGTGTTTTCCGTGATTGCAACAAGGTTTTTCTTACCAAGTGAATCTACAAATGCACCATCGTACGAATTGCGGAGATATGTACGCGCACGCATGCATGCATAAACACATGCATATCAACATAGCGACTGATTCTCCGTAATATTTTCCTCGCGCGGGCCAACAAACGCAATCGCGAGCTTCCGCATAAGAAGATAGCTGGTTCCCTCGCATGCGTCAGTGGCCGCTAGAGATGAATCGCTCAGACGCGCTTTTTTTTCGTAGCAATGGTCTCTAGAACAGCCGTCGACCTGGTAGCGGGCCTCTTCCGCACCGCCGTGGTGTTCTCGGGGTGCTTTCCGGAGGTGTTCCATGGCCTAAAAAATAAAAAGACAACGGAAACCAGGGTGACACCAGGGAGATACAGAGAGATATCGTACGTTTAGCGTCCTCCGAGTGCCCTGGGGAGGCGCCCGATGAGCACCCCAAGGCACCCCCAAGGCACCCGCAAAGCACCCGAAAGGCACCCCCAAGGCACCCGCAAAGCACCCGAAAGGCACTCCGAAGGCACCGATGGCGCTGCTATCAATGCGCACGACACTCGGAAAGAGTTCCCCAGGGCACTCGGAGGACGCTGTGTCTCCTCCTCCGCCTCCTCCGCCTCGTCCTTCTCTCTCCCATCCTCCTCCCTCCCTCCTACTAATCCTCCTGCTCCTCCTCCTGGTCCTTCTGGTGCTCCAAATGAGCCTCGGAAGACGCTAAACTCACGATGTCTTCCTGGTGACTCCCTGGTGTCTCCTTCGTGTCTCCCTTTTTTCGTTTTCTCTGGCCCTGGGAGATCTCCAATAAGCATCCTGAGGGACAAAGGGGACAAAAAGGAACAAAGGGGACAAAAGGGGACAAAGAGAACAAAGAAGACAAAGGGGACAAAGGGGACAAAGGGGACAAAGGGGGACAAAAGGGACAAAAGGGGACAAAGGGGACTAAAAAACAAAACAAAAAAAAGGGAGACACGAAGAAGACACCAGGGAGACACCAGGGAAACACCAGGGAGATATCGTACGTTTAGCGTCCTCCGAGTGCCCTGGGGAGGCGCCCGATGAGCACTCCAAGGCTCCAGGTACCACTCCAAATGGCAACAACAGGGAACAAAAGTGACAAGGGGATAAAGGGGATAAAAGGGGACAAAGGGACAAAAGGCATTCAATAATATCAAAAGGGGGCAAAGGGGGCAAACGGGACAAAAGGGGACAAAAGGGGACAAAAGGGGACAAAAGGGGACAAAGGGAACACAAGGGGACAAAGGGAACACAAGGGGACAAAAGGGGACAAAAGGGACAAAAGGGGACAAAAGGAAACAAAAGAGACAAAGGGGCCAAAAAGGGACAAAGCGGACAAAAGGGGGCAAAGGGAACAAAGGGGACAAAGAGGAACAAAGGGGACAAAAGGGACAAAAGGGGACAAGAGGGGCAAGATGGACGCAATATGAGAAAGGGCTGAAAGAAAACAACTTCACACGAAAGGCACCCCTAAGGCACCCGCAAAGCACCGGAAAGGCACCCGAATTGTCCTCGAAACATCTTGCACGTGCTATGGACATGTGCGACTACGAAATCAACGCTTTGCTCCAAGCGACCCAAGATTTCATGGCCAAGGCTCCCGCAAAGCATCCGCAAGGCACCCGCTATGCACCCCAAAGGCAGCCGCAAATTGCCCACGCCAAATTTCCAGAAACAAGAACTCTTCCCAAAATGTTGCATTTACAATTGAAACCTGCGATTACGAAAACAACGCTTTGCTCCAAGCGACCCAAGACTTCATGATCAAGGCACCCGGAAAGCACCCGAAAGACACCCCAAAGACACCCAAAACATCGGCACTCCAATTTCTCAGGAAACACATACCCTCGACAAGTGCTAAACGTCATATCGAAATTTGCATTTTCGACAACAATGTTCTGCGACAGGCGCCCCAGAACTTCATGTTTGTGCGCTCCGCCCCCCGCAAAAATTGTCAAACAATGCACATAATACCCCCCTTTTCACAACCTCAAGAAGCCTTCGTGGGCATCGGTAAACGCGAGCAATCCCCCCTTTTTTTCAAAACCTTCAGCAAGCTCCTCTTGGCTATCTTTTGGCTTCCTCTTGGCTCCCTCTCATCTCCCCATTGGCTTCCTTTTGTGCTCCGTATCGATGGATTTCTTGTGTATCACATTTTCAAATGGATTCCTTTTGTGGTGGATTACAATTGAATTCCTCTTGTGGGAGATTACGATTGGATTCCTTTTGTAACGGATTTCACATTGATTCCTTCTGTGGCGGATTCCAAATGTATTCCTTTTGTGGCGGAATACAAAGATATTCCCTTTGTGGCGGATTACAAATGGATTCCTTCTGTGGCGAATTACAAATGACTTCCGTTTCTAGCAAGCTCAGCTGGCCAAAATTTTGCTTTTCCTTAGTGTTTGCAGCTTTTTCGCATGGTTTTCTTGTGATGTCATTTTTTTTTTTTGTTGTTGTTGCTGCAATTTTTGCAATTTTCGCATTTTCGCCTGTTCGCCCCTGGCGGCGCGAGGGCCGGCGCAGCGCCACGGCGCGAACAAACGAAAATGCAAAAAAGACAAAAAGGAACAAAAAACAAAGAAAACCAATGACATCCTAAGAAAACGATGCGAAAAATAGCAGAACCTAAGGAAAACCAAAGTTTTGGACGCCTGATCGCCACCAAACCTATGAAAACACATGGTTATGGCTCATCGACGTCACGAAACATTTTTTGTTATATATATATATATACACATATATATATATATATATATATATATATATATATATGTAAAAAATAAGAGAAAGAAAACACAACAACAGTTTTCGTGAGCAGCAGCTTGCCAAAACCTTGGTTTTCCTTAGTGTTTGCAGCTTTTTCGTATGATTTTCTTGGGATTTTTTTTTTTTTTTTTTTTTTTTTTTTTTTTTTTTTTTTTGTTTTTTTTTTTTGCTTGCCTTTTTCGCATTCTCGCCTGCCCGCCCCCTGGCGGCGCGAGGGCCGGCGCAGCGCCACGGCGCGAACAAGCGAAAATGCAAAAAAAGGCAAAAGCAAAAAAACAAAGAAAACCAATGACATCCATGAGAAAAAATTGCAAAACCTAAAGGACACCAGGGTTTTGGACGCCTGATAGCCACTCAACCTATGAAAACACAGGGTTTTGGCTCATCGACGTCACGAAACACTGTGTTTTCACAGGTTTCGTAAACACCAGCTGTCAGAAACCTTGCTTTTCCTTATGTTTTGCAGCTTTTTCGCATGGATTTCTTAGGTTTTTTTTTTTTTTGTTTGTTTTTGCTTTTTTTTTTTTTTTTTGCATTTTCGCGTGCCCGCCCGTGGCGTTTGCGGCGGCCTTACAAAAGGATTACACAGGGATTCCTTTTGTGGCGGCGCTACAAAAGGATTCCTTTTGGGGCGGCCTTACAAGAGGATTTCTTTTGTGGCAGCCTTATAAAAGAAATCGTTTGGTGCCGAACAACATTTTCAAGAACGCAACAAGAAAAAATCACGTTGGAGAAAAGAGAAATAGAGAAAGAGAGAGAGAGAGAGAGAAACGGAGCAGAGAAAGAGACGTAGAGGAAATTATCGAATGATAAAAGAAGATAATAAAGCGTGTGAGGAAAAGAAGCACGTAAAACAATAAGAACGAACCCAAGTCAAGTAGGTTGAATTTTCTCCCTTTCGGGGGCCAGGGGTCGCCAGCGCGCGCAAAGTCGGAATTCATCCCCCGACAGGTCTGGGTCCGGGGTCAGGGGCAACGGGAGGGGGGGACGGATCGAGCCCCGATCGCCCATCCATCGCCGAGAGGGGGCCCAATAGCCCACCCCGCCCAGGACAGTGTGGATTCGCTATCGGGGGTCTATCGGGGAATTTGCCGCCGATTTGCCCGAGGCGGGGATCTATCCATAGCCACTGTCTTGGGGATCGATCTTCACAGACATTGGAAGGCGGTGGATATGGACATTTTCGGGTCTCCTGGAGCCCCAATACATATATATATATATATGTATATATGTATATGTATATTTACAGACATATACATATATGTATTTACAGACATATACATATATATATGTATATGGATGTGTTTATATACATGTATATATGTATATGTTTGTGTACATGTACATGTATATGTAATTGTGCATGTATATGTATATGCATATGTATATGTATATGCATATGTATATGTATATGTATACCTTTATGTATATGCATATGTATATGTATATGTCTTTGTATGTATATATGTATATGCATATGCGTATGCATATCTGTATGTACATGTTTATATATATATGTATATGTATATGTATATGTATATGTATATGTATATGTATATGTATATGTACATGTATGTGTATATGTATATGTATATGTATATGTGTATGCATATGTGTATGTATATGTATGTATGTGTGTATGTATATGCATATGTATATGTATATGTATATGTAGATGTTTATGTTTATGTATATGTTTATGTATATGTGTATATGTAAATGCATGTGTATATATTTATTTAAATACATATATATATATATATCTAAACACGTACATATATATGTATATGTACTTGTATATATAGCTATATATATGTAAATGTATATGTAATGTATATCATATGTATATTTATATGTACACGTGTATGCATATGTATAGGTACATGTATACGTATATGTATATGTTTAGATACGTGTTTACGTACATGTTTATGTATATGTATATGTATATGTGAATGTCTGTGCATATGTATATGTATACGTATATGTATATGTATGTGTACGTGTATGTGCATGCGTATGCGTATGTGTAGGTGTATGTGTATGTGTTTGTGTACATGCACGTGTATGTGTATGTGTATGTGTATGTGTATGTGTATGTGTATGTGTATGTGCTTGTGTATGTGTATGTGTATGTGTATGTGTATGTGTATATGTATATGTATATGTACATGTATATGTATATGTATATGTGTATGTAAATGTATGTGTAAATGTATATGTATATGTGTATGTACATGTATATGTATATGTATATGTAGATGTATATGTAGATGTATGTGTATATGTATATGTATATGTACATGTGTATGTATATGTATATGTATAGGCATATGTATATATATATATATATATATATATATATCTGTACTTGTATTTGTGTATGTATATGTATATGTATATGTATATGTATATGTATATGTATATGTGTATGTAATTGTGCATATATATATACACATATACATATAGGCCCCACCCCGGCTTGGGCCGGCCGACCCCGCAACCGTCGGCGGAAACCCTCTGATACCCACCCTGCTTCGCTTCCCAGAGGCGGCCCGGAGAGGCCAAGGGGGTGCCAAAACGAGCCAAGAGGGTTCCAATAGGCCCCCAAGACGGCGCAAAAAGGTCCCGAGCTGCTCAATACGGCACAGGATGACTCCCAGAGCACCCCCAAGAGGGACTCAAAAGGCCCAAGTCATGAAATTCCCGCGGGGAAGCGTACACTTCTAGCATGTACGACTTTTCAGCTTTCGCGGCTTCAGAGACGGTCCAAGCAGCTCTCAAGACTCCCCCAAGACAGCCCAAGACGTTCCCGAGAGGCCCCCGAGCCAGCCCAAGAGGGCGCCAAGACGGCCCAAGGGCCGCCTGAGACGGCCCAGTTGGTCCCAAGACGGCGCCCAAGACGGCCCAAGAAGGCACCGAGTTGCCCAAGACGGCCCAAGATGGCCCCAAGACATTCCAAGAAGGCTCCGAGGCGTCCCAAAAGGCCTCCAAGAGCTGCATTCCTTTGAGAAAACGTGCAATTTTCATATGCGACTTTTCGGCCTTCACGGCTTTGAAGACGGCCCAAGAGGCCCCCAAGAATTGCCCAAGAGAGCCTCAGACATTCCCGAGAGGCCCTCAAGACAGCCCAAGAGAGGGCCACGACGGCCCAAGGGCTGCCCAAGACTGCCCAAGTTAGCCCCAAAACGGGCCCCAAGAAGGCCCAAGAAGGCCCCGAGTCGCTCAAGACAGCCCAAGATGGCCCCAAGAAGGTCCAAAAAGGCTCCGAGACGTCCCAAGAGGCCTCCAAGAACACTCCCAAGAGGATCCCTAGAGACCAGATTCGGTACATACATTCCTGTAGGCGAAACGCACACTGTAAGCATATACGATTTGGGGGCCTTCACGGCTTTGAAGACGGTCCAAGAAGCCCCGAAGACTTTCCCAAGCGAACCGAAGACGCTCCGAAGAGGCCCCCAAGATAGTCCAAGAGGGCGCCAAGACAGCCCAAGGGCCGACTAAGACGGCTCCAGGAGGGGTCCAAGAGGGGAGCTCCGACTCGAAAGTAGCAGCCGTCCGCCAAAAGAACCTCCCAGGAGGCCCCAAAAGTTCCAAGAGGCCCCAAGAGGTTCCCAAGAGACCCCCAAGAGGCCCAAACGAGGCCCCAAGATGGCTCAAAACGGATAGGATGGCCTCCTACAGGTCTCCCAAAGGGGTCCGGAAAGGTCTTCTTGCGGATCGAGGCCCGAGCGAGACCGGGTCTGCACCAGGACTTGTCCTCTCACATTGTCGCGACGACGGCAACAAGCCGAGTGTCACCGACCCATCGTTCTTGGCTCCATCCCCCCTTCCCACCCTTTCCTTCCTCTTCCTCCTTCCTCTTCCTTCTCCTCCCTTTCCTCCTCCTCTTCGTTCCCCCTCTCCCTCCTCCTCCATCTCCTCCTCCTCTTCGTCCTCCTCCTCCTCCTCCTCCTCCTTCTCCAACTCCTCCTCCCCCTCCCCCTCCTCCTCCCCTTCCTCCTCCTCCTGCCTTCTCTGTCCTCCCTCCTCCTCCTGCCTCCTCCTCCTTCTCCTCACTCCTCTTCCTCCTCCTCCTCCTCCTCCTCGGTCTCCTCCTCCTCATGCTTCCTCCTCACGCCTCCTCCTCGTCGGTGGTGCGCCTGCCATCCGTTGCCGCCGCCGCGCCATCTGGGGGCCGTCGGCGGGCCGCGGGACCGTCACAAAATGCCCAGGATGCCTGGGCCATGTCGACGTCCCGTACAACGTGGCTGCTACAGTATTTGGGTACTTTGCCGGGGTAATGGCTTCTCGGTGGTGTCTGAGGGGGACTGTCCGAAAACAAGACGCAACCTATGTTTTCCGTCTCATCATGGACATGGTGTCGCCCATGTTGCAAAAAGCGTGGCCGGAATGGGACGCGGCGCGCATGCAGCGCGAAAGGCTGAACTGTCGCTTTCGCGTCGGCGCTACGGTCATTTTTCAATGGAATTGAGAGCTCCCGCCCGGGCGCGGCGAACATTTTTCGCACGCATTTTCGTCGACGCGCGAGCGGGCGAAACTGTCGCGGACAAGGACACTTATCATTATGTTGGACATCGCCGAGAACCTGACAGAACGCGGCGCCACTCCGCCGCTGCGTGCTTCTCTTCCTTGGCGTGCTCCAGCTATGTTGAAGCCGCTCTCGGAACCACAGGTGTTGCCGTCGGATGAAGCTAAAGAGCCACCATCGTTCACATCAGCATCCTCAACCAGTGGTCCCGAGCTCCTCGCAACTAGTCTGCGGGGGCCTTGTGAAACGCAGGCGGACCAGAGTTTGGATAAGAGTGGGGATTCAGTGGAGTGTTGGACAACTACAGTGTGTTGCCATCTTTCGAAGGGACAGCGGAACAAATCCGGGACTACCTGTCTCTGTTCTCTTCGTGCGCGACATGCCGCCGCGCCCGCCGATTCCCCTCGGACTGACAGGGCGAGATTCCGATGCGCACTTCTTTGGCCCATCGCGCAGTTGGCGGTGCCCAGTGTAGCGACGACGCGGCGCGCGCACGTCCGCAACTATGTCGTGGAATGCCCAGAGCGCGGCGAACGAGGCGATGACTCGACGCGCGAAGGGCGTGCTCGCAATTCGGTTGTGGGGCGTCCTGCGTGCGTTGACAGCCGCGACGATGCGACTGAACATGACGCCCATGCGCTAGCGAAGAAGGGCTTGATTGGGGCAGGGGCCCGCGACGGCTCTGAGGCTCATGGCCAGAGCAACGCCGTCGATGGGCCCCCGGCCTCCAGCGCCTCCTGTACATGTGGGGTCAGTTCCATTCCGGATGGAAGGCCGTCGGGGTGGGCGTGCTGGCCCTGGCCAGCTGCCTCGCCTGCGTGGGCGCAGGTGGCGGCGACGGCGGCATGCGGCGCCTCCGCGCCAGGGGGCCCAAGCAGCGATCTCGGGTTCCTTTCCACCGATTGGTGCGGGATGTGATGGTCAGGTCAGTGGCGAACTCGGACCTCGACGAGTTTCGCTGGATGGCCCGCGTCTCCTCTCGCTTCGCCGGCGTGGCCCGAGACTGCGAGTTGCCGCCGGCTGTCCTCGCGCAGGGGGGCGCCGCCAACGGCGACTCAGTGCCGCCGATGCACCATTTGGCCGGGCGTTGGGGGCAAGTGGGCGAGGGGGATTGCGCCTCGGCAGACTCAGCACTTGTGGGTTCCAATCGATTGCCGCAGGAGCGCATGGATGACCTCCTCGCGCCTTTCGATATCCCCAGCAACGGCGCCCAGCAAGCATGCCAACTCATGATTGGCTACGAGGGTCTCAGCTTCTCCCCTGCGCGCGGCGCGGTAGGAATGGCGAATGTCCAGCTTATCGCGATTTGTAGCGCTGCAGCGCTTGCCCGACCAACGCGGCACAAACCGCGCGCGCGGCGGGTCCACTGCGACGCTTTAGGCACATGGTCGACGGATTGCCTGTCAATCTCGCCGCAGCGGTTCATCCGGCCCGACAGCCGGCCTTTCTCTCGGGTGCGCGTTTGCGTCAGATCAGAGTGTCTATGACCCCGCAGCCGGGTCGAGCTGGGGCGGCCCAGGTCCATCGGCGCCGGGCGCGGCGCAGCGAGCTCGCGCGCCGCGTCCAGGGTCTGAAAGTGGAGGGGCAAGGGCCACGGCAAGGGCTGCCGAGCCCTCCTGGCCGACTCGTCCGAGAGTCATCTCCGAGAGACATTCGCGGGCTTTGAGGAGGGCGAGGGCCGTCTAGGCGGCCCTATGTGCCCCGACGGGGTGCGACTCGAATGCCGCGAGTGTGGCCCAGCGTAACGCCTTGTGCGCGATTGCCCGTGGCGCCGCGACCGAGGGCGCGCGCCCTCTGCGCCCCGTCGCCGTCGCCGGCGCCCGCGCCTTCATCGACCCCGGGGTGGGAAGGGCCCCCGAGCGTAGCTGAGCAGCCGCCCCTGACGAACACTCATGCGTATTGGACGATCAGGGACACCGCCAGCCATGGGCAGACTATTCCTGCGGGCTTTGGCGTGCGTGATCCCGCGCAGGGCGCTGGCCCCCGGAGCGGCTGGCGGCCTGCGCCAGCGCCAGCAGCGCCGCGGCTGGCAGCGGCAGCTGCTGCGCCAAGTTCGTCGCTCGATGGTTCGTGGCCGCAGGTTTGCCGCAGTCAGTGGCGACGTGGGGCGGGCGCAGCGTGTTTTTTTTTTTTTTTTTTTTTTTTTTTTTTTTTTTTTTTTTTTTTTTTTTTTTTTTTTTTTTTTTTTTTGTCATCGCCCGCCCCCGCGACGCCGTGCTGCAGCGACTGTGCTGGGAGATGGGCGATCTCGCGGGCCGCGTGCAAGCCTCTGCTCAGCCGCCGGGATCCGCAAGTGCTGTGCAGACCACCTGGCAGCAGCGGGGAAGCAAGCGCCAGCCGCGCCCGCAGCGCCGACAGCTCCAGCGGCGCCACCTGCGCCGCCGCAATGGGCGCGAGTTGGCGGGGCATTCCCTCTTGGACAGGGCCGGGGGCGAGACTGGCTGGGCGGCCTCCGCGCGCAGGCAGCTCCCGCGCCGCAGCTGCCGAGCTGGGCCTGCGCGCCGTCAGTGGCCTCGCTCGGCATCTGCGCGCCGTGCGGATGGGGCTCCTTCTGGCCGCCGCAATCGGTGCCGGCGCCCGCGCCGCAGCCGCCGCTCGGTCGCTCCCTCTCTTTGGATTGGCCTTGTTCAGCGCGGACAGGCCAGTGGGCGCGCGCCGACCATCGGAGGGGCGGGGGGGCATGTGGTTTGCCGCTTGCGAAACGCGGGCGTCCAGCGGCAATCAGTCCGAGAACAGCGCGCGCTCTCCACTCTCGACCGCGCCCAGCGACGACGCCTCGACGAGCTCCGCAGCGCGCGCGTAGCACTGGCGCTACTGCGACAGCGGGCAGACCAGCTGCGCCGAGCCGCGCGGGGTTGGGCCGAGACGCCGACTAACCCTCCTCCAGCGCGGGCTGCAGCGCCAGCTGCGCCTCCCGCTGTTGCTGTTCAGCGGCGACGACATGGAGTGCCCCATCTGTCTCGAGGCCTCCGGCCACGGCGAGAGGGTTGTGCCGAAGCAGTTTGCGCCGCGCATGCCACCTGCAACATGTGCTCAACGCCGACGCCAGCTTGGTCAACTGCCCGGCGCGCCGCGGACCAGCCGACGTCGTCGCCGACTTCTGCTTCGGCGTCGCAGATCGCGCGCGCGCGGGTCCGACGCCCGTGGTGCCGGCCCGTGAAACACCGGCAGGAGATGCGCCGCAGGAGACGCCACCGCAGCAGGACGCCGCACCTCCCCCTCGGCCGGCTCCAGCACCCGGGGCACCGCGGCAAGATCTTCTGAGACTTCCAGACAGTGCTTCCAGTCTTGCATCCGCGGTCGATGCGGCAACGCCCTACGACGCCCACCTGGACTTGCACGTGACTCCGTGAAGGCCTGCATCGCGCGGGCCTGCGACCCCGTGGTGGCCGACTTCGTCGGGCGCTGGATCGAGTTCCCAGGGCGACTCGCCGTGCTGCCTGGCAAGCGCGTCGCTCTCAGGCGGCCGGTTCAGCGTCGTCGACGCCAGCGCCTGGGCCAACCTCTGGGGCGAAGCGTCGGCCCTCAGGAATGGTAGTCCGCTCCGCTTATATGTGGCAGGAGCGGGCAACGGGTCACGAGTGGCGAGCTGGGAAATCCATTGCCCAATCGCCGCGACATCACGCGATGGTGTGGCCACTCGGCACAGCATGCAAGCTCTGGCACTGGAGGGCGCAGGTGACGCCCCCTGCCCTGTTGGGTCTGCAATCACGAGCGCCTCGCCGTCGCCGGGCTGGCCGGCTACGAGATCGCCGGGGCCCATGCGCGACGCGTTTCGACTTGGGGTCCGCTCCGGGCGGACGCTTTTACATCCCAGTCGACGTCGGCGAGCTCCGGCCGCGCCCTGGGGCCCGCCGCCAAAACAGCTCGCGCCGCTTGCGGCGGACGACGAAAGCGAGGATCACCTCGACGCAGACGGGCGAGACAATTCAACGAGCTAAAGGTGCAACTTTCCAGTCCGCGTGCGAGCGCCGCCTGCGCGAAGCGCAGCGGGCCCCGCTGGCTACGACCTGCGCGCCAGCTCCGACGTTAGTTCTCCGACCTGTGTTCGGGAACTTCTGCCCGCTTGCATGGCAGCGCCAGCGCCGCCGGGCGCGCGCGTGCGTATTGCGCCGGTCTCATGTCTCGCGCTCAAGGGCGTCGACATCGCCGGCGGCGTGGTGGGCCCCGACAACCGCGGGGGGATCGAGGTCATCGCGCGCAACGCCGACCCGCCGACGCACGCGGTCGAGCAAGGCCGCCGCGCCGCCCAGCTCACCCTGACATGATGGAACGGCGCAGCCGACATTCCCCGGGACGTCCTCATGGTCAAGAATTGTAGGCAATGCTGCAAGTGACGCCACCGCGCGCGTCGAGCCATCCCCGCACTCCGACTCTCAACGCGATTCAACCAGCGCGTCGAGTGCGACATTCTGTGCCAGAAGCATCGCGGGATCATGCGCGTGATCTTCTGTGCCTCGCGATGGCGCAACGGCCAGGAGATCGACTCTGAGCATGACTCGACGCTGCTTGTAGCCATCGACTGGTCGCGGATCCAAATTTTCGGTGCGATGGCGACATTTGTTGTTAACGGAAATGGTGGCTTGACTAGTATAGTTTTTTTGGAGGAGATGGAGAGGCGAGGGGTCCAGGTTGGTATCCGTGCTTCGCGACAGAACGCCCGTTTCATCGAGCGACGCGTGGCAATTCTACGCGATGCCTCTCGCGCCGCAGAAGATCGGCCCGATCGCGTAGGTATTGTAGCCAGCTTCGACTTTATGCTTGCTCGCGACATGTTCGCCGGCAACGGCCAGAAACCACGTTGGCGGCGTCGCACTACGTAACATCGTTTCGGGAGGCAGGTGGTTATGCTGCCGCCATTGGGATGCAGACGAATCGGAAGAGGTACCCAGCGACTGCGTCGCCGCTGCCAGGGCCCCTGCGGGTGGGGAAGTGCAGCCCAGCCGGCTGCAGTGGCGAACCAGAGAGATCGCGCTGCAATGTGTGATTGATGCTGCGTCCTTTCCCGCGTCAGCCGCGCCCTTCAGACGCGCGCCGCCGAGTCTGGAGGGCCGCTTCAACGTTGGCGATCAGGTGGAGATCCACGGGCTTGGGCGGGCCCCGGTCATGTCTGTCGATCTGTCATGAAGCAGGGTAGCGCGCAAGTGCCGCCGAGCCGACGTGACCTGCAGATTGCAGGACGTCCCGACATTCATCGGTGACGTCTTTGACGACGTGGGCATTGGCAAGGCTCGAGCTGGCTTGGCCTGGGGACGAGTGGAGGAGGGCGACTTCATCGTGAAGCACGTCGTGCCGGGCTCCGGCGCCAGGACCTGTGGCCACCGGGAGGACGTGAGGGGCGTGCAGATGACTGCGCAATCGCGGCAACGGCCAGACATGCTCGAAGTTGGACGCCACATGTCCCGCATGTTTTCAGCTGCCAGACGTTTGTGTTTTGCGTCGACTACGCGGCCAGAAATCAGTGGAGATTGGCCTGCCTGCGCCCGCGGCCTAGTCATCTGGTGGCCCCTCAGGATTGAGGTGACATTCAGCTGAATTATTGTGGCGGCGTCAAGTTCGACGCCCGCGCGTTCATCGGCGAACAGTGGAAAGACGCCCGTATCATCCAGCTCATTTTGGGCAACGAGACGCAAACGGCAGAAGGCGCTGGAAAGGTTACAGATGGAGTGTTTAATGACTGTGTTATAAACCCTCCTGAGGACGCTGTCAGTACCACTGAGGGGGGAATTCCATCAGCATTGTCAGCCATGCCCCAAAAGACTGGCAGCGACTTCTCCGGCCACATCCAACAGGTGATGTCGGCAGCGTGGCATGAAGCATGAGCTGCAGGAGACTTGGCCCCGGAGTTGGAAGCCCTGCAGAGCGATGACTGGCAGCAGGTGATTTTCGCTGCTGTTGAGCGTGCCGCAGCCGGTCTTGGTCGCCGGCCATGCGAGCGGCCGCCGCGCCTTGAGACGCAGCGCCGGCGCGTGGGCACCTAGGCGCAGCTCCGCTATTGCCTGCGCGGCGCCGCCCTGGACGACTGCGCCACGCTGGAGGAGGAGGGCGAACAAGGAGGACGCGCGGAGTTGTGCATGGACCCAGGAGTGGGCGAAGCATTCCTGAGCTTCAACGAGAAATCGCCCAGCGACTGAGTTGCTTGCGGTTTCTGGGCAGCCGTGCCTGACGCGCGCGCAGCCGTTGAGGCCGCGGTCATCGAGCGCGGCGCGGATCTCCTTGCCAAGGACGAGGTGTCCAGGCTGCCCAAGGAGGTGTCCGCAGCCGTTCTCCAGGAGCTCGCCGCCCTGGTGAAGTGCAACTCTTCCGAACGTCGACCGCTCTAGGGCGCCTGCAATGTCGCGGGCTCCCGGCGCGTCTTCGAGTGGAAGCGTTGTAGGGGTCTCCGCGGCAAGGCCGCTCGGATTATCCGGTGCCGCGCGGCGCTTGGAGGCTTCCGCGGCGACATCGGCGCCGGCGCCCTGGAAATGTTCGCGGGGGCAGCTAAGTGCACCTCGCAGCGCGTGCTGTCTTCGGAGTCGTCGCGCCGACCAGACCGGGTCCATGTCGCCGTGGGCGCCGAGACGGCGCTCTTGCAGGGCCCGACGCATGCCAAGATGCAGGATTCAGGTGCAACACCCCGCGAGGTGAGCTTCGCCCAGCCGCCCAGCAGTGCAAATATCCTCGAGCAGGTGCCCAGCTGCGAGTCCTTCGACGAGAGGGCCGAGTGTCTGCGGCGCATCGTGCTGGGCGCGGTTTGCAAGGGAGCACCCCGAGCCTTCTCGAGGAAACTTGCCCGGGTCGCGCGCTCGCCGGAGTGCAGCGTCAAACCCGCCGGGCGGGGCCCAGTGCTTGAGGTCGAGCATGAGGCGTCCAGCAAGTGCGTTGCTGGCGACGTCGAGTCCTGTGCTCATGTTGTCCCAGCGCGTCGATGACCTCAAGATCGCTGGACAAAGGGGCACGTCGACAAGCTCGTCGGCCACGTCGAGTGCGTCGTCGGCCGGATGATGGGGGGCTACGGCGACTTCGCCAACTGCGGTGTCCACCAAAGCCGCAGCTCTGGTGCGGATCAGGCGCGTCGAGCTGGTCAGAGCGAAGGCCGACGAGCCCGCGGGAGGTCAACTGCCTGACATTTGCGTCTCCTTGCTGGGGGCAGCGGCTTGCGCCCTGCTTGCCCGGCGCCGCGTCGCAGTGTGCATAGTGGCGCTATTCGGGCCAAGAAAAAGCTGCTGATGCGACGCGGTATGCAGCTCAATTCTGTGGTCCTCGCCACGCGAAAGATACGCTGCTCGCGCGACGCATTATGCAGCTCGATGCTGTGGTCTTCGCCGCGCAGAAGATGAAGGCGCGCGTCGCCCTTCCTGCCGTGGGGCACCCAGGCTAGATCTGCGCGCGCAGCGACGGGTCCGGCAAGAGGGAGGCGCAGACGGGGTGTAGCATTAGGGGCGCCGTCTACATGCGCCTCGGCAAGTGCCGCAGTGCCAGCAAGTAGGTCTGCCGCTTGCTCGATGCCGTGAGCCGCTCGGACAAACTTGCGCGTGGGTCTTCGTTCGGCCCCGAGCTTCTCGCGGCGCGCGGCGCAGCTGACGGGTTGCAGGCCTATCTCCTCGCGCTCCAGGAGGCGATCCGTGGCCAAGTCTCAGCCGAGGGGATCAGGATGCTGAGAGAGGAGCAGGGCTATGCCGCGCCGGCAACCCTGGTCGTGGACGGGATGTCCGTCCTCGTGGTCGTCACCATGGATCCTTTTCGTCCAACTTCTGAACGCAGCAAGGCATGCCACCCCTTCTGGGCTCCAACCAGCTCTGCATCAAGCAGATCATTGACATGTTTCGGTGCGATACTCGCGGTATGAGGGCCGGCCCCGTGGCGGGGTGGGGGCGTCGGCCAGGATCTGATCTTGGACGCGATGTTTTTTTTGTTTGTTTTTTTTTTTTTTGGGGGGGGGCGGCCCGTGCACGCGTGCGCCCCGGTCAGACTGAGCGACGGGAGGCGCGAGAAGACCGTGCCCAGTCCCGCCGCGGCGAACTCGGGGCGGACGGGGGGACCGTCTCGCCGACGGGAAAAGCAGCCAGATGTTTCACCGCGCACTTCGGCGGCAGAACGTACCGTCGGCGGTCGCACGCCGCGAAGTGTTTTCGCGAATGCGATGCGGCGGGAGGCGGTGACAGCCGCGCGTCGTGAACTATTCCCGCGAATTCGACGTGGCAGGACAAATCAGAGAACGCCAGGGTAAGGCGACCTATGTTCGCAAATTCGATTTTCTGAGTCAAGCAGTGGATGTGGCTGTTACCGTGAATTGTGTCCGTGGAGCAGCGTCTTTGGCGCGTATCACGTTCGTCATCGCGCCGTGCTCCTCCAGTTGGCTGCTCCCCCCGCTGCTTGGTCTGCCATGTTTATATGAGGGACCTGGTTTGTAGAAGGCCCCCGTCCACTGATGCTTCAACGCTCCATGACCCATGCTCGGATTTTGAGAACCGAGGTACTTGCGGGCTTCGGTGTTAGGCGAGCCGAGGGCCTCTGCGATGTCTCGCGCGTTGCGAGGTCTGAAGTCGCGATCCCTTCGTTCCATTCGGCCGATAGTTACAATCTCGTTCGCGCGCGCGGGTGCCCGATGCGACTCGCGCGCGCTGTCGTCCCGCATCTTGCGTGCGCCGATTCGGTCTGCCGCGGCCGTTGCTGTTTGCGCCCCTCGTTTCGAAGGCGCGCCCGCGTCCGCTCGTGCGGGCGCCCCGCCGCCCATCGCCTATCGCGGGATCGCCACTTGCCTCGCGTCGTCTATCGCAGGGTGCGTCCGCCTGCTTCTCCTTGCTGTAGGAGCCCTGCTGGGAGTAGTTGTCGCCGCTTCCTCGCATGCCGTAGAACTGTTCTGGGTTTGGCACCTTGGGGGCCAAGGTGCCCCGGGGCGACGCGAAGTCCGGCAACTCCACGGGCGCGCCGATATCATGGTTTCCTTTCCCGCCGCAGCTGTTTATGAGGGCTCGTTGGTTGTGGCGCGGTATGCGTTCAGTAAGCGGCGGGGCGCAGGCAAACGCGTTTGAACACTAGACTCGAACGGTGGCCTGCTAACTGCTCTTGCCTCCATTGAGAAGCAGAGCTGTGACGTTACTTCTAAACTCCGTTGAAATAGCATGACTCCACCGCGGCTCTTTTCGGCTCGGGGGCACGACAAGGTGGCCGCCCGTCGTGCCCGTGTTAGAACCTGTGTTAGTCACGCAGTTTCCGTGCTCACGTACAACAGATTCGCTTGTCGTACATTTTTTTTACAGGTTGTCCTCTTCGTCCGTCCTCCTCCTCCTTCTCCTCCTCCTGCTCGTCCTTCTCATCCTCCCTCGCCCTTTTCCTCCTCCTTTTCCCTCCTTTTCCTCCTACTCCCTCCTTCGCCTCATCCCTCTTCCTCGGCGCAGAGAATAACAGACACACATATTATCACCAAATCAATAGGGAGGCTGCGATCGCGGCTGCGTGAACCCGTGTCAGAACAACTGTGCCCTACATGACCCCGACCAGTCCTTCCTCCTGTTCCCCTTCCCCTCAGATGCCTCGAGCGCGCGAGGGTGGGGGAAAGGGGGCGACAAGTAGGAACAGGATGCTGATCAAACGTGGAATTTCGTCGTCGACGGCAGTTCCCTTGTCTTTTTTCCTTTCCTCTACCGTCCTTTCTGTTGTGTTATGTATCATCATCCGTCCATTTTCTTCCCTGTTCTTCATTCGTTTTTTTTCAACATACATAATGTAGCCTCCCCGTTCTCTTCTTCTTGGTGGGGTCTTCATTGTATCTGGGCTCTTCGTTTTTCTCATGCTCTTCCTCTTGAGCGCTCGAATCCCGGCGGGAATATTCGTTGTCCCTGTCGTCCTCGCTTTTCTCCCCTGTGTCACCATTTTTTCTGTTCGTCATCCTGTGTCTCGTACCCGTTCTCCTCCTCTTCCTCCTTCTCTCCTACTCCGTTTCTTCCTCCTTTTCCTCGTGCTCATGCTGTTGTTTCTCCACCCCTCCTGCTTAGTAGCGTGCCGTCCGCCTCCTCCTGTCCAGTAGCATGCCCCTCTCCTCCTCCTTCTTCTCCCTTTCGGTGTGTCCTCGTCCTCCCTCGTCTTCGGTATCGTCGTCGTCATCCTCCCGTTTTCCTCTTTGTATTTCATCCTGTACTTCCTTTTCTAGTTCTTCCTCTACTTCCTTTTTCCTGTACTTCCTTCTTTTTTCATCCTCCAGTTCCTCCTCCCCCGCGGAGGCTACCGACTCTGCGGGGTGGACCCCGCTGCACATCGCGGCTCCGCGCCGACCCGGGGGGGCTTCGGGGAGGGCGGGCAAAGGGGAACCCCCTGGTTCCGGAGGAGGAGGGGGAATTTTCCACAGCAAACCGGCGGTGGATCACGCTCTCTCCTTGGGATCCCCGATCGAACGCGAGCCCTTCCTGGTGTCCGACAACCCGCACCAATACCCATGGCAAGTCCTCTCCCTCCGACCCTCCTAGGAGTATGGGTGTGTTTTGATCTTTCGGCATCGAAGTTCGACCCTCGGTCCCATAAGCTTGATTCTCGTGCTCTCGAACCTCGATCCTCGAAGTTTGATCCTCGAATTCCGATCGAGTGTGAGATTTCCTGCACCCCGTGTCCAGGCTTCTGAAGTGGGGCCCGAGTAGATGGGGTCGGAGGATCGTTCCGCATCGCCGATGTGTCGGCGATGTGGCTCGATGTGGATCCCGATTTTCTCCACGCCGACGTCGCCGATGCATCGCCGATGCATAGGCGATGAGTCGACTTCGAAGATCGAGATTCGAGAGCACGAGGATCAAATTTAGGGGATCGATGTCGTGCTGCGAAGAGATGTTCTGCTTGTTCTCTACCTGCAGAGGGCCATCTGGGGCCCTGTGACGTTCGGAGATCGATCAGGGATGGGAAACCAGACTCTGGAAGGGGTCCAGCGTTAAGTCGGGCGTGTTCCACTACAGGGGGAATATTTAACATAGTAACAAAACAGTATGGGGACGATTTTTTGACCAGTTTTGACTATTTTTGTTTTTTTTGATTGCGTCTGAGTTTTCGTCCAAAATCCGCCTGCAGGAGGACATGCCCGACCGAAGTCCAGCGCGATCCTTCGGCCTCCTTGACTCGGACCCCCCTGTGGAGGCCTCGACCGTGGCCCTCGATGTGGCCAGCCCACCGCGGCCGACCACGGCGGCTGGCCCCGCCGTGGGGCGCGAAGGGCTGATGCTCTGGTCGCCGCCGCCGCCGCCGCCGCCGTCGTCGTCGTCGTCGTCGTTGTCGTCGTCGTCGTCGTCGTCGTCGTCGTCGTCGTCGTGGTCGAACATTCACTTCTGGAGGGTATGCACTTGTTGTTGATCTCTGGAAACGGTTCCGGGCGCTCTCGATTCGAAGTGTTTGTCTTTGAAGGCCTGGATTTTCTCCAGGACGCCCTGGTCAGAGACGCCCCCAAACTCGGGAACGGCGCTCTTGCTCGAGTTTTCCTCGCACATCGCTCAAGTCTGTGAAGGCCCGGCTGCGACGATAATGGCTACCGCTCGGCAGTTCCTTTTATTTACCCTAAAAAGCTCTGGTCAGAGAGGCGTGCGAACTCAGGTCACTATCAGACAGCTCAGCATCGCATCAATACGCCTCAAGTGTGATATTTGGTCGCCAAGAATGATACGGGGATGAACTTCTCCCGCCCAACGGTATCTACAGATGCGATATTTCGCAACGTTGCCGACGAACTCCGCGCACGTCAACCCCATTTGGAACATGACCAGTATTTCGAATGTTCCGCTGATGCAGATCTCTATTCTCCTCGCCACCCTCTTCTGCCTCATCGTTCTTCGCTAATCCGACTTTCACGCCTCTCCTCGCTCTTCCTCCTGCCCTTCCTCCTCTGTATGTTCCAGCAGCTCCGCCCTGGGCCGCACCTGGGTCTGACGCCGCCCGTCTGGGGTCTGAAACTGGGCAGGTCTGGGCCCCCCAGCTTCCGCGTTGCGTATGAGAGTGAGTTCTCGAATGGGGTTCCCGCTCGAGACGCCCCCGAACTATCCCCCCCCTGGCCCCACCATCACGACACTCCGCAGCGCCCAGCCTTCCAGCGCAGACGGCGCGAGGGGGCGGGCAGGGGGGCGGGGGGGAGGGCGGGGGACCTGCGGCCCCGGTTTGGGAGGGCGGCCATGGGGGCGAGGTCAGCCCGAAGACCGCCCCTCACGCGGCCTGCCTATTCTGGGGCCGGCCGAAGATTCGCAGACCTAGAGGTTGACACCAACACCAAGGTCGGCAGTGTGCCTCCACCGAGGGAAGGCGATCCCGATCTCGGTGATGGTGTGGTAATACTCTGGCCTCCAAGGTGACCGAAATATTACCACCAACTCCGAAATGTAGGATCATCTCCCCCATGTGGAGGCAACCCCCTTGTGCTGGTGTTGTTGCCAATTTCCAGGCCTCCAATAAGAGGGAGAGTGGGGCAGGGGAAGAGCCGCCCTTCCTTTCGGCCACGCGCAGAGGGGGGCAGAGGGAGGGGGGAAGACTTCTTAGAGCCACCCCTGTTTCTTGGAAGGCGTGGGCCTTGTCTGCAGATGGAAGGCCCGCGCCTTCAAGAAGCAGCCTCCTTCCAAGAAGCCTTCCCCCCTCCCCTGGCCCCCTTCTGCGCGCCGCCGATCCTCACTCCTCCCTCTCGTCCTATCCCCTCCCGTTGCGCTCCAGTGGGGGGAGGGCGCCGGTGGGCGCGCGATGAAAATGTTGCCACCCTTCCGTAGCGACAAGGGTGTTTGTGTGTTCACGCGAGGCGACCGCAGAGCGCGTGTAGTTGTGAGTGTGCGTTGCTTATTAATCATCAGGAATGCCGCTCTCGCACGAGACTTCTTCGGAAGTCGCTCAAGTTGGTGAAGGCCCAGCTGCCATGACAACTGCTTCCGCTCGATAGTTCCTCACAATTTATTCCGAGACGCCCTGGCCAAACCTCGTAACAGTTCACCTGCGACGACATCGTTTCACGCTGGATACCTCTTTCTCACATTTTTTTCCGAGACGCCCTGGCCAGAGAGGCCCCGAAACCGAGGAACGGCGCTATCACCGAGACTTCTTCGCAATTCAATAACGGTGGTGAGTTACCTGCGGTTGCGACATGGCGGCACAGTGCGCAGACAGAGTGCACTCCTGAATGCTTCTCCCAGGAGCAGCCATAAACAGAAGAATCCCCCTAAGGGGTTGGTTTATAGAGTCAGCTGGCGGGTTCAAGGTGTATGGGAAACAAGTTTAGGTCACATGTTCGCACGATGGTCGCCGTCGCTGTCGCTGTCGCCGATGTTGGTGTCGTCGTCGGCGTCGTTTCTTGAAAGACAAACCTCCCCAGCCTGTCCAGGGGTGCTTTCCGACCAGAAATTCGAAGCGAGTCCAGTCGTGGCCACGACGGCGCCTCCAGAAAGGCAGAATTTCAGGATCGTCGTCGCCGCTCGTCGCCGTCGGTGTCGTCGTCGCCGTCGGTGTCGTCGCCGTCGTCGTCGTCGTCGTCGTCGTCGTCGTCGTCGCGGTCCCCCAGCCGCGGCGAGGTTCTCATGGGGCGCCGCGAGGTGGTCGCGCGGTTGCTTCAGGACTCCCCCGCGGGCGCGTGTGGTCGACGAGAGCGGGCGGGGGAGCTCGAGGGGGCGTGTCTGGCTGGCTCTCGGAGAGGGGGTTCGGAGAGGCGGGCGTGCTGGCGGCTGCTCTCGGCATCTGAAGGCCCGCCTTCGCGCCCCGGGGCTGCCCGGCATCGATCCAGGGGCGAAACACCTGGCCAGGAGGTGGGAGGGACGAAAAAGAGGAGGCTGATGATGACGAGGATGTGGGAGGAGGAGGAGGAGGAGGAGGAGGAGGAGGAGGAGGAGGAGGAGGAGGAGGAGGAGGAACGCTAAGGAATGCTATGAAGGGGACAACTGTCCAGCAGGCTCCCCAGGGTGGCGCATGTACCACTTCCGCCAACTGGGAGCCAGACCCGCCTGAGCTTAGTCGGAGTCTCCTGAAGACACGACTGAAGACAAAACTGCCCTTCCCTCAGCCTCCTCCCTTCCAGCAGCAGGCGTGTGAGCACGGGGGTTCCGAGCTCCATGCAGACGCTCGCGTCGCGCCTGCTGCTGCCCAGGCTCGCCTCCCTGGACCTTGCCACGGGTTCGAGCCAGCTGGGGAGGCAGCGGGGGAGGGGGAGGGGGGGGGGGACCCTGCAACTCCGCGGGCGGGCCACTCGGCGGCGCGCATCTCGCACGTTCCCGCGCCGCCCTGGCCTCCCCGACCGCCTGCGGTGGCCCCTCCCTCCTAGGATAAAGCCCCTTCCTTATTCTGCTGAGGTTCTCCGCCCCTTTTTGGGGTCATACCTCCACAACGAACCTTCATGTGTCGGTCATCAGCAGTCGCGAAGCGGCCACACTTACTGCACACATACATGCACCAAGTGTCCACATAGGCCATCGCATGCGACTCATGAAACTCGAGGGCTCCCGCAACAAAAGACTGGGGAGCCTGCTGCACTTCAGGCGGCCTAGTGCCATCTGGGATGCTCTTTCCAGCGCAAGGGGTGGCCGCGAAGCGGAAACACCTGGAGCTTGGTACCACCTGAACGCACTCTGCGCACCTCCAGCCCGAGCTAGACTTCTCGAGCTGGTGGGCCGGCTCCTTGACTGCTCTGGAATACATGTTGCAAGGCGGCCGCTTAATCGCGGCCGCTCTCTCGCCTCTGACTTGAGATTCTGCACTGGCCGAGTCGGCTAGCGCTCGTCTGGCGCGTCGCCGCACCAGGCTGGCAATAGCATCGATCCGATCCGTCTGAGGAGTCTCCCCAACCAGC
The DNA here is from genome assembly GCA_963575745.1 of Prorocentrum cordatum. NCBI lineage: Eukaryota > Dinophyceae > Prorocentrales > Prorocentraceae > Prorocentrum > Prorocentrum cordatum. Next base: position 625,176 of record CAUYUJ010022215.1, read on the forward strand.
CCGAACTCCCAAGCCAGCTCCGCCCCCTCCCTCGCCCATATATCAGCAGCGGCGTTGCCCGCTGCAACCTCCAGCTGCCAGTCTGTCACCAGCAACTCTGGGGATTCATCCGTGTGAGAGGGAGTCCACTGCACTTCCACAGTGGCGGTATCTGGCCTGAGACGCCAGGCCTCACGGGCCTTGGTCCACAAATCCTCATTCGCCCCTGTCGGGCCTGGGTGCTCCATCTCACAGCGCCACTTACGGGCCACCGACAAGGGATCAGTTATATACAGGAACGGTTCTGGCACCGCTTCCAAGGCCAAGCAGAAGGCCTGGATCTCGGAGCGAGGGGCTGTCTGGCGAGCTCCGAGGAGGGGTCGTGAAACAGCGGCTTGCACAATCCATTCACCCTGGGACCATCTCAGGGAGCAAATCGCCGACCCACATCGTCTTCGTCTGGGGTCGTCCGAAAACCTACCCCCCGAGCCGTCGCCATAAACCTTTAAAACCCCATCGCTTCCTCGAGAGGCCTCAAAGTCTTCCCTCCCACCCAACCTAAGCTCCCGCCCCTCCAGCCGCCCGTCATCGAAGAGTGGGTGAGTGAGGCGAGTAGGGGGGAGGCCACGGAGCCACAAAGCTGGCTCTGCTTCTGCTTGTGCCAAGGCTGCTGCTAACAGTGGCTCCGTTTTGCTATAGTCTTCGTGCTCAGCGTTCTTAGAACATTCCCAAATTCTGTGTTCAAGGTTTCACGGGCATCCTGGCAGCCGGGACAAACCTCAGGCACATCGTATCTGCAGCGGACCCGCGGCCACTGGCCGCCAACGACAACGGTCACGTTGAGCGCCAGCTGGTCGAGCATCCCCTTGCGCTCGAACCGTCGCTGCTCCATGACGATCGGCCACAGGTCGCCGCCCTCCTCGAGGTTGTCCCCGTGCTCGTGCTTCGCCGCCTCTGTCCACAAGTTGCGCCTCAAATCGGCCTCGAAGTCATCTTGCAGCTCCTGGAAGCAGCCCGTGGCGACAAAGATGCCGTCCTCAGAGGTCGGCAGCTTCCGAGGAGGAGGAGGAGGAGGAGGAGGAGGAGGAGGAGGAGGAGGAGGACGATGAGGTGGTCTGCAGTCCGTGCAGTTCAACAGCGGGTGGTGGAAACATGCTTTGACCACAAGCGCCGGGCGTTTCCTGGACCTGGCGGCTACGAGATCACATGGGGCCCCGGCGCCCAATTCGACCTGGCGTCGGCGCCGAGTGGCCACGTGTGCATCCGCGTTGCGGGGGCTTGCCGCCCAAGCAGCTCGCGCTGCTGGCCGTGGGCAACGACGACCGGGATTCCGCCGCCACCGGCGGTCGCGAGCTCCAGAAGCCGAAGGTCTGTTGCCGTGGGGTCCTGGCAGACGGTGGGAGTCGTTCCTGTTAGATGCGTGCGCGCCAGGGCTCACCGATAATGCGCAACGCTTGTGTTTGAGCCGTGGGTGCATCTGCGTGACTCGCGGTGATGGGGCTTCCGTGATCTGCCAAACAAATGATACCGACCTCCACTTGCACCTCCCCAGGATATCCGTTGAATTGCAAACAGCGAGAATCTCGGAGAAAATGCGATGCACTGGCGGCGGAATGGTGGACCTGACGAAAGAGGAAAACATTGACATCATGGTGCAGGTCATGTCCGACAAGGCTATCCATTTACAGGCGTGTAAAGAATGCAAACTCAAGGGTACGACGGTCGCCTTGGACGGCTTCGGATACGATTTAATATGCGCAGAGGCAAAAGACTTCTGGGATGACGTGGGCATTCGAAGCCGCATTAACTCCGCGGTGGCGGATGTGTCGGAGAAGCGCGCTGCTGGCCTTTTTGCCCTGGACGTACCAGGAAGTGCAGCCGTTCGTCGCGCCGTGCCCTCAAAGGGGCCACCTCGATGAGTTCAAAATAGACCGAGAAGACGGAACCACACCCGATCTAGACAGAAATCTTTGGGAAACGGGTGAGGCCCGAAAGGGAGAAGAAACGGACGCGGGCGGGGACGGCGATGGCGACTGTCTCGGCAACGAGATTTGGGAGTTCGATCCCGGATATTGGATGCATCCATAGGAAGCGCTGCGCACCCATAAGATGGGCAAAGTTGGGTCCGAAAAGCCATGGTGATGGCGCCGCGCAAGAAGAAGCCCCGCCGCCTGCGGAATTGGCAGACCAGCAGAGGAGTCGCCTAGGATGAGGTTTCTACACGAGGCCCTAGAGATCTTCAGCCATATGCATAGTCAGGTGGGTGCGAGTTTGGCAGGAACTGTGGCGAGTGCATCCGCGGTAAACGCAAACGAATGAGGACGCTTGCGCAGGAGGGCGCGGAAGTGCGCGAGGAGCGTTGAAGGACGAAGAGGCTGATGCTCGCTGTGCCAGGCGCCAGTTTCCAGAGCACGTGGGGATGCTGAAAGAAAAGGAGTCTGAGAAACATTATTTGAAGGGGGCGACAGAAACGCTCAACAAAGGTTCGCAAAGAGCAGAGGGAGCTCAGAAGCCGTGGCGGTGGCGGAAGTCCGTCTCATCGCAACACACGCACTTGCAATTATTGCAGGCTCTTTGGAGAGCCGCTGCGTTGTCGCCCGAGCAGACGAGCGAATGGGGCTTCTTTAAGGCCTAATGGGGCAGCAAGATGGCCGGGACCCACGGGGGGGATAGAGGGCAGCTTTTTGCAGAGATTGTTCGAGCGGTGGTCGACGAATTGACAGATGGTCGAAAAGTCGCGCTTTCCCATCCTCCTCTTTTTCTTCCTCCTCCTCCGCCTCGTTCTGCTCCCCCCCCCGCCCTCCTCCTCGCCCTCCTCCTGCTCGTTCGGTCGCGGGGCGGTCGAGCGCGGAAGTGCCGGGGCTTGATTCTGAAAAGGCGGCGACGGCGACGCGCCCCTCCAGCCGTCATCCCCTCGCCCCTCCCCCGCCCTCCCACGGGCCCCGCCCCCCCCCCCGCCGCCCGCCTGCGCGCCCTCGCTTCCGCCCCCCGTGTATTTCCGCGCGCAGTAGCTGTTGCGGCCCGAGTAGATCTGGGAGCTCTTGCGGCCCAAGCATGCCCGCCTGGCAGTTGACGCAGCTCCATGTTCGTAGAGATGATGGCGAAGCTGACTGCGGAAGCTCGCCCGCTTATGCGCCCGCGGGCGCGTCTGGCGTGCCGGGGGATCTGGGCGATGACATCTCCGAAGATGCAGACCTCCCGTAGAGGCCGCCCTGGGATGACAAAATGGCCTCTAGCGTGGGCGTCTGGGTGAAAGACGACCGCGGCGGCGGCGTTCATGACAAGGGCGCCATGTGCGCCTGATGTGTCTCGACTGCCAATTTGGGATGGGTGATGGCGCGCTCCCGCATTGCAATCACTTGGGCCGTGACATCCAAATCAGCCCCTGCGCATTCATGGTCATTCAGGAAGCCGCGCGCGACGTGCTGAAGTTCTTGCAAGGAGACCCTGGGGCGCGCGAGCCCGCCTTCATGGTCATGGGGCGCCCTGCGTCTAAATTCGTTGGAGTTGCAGGCGTGGGGGCCGATGGCGCCGCCGTGATCTTCGGAGTGCAGCCCCCGTGATTGGGGCGCGGCTTCTAGTGTCCGGCCCGACGAGAAATTGAACATACTCCATCACCCAAAAGAGCAAAGCGAAGACACGGGTCACGAAGACCGTGGCAAGCAGGATCATGATGGCAGCTGCAAGGGTGAAATTTTGGAAAACCTGCAGTGGCGGGGGGGCGGCAGTGGCGACCGGTGCGCAGATAGGCTCCGCTTGGCGAAAGTGCATCTGAAATTACAGGGCGGCGAAGCGCGACCTCCGCGGTGGTGGAGAGGCGTTCAGGCAGTTCTGGGATTTGCCAGCGCGATACTTGGCTGGGGCCCGCTCTACAATCCTCTTGGGTCTCGCGGCTTCCCGGTCAATTGTGAGCGCCCCGCATCTGGGGCAGGGGTTCCCGCTGGCGAGCTACCGCCCGAAAGCCCAGGCTCGCGAGGAACAGTGCGTGGAGTGGGCTTTCACGCCTGTCTGCGATGAGGCTTCGCCCGCTTTGGCGGAGGTTTTGAACGGCGCCTCGAATGACGTGGCCGCGTTCCCGTTTCGAGTGGGCCCTTCCATTGGGTTCGCCTCGTGGACTTGGCTTGCCCTGCCCGTGTCCAAACATGTCGGCGAACATTGGCAAGTTCGGCCCCTCGCGCGAGTCCATCGGGCGCGGAACGCACGTGCCCGCGATGATCTACGCGGGCGCGCCTGGCGACGCACGACGAGCGAGAGATTCGCGGAGACGGCGGAATGAAAGCGCGGACAGGCGCGGCTGGACTTGGGGGGAGGCATGGGCGGCTGATTCCTGGTGGAAAAGGGGAAGTGGCATGCGCGGCAGAAAGGAGATGGCGCCCGCAGCCGCGATAGCGGCGAGCCGCGCGACGATCGCGGCAAGGGTGGAAAACGGCGCGACTGGGGTGGACAATGAGGCGCTGCGTGGAACGGCAAGTGGTGAATGCCCATCCCTCTGTTGCCCGCGGTGGCGGGGGGCCCTGGGGCTCATCGCATAAGCGCTGTGCGAAGTAAAAAAGAGGGGGACTAGTGACGTCCTTCGGCAGGGGAGGGTTGCCGCCCATGGGTGGCGGCAACAATCGTGGGCCTGCCCATGGTCGTTGCCTGCTTCCGTTTGTTGTTCCCCAATCAGAGCTTGCCTCTGTAGGGGTCCGTGCGGATTATATGTGGAGGTGACTTGCGTCGCCGGTTTCGGCGGCCGGGCCCGGGTGCCCGGGGGTGCCCGGGGGCGCCCGGGTGCCCAGGGGTGCCCGGGGGTGCCCGGGGGTGCCCGGGTGCCCAGGTGCCCAGGTGGCTGGGTGCCCGGGTGCCCGGTTGCTTGGGTGCCCTGGTGCCCGCGGGTGCCCAGGTGCCCAGGTGCCCGGGCGCCCGGGTGCCCGGTATAGTCCAATGGCCCTAAAGCCTTGTAGCCCTAGAGCCTTATAGCTCTATGGCCCTAGAGCCATATAGCCTCGTTGCCCCATGGCCCTCTGGCCCTAAAGCCCTAATGGCCCCATGGCACTATAGCCTATAGCCCGCATAGCCCTGTAGCCCTTTAGCCCTTTGGCCCTATAGCCCTTTAACCTTACAGCCTTATGGCCCCATCGCCCAATAGCCTTGTAGCTTTATAACTCCATAAACGTATAGCACTATAGCCATGTAGCCCTATAGCCCGACAGCCCTGTACCCCTATGGCCCTATCGCCCCATGGCCTGATAGCCCTATGGCCCTATAGCCTTATAGCCCCATCGCCGTGTAGCCCCAAGCAAAAACCGGATTGGGTTTTTTCTCTGGTATCATTTGCTCCCGTTTATTCTTTGCTTCGAACTATTCCCCAATCGATCGCGCGCGCCGACCGGTTCCCGCAAGCCCGCGCCACCGAGTCCGGGTGGGGCCGCTTCAACGTGGGCGACCAGGTGGAGATCCACAGGCCGCCCAGCACCAAGGGCGTGACTGGCTGGGCGGACCCCGGGAAAGTCATGTCTGTGGACCCGTCGCGAGGAGCGGTGACCATCAAGTACTGCCGAGCCCAGATTATCCGCGGAGTGCATTGCGCCCGGGCCTTCATCGGTGCTGTCTTCGACGAAAAGGGCACGGGCGTGGCGCGATCGGGCATCGGCTGGGGCCGCGTGGAGGACTGCCCGGAGCGCGCGGTGCCAGGCCTCGGGGCCAGGGCCTTCGGCCACTGGGAGGGCGCCAAGGGCGCGCGGCTCACCGAGCAGTCACGATAGCGCCCAGATGCCCCCGAAGCCCTGCGCCATCTTTTCCGCATATTCTTTTGGCTGCCAGACGTTGGCGCTCTCCGACTCATTCGCGGACAGAAATCGGTGGGCAAGTGGCTGCGCTGCGCCCGCAGCTTGGCCATCTGGCGGTTCCCTCGGAACCATGCCGGCGTCCCGCAGATTCACCTCAACGGCGTCGCGTTCGACGCCCGCCAAGTTATCGGGGAGCATTGAACGGGAGCTCGCCTCATCCAGTTAATCTTGGGCGATGAGCCGTCAATGGTGACAGACGCCGGGCAGGACCTGGGCGGACCCGCGATGACTGTCATCGACGTTCTCGAGGACACCGCCACCGCCATTGAAGGTGGACCACCATCAGCCCCATCGGCTATACCACAGGAGACCTGCAGCGACCTCTGGCCACGTCGAACAGCTGATGTTGGCAGTTTGGTATGAAGTCGAGGGGGCAGAAGATTTGGTCCTGGAGCTTCAGGAGCTGAGGAGCGCCGACAGCCAGCGTGGGATCTCCGCCGCCGCCGAGCACGCCGCGGGCTATCTTGGCCGTAGGCCGCGAGAGTGTCCCCGGCACTTCGAGGCGCAGCGCCGGCGTCGGAGCATCCACGCGCAGTGCCACTACTACTTGCGCGGAGCCTCCTTGGACGACTACGCCGCGCTGGAGGAGGAGGGGGGCGATCTGGGTTGACGTGGAGTTGTGCCTTGATCCAGGGGTGTGCGGAGCATTCCTGAGCTTCAACGAGGCTGCGCCCGGCGGCTGCGTCGCCGGCGCTCCTCGGACATGCGTGCGGCCGTCGCGGCCGCGGCCATCGAGCGCGACGCAGACCTTCTGTCCACCGAGGAAGTGCCGAGGGGATCGAAGGAGGTCGCAGCGGCTATCCTCGAGGAGCTCACCATCTGGGTCAAGTGCACATTCTTCGAGAGGCGGCAGCTTCGAAGCGCGCGGAACGTCATGGACGCCAGACGCGTCTCCAGTGGCATCATCATCGGAAGGGATCAGACGGCAAGACTGCCAGGATCACCTGGTGCCGCATGGCGGCATTGCGCTGAAGGGGCTTCCGCGACATGGGCGCCATAGCCCTGAAGACGTTTGCTGGGGCAGCAAAGCGGGCGTCTCAGCGCCTGCTATCCTCGGTGGCGGCGCGTCGTCTCGACTGGGCGTGCGTCGCCGTTGACATTTGTGCAAGGCGTGACCTATGCAGCAGGAGCAAGGTGAAGCACCTCGAGAAGTGAACTTCACCCTGCCACCCGGCAGTGCAGCCGTCGTCCGGCAGGCGCCCGGTTGCGCGAGTTTCGACGAGCGGGCCGAGTGCCTGCGCTGCATCAAGCCAGGCACGGGCTGCAATGATGCGCGCCGATCCTTCTCAGCGAAGCTCGCCTGGGTCGCACGCTCGCCCGCGTTCGGCGCCGAACTTGCCGGGTGTGGTCGGGGGCTCGAGGTCGAGCGCGTGGCGCCCGACAGCTATGCCGCCGGCGTCTCGGAGTTAGTTCTCGCGTTGTCCAAGCATGCTGACTATCTGACGATTGTCGGGCGCAAGGAGCGGGCAGACCGGCTGCTCAGCCACGTCGTGAGCGTCTTTGGCAAGATGAAGGGTGACTGCGACGACTTCGCCAACTGCGGAGTGCACCGTGGCCGCAGTGCGGATGGCGCTGCGACGCTCGACCAGGGCGAGTACATCTTTGCTTTGATACCTACCAGGCACGTCGGAATGGCGAAGGCCAATGCTGACGAGCTGGCCGGAGGTCAGCCTCTCGACCTCGGTCTCCTTCCTGGGGGCAGCGGCCCGCGCCCTGCTCGCCCGGCGCCGCGTCGCAGCGTGAGTCGTCGCCCCGAAGAGAGCCAAGAACGCGCAATTCATCCGGCGCGTCTGGCCGCGGAGAATATCACGGCGCGCGTCGCCTCTGCATCGACGGGGCGCGCCAGTCGACTCAGCGCGCGCAGCGACGGGTCCTTCCAGAGGGGGGGTGAGTCAATGTGCGGCGTGGGAGGGGCCGTGTGCATGCGTCGCGGCAGGAGCCGCCGCGCGGGCAAACAGGTGTGGCACCTGCTGGGCGCTGTGGGCCGATCGCGCAAGCTGATGTGCTGATCTCCATGTGGCCTTGAGCTTCTCACAGCAATCGGCGAAGCAGATGGTCTGCGGGCGCGCCTCGTCGCGTTGTGCGGGGCGGTGCGCGGCCCCGCCTCTGCCGAGGAGATCGGGGTGCTGGGGGGGGGGGGGGGGAAGGGGTTGCGCGACCCGCGCAGATCTCGTCGTTGACGGCTTGTCCGTCTTTGGCGCCCTGCTCGCGGACCCGGTCCGGCCGCCGTCCGAGAACGGCGCGGCTGACCGCCCGTGGTGATTGGCCGACCAGCTGCGCGCCCAGCAGATCGACGATTTGCGCTGGTGCGACACTCTGGGCATGCGGGCCGCCCCCGTGACCGAGGTCAGCACGGGCCGAGAACTAGTCCTGAGCGTGATGGGCGGCCAGATCAGCTAGGACCGCGCCGCGGTCAAGGTCAGCGGTGGAATTCTGAAGGAGGCCGCCCCGAGCTCGCACCATAGCTCTCTCATGCAGAAGTAGGGGGATGACTCTCGTGACTGTGTCGCGAGGTCACGCGGATGGGGAACAAGTGTATATATATATGTATACTTATATATAGATATATACACATATCTCCAAGAGCCGCATTGGCCTGTGGGGGGTGGCATGCGTGCTCCGACGCCCGCGGACATCAACAGGCGATATCGCCGAGTTGAACAACCAGGTGATCGGGCTTGCGCGGACTGTCTGGGCAGCTCGCGGTCCTCGAATAGTCTCGCATTGTACTGGGTGGGGGAATCGGTTAGTCTTCTTTGGATAGTCTTAAGGGTTCCACTGGGAGTAGCTGCCAACCCTGACACCTGGCGCCGAAAACTGTTCTGCGGGTGGCGCCATGGGGTGCCCGTGTGCCCTGGAACTGGAACGAGTTCTGGTGACCCTGAGACCTGCCGAAACCAGGTCAAAGCGTCCCCCCGCGAGGTAAATTGCTATGAAGGGGCGTTTTGTCGAGCCTTTCTGTTGTGTTGTCTTTTTGAAGGCACGACGGATTCGTTTGAGCACCAGACTCGAACGGTATATCTGTCCCCCTTCCTATTGCCTGGATTGTTTCTCACCCAGCCTGTCCGTTGCGTTTTTGGCCTTGGGGTACGTGGGCGTGCAGTGCTCCCGTACCCGCCTTATTCGCGCCTTTCTCATACTGTTGTATTCATCCGCTTACGGTGAACGTCGTTTCTTCTCTTACGTGTTCATTTCTCGTATTTGCCATCCGTCGAGCGTTTCGTAACCTTATAAGAGGAGCTCCACCGAAGGCCCCAATGGCAGCTCCCGCATGGTTGCGCCGCCTCATCTTGGCACACCCTTTGCACATCTGGTAGCCTAGTACGGAGCACCGCCGAAGGCCCTTGTGCCGGCGCCCGCACGGGCACCACAAGGCGACTGCTCCAGGGTGGTTGCAGGCCATCCGTCCAGCAGCGAGGCCATTGTCGTCGTCGTCGTCGTCGCTGCCGCCCTGTGCCGGAAACTCCTCAATTTGGCATGCGTGTTTCACTGCCGGTTGTCCGAGGGGGGGGGGAGTTCGAAATGGTGATCCCTGGCGACCACGTAAAACAATTCGCGCCAGGTACTTATACAGTTTTCGGTGTCTAAGGGCAGTTTGTGGGACCCTGAACCGTCAGAAAGATTACTTCGACGATAACCAGCGTGGGCTGCGGTGGGGAGGCTAGCGCCCAGCCTGACGTCCCCGTCCCCGTCGTCGTCGTCGTCGTCCTCGTCGCTGTCATCGTTGTCGTTATTGTTGTCGTCGTCGTTGTCGTCGTCGTCGTCGTCGTCGTTGTCGTCGTCGTCGTCGTCGTCGTCGTTGTCCACCTTGACCTCGTTGTCGTCGGCCCCGACTTTCTCGTCCTCGACCTCGACCTCGTCGGCCGCGACCCAGCCTCGACCTCGACCCAATCGACCTCAACCTCGAGTCCTCGGCCTCATCGTCCTCGGCCTCCTCGACCTCGCGCGGGAGGCCGGCGCCCAGCCCGCTGTGCGCAACTGCAAGGGACAGGCGCGCGCGCGCGCCCTCCTCGGCCAGTCTGCACCGGAGTGTCCGGGCCTGCCGCCGCCGTCGTCGGCGAAAACATTCGGAGCACCTTGAGGCCCATCGGACCCTTCGGAGGCCCATCGAAGCACTTCGAGGCCCATCGAGGGCCTTTGGAGGGCCCCCAGAGGGCCTTCCGAGGGCTTTCTTGGGCCTCCAGAGCCAGACGTCGTCGCCGCCGGTCGGCGTTGGCGTCGGCGTCGGCTTCGGCGTCGGCGTCGGCGTCGGCGTCGGCGTCGGCGTCAGCGTCGGCGTCGGAGTCGGCGTTGGCGTTGACGTAGTTGTCGTCGTCGTCGTCGTCGTTGTCGTCGACGTAGTTGTCGTCGTCCTCGTCCTCGTCGTCGTCGTCGTCGTCGTCGTCGTCGTCGTCGTCCGAGGGCCCTCGGAGGCCTCCAGTGTCGTTCGAGGGGCCTTCGGAAGCCTCCAGACAATGTCCGTCGCCGTCGTCGTCGTCGCTGGCTGTCGTGGTCATGGTCGTGGTGGTGGTGGTGGTCATGGTCGTGATCGCCGTCGGCTCCGTTCTCCTCCTTCTCCCGTCATGCCCTCCTCTTTCCGTTTTCCCATCTCCGTCGCGTGGTCATATTCCAGAATATTCTGCGGGGGTCCGCCCTGCTTTGGTTTTCCCACTCGTGTCTGGTGCGCGCCCACTGGGCTTTACCCGTCAGGAGCTCCGGCGGCCCACCGTGAATTTTAGACTCGCGTGCGTTTCCATGGCGCGGAAGAGTAGTCTTTCGTTTGGGGTCCACGCGCCGTGAATTCTTATGTGTATCTTGCGTTGTAGCATCACTCATGGCGACATAGCTAAGCGTCGCGTTCGTATCCTCCTCGCCGTGTTGGTCTCCTCGTCTTCGTCTTGGGTATGATGCTGTTGATGGCCGCAAGATGGCCCCCAACAGTATCATACCAAAGGATCTTGGCACGACGCTGTTGGGGAACTCTTTGGGGGCTGTCCGGGAGCTCTTTGTGGGCCCTCTTGGGCCCTCCTGGGGCTTTCCATCTTGAGAGGACACCAAGAGAGGCTTAAGAGGACCCCGACAGGACCCCAAGAGGGCCCCAGGAATTATGCTTGAACGGGCCATTCAGTGGGACATATTCCCTGGGGCTTTTTGAGGGGCGTCTTGGGGCGCTTTTCGGCCTTTTGTGGCTCTCAGGGAGTCCTGGTGTCGTCTTGGGGCCCTCTTGAAGCTTTCTCGGAGCTCCTGCGAGGGGAGGGGTGATGGGAAGGAAGGGGAAGAGGACGAGGTGGGCCACGGGAGGGGAGGGGCTGCATCGCATCCTGCTCGAGGGGTTCAGACCTCGAAGAGGAGGCGGAGAAGGACGGTGTCAGGGTGAAGCCGTGCTTGAGGAGATAGGCCCTTGCCACGCCCCGCTTCCCTTCGCCAGAGTTCCGGGTCCCGCCGTGGCTCGTGCAGATCCACCCCGGAGAGGTGGACCGCCGTCCTCGGACCCTTGATTCTAGAATTTCTTGGCAGAAACATGAGGTGTATCGGTTGGCGCAGGTTCTTTCGGGTCACCTCTCGGAGACGATTAGGGGTCCACCCCGTTCAGACAATTGAGGATCCACCCCTTTTGCAAAGTTCAAGGGTCCACCCTGTTCCAAACATTGAGGCTCCACCCCTTCCAAAATCAAGGGTTTACAGGAAGGGGCCGGCTTGGAAAAATACGGGTCCACGTTTCGTATTCGTTTGCTCCGCACTTCTGAGCTCCTGGGCGGAGTGGTTGTCTTGGGTTTGCCGTGCCAGTCGACGAGTCTCGGCCGCGCAGGGCAATAGTCAGTGCCCGTCTTCCACAACCTTCATAATTCCACGAGGGGGGTCGGTCTTTAGGAGACGGTGGGCGGGGCGAAAAGGGCCACGTTTTGTTGACTTTGGGTTTTCTCCAGGTGCCGCCGAAATGCATTGCATTTTCGTTGCGTCTTGAGTGTTGATGCGACTGCCCGTCTGAACTGGAGCCTTCGAGCCGCGGACCTGCCCGCGGGGGTCGATGTTGTCAAGGTCAAGGAAAATGAAACAAGTCGAACACTTCCCAGAGGTCTGGAAAATGCTCCGAGAGGCCCCCAACGAGTCCCCCAACGGCTTTGGGAAGTCCAGTCGACAGCCCAAGAGGGGTCCCAGGGGATCTTCAAGAGACTTACAGGAGGACAGAAGACCAAACGTTCTTCCACGGACGTTTTGATCCATACCAAACGACGACCACGACGAACCTTCTTCTGCCTCACGTTTCAAACTCTCGTGATCTACGTCACCGTAGGCGTCCTCCTCCTCCTCCTCCTCCTCCTCTTCCTCCGCCTCTCCTCCTCCGCCTCCTCCTCCTCCTCCTTCTCCTCCTCCTCCTCCTCCTCCTCCTCCTCCTCTCCTCCTCCTCCTCCCCCTCCTCCTCCTCGTCCAGCCGAGTCCGCTCAAAATTGATCCCTGGACTCTTCTTTGGGTCCATCTCGGTCCGCTTCCCATCCCAGATCGACTCCCGACGGGCCTGCGGGCCCTGAGCGGGCCCCCAGAGACCGAAACTCATGGAACAATTTTGTCGCCCATGTTTTCGAGCAGCATACGAAACTTGACGTGCCGCAGCCTCTAATCACGAAGCGCACGACACAACAGTGGGCTTCTTATAAGACCTTGTCACTATTCGGGCAGAGCCCCCCTGCCTTCATCGTAGCCATTTGGGCCCAAGGCCACTGTGTCCTCCCCCCTTCTTCCTCCCCGTGGCCCGCCCTGCGGCCCGACGCGTCTGGCACGGGCCGCCGCTCTCGGGCCGAGGCCGCTGTGCAGCTTTGTGCACCGCTGTGCGCCTTTGCGTCGTGGGCCTGATGCCCTCGATAAAAAAGGCCCGAGAGCGGGGGCAATGCGGGCAGGCGCGCAGCAGACGGTGCTCGCCACGTGTCCCGGCCCTGCACTGCAGAGACTGTGCCGAGTCGTGTGCTGAGTGCGCCAGGGCTGGACCTAAACGTTGTTTTGCAGGACTTCGGCTGTGCTTTGGTTTTCGTTTCGGCAGGGAGGTACTGGAAAACAGGTAGAGCAAAACGAAACAAAACACGAACACACAACGAAAAACAACGTTCAGGTCCAGTCCTGGAGTGCGCCAACAACTGACTCCACCACTCAATGCACACCAAACCACCCCAACCCAAGCCGAAGGCCCCAAGCTGCCATCCTCCGTGGGGGGCATCCCGGACCATCAACAGAACCCACCGACAGAACCCACACGCCCCCCCACCCTGGGCTGGGGGGGCGTGCTGGGGGGGTCTGCGAGGGGCTGGGGGGGTCTGCGAGGCAGTCAGCTCGCCCTCCGCGCGGCGCGCGACGTTGCCGACCCCCGCCCTCTTCGTCGGCCTCCGCCGCTCGAGCAGCGCCGCGGGGGCGGGCCCCAGGCGCCTCTGGAGCTGTGCGCGGACAGCGGCACGTACGAGGCGCCGCCGCCTGCGGCGCCCGCCGCTCCCGCGCGCCTCGCGGGCGCTGCCGCGGTCGCTGCCGCGGTGGCCGCCGCCGCCGCTGCTGCCGCCTCCGCCGCCGTCGGCGTCGTCGGCGTCGCCCTTGCCCTCGTCACCCTCGCCGTCCTCGCCTTTGCCGCCGTCGCCTTCGCCGCCTTTGTCGCCGCCGTCGCCTTCGCCGTCGTCGCCGCCTCCGCCGCCTTTGTCGCCGCCGCCTTCGGTCGCCGTCGCCTTCGCCGTCATCGAGTCTGTAACCGTCGTCGCCTGCCTTCCCTCTCTCTCTCTCTCTTCCTCCTCATGCTGGTGCTGTCCCTCCTCCCTCCTTCCTCCCTCCCTCTGTACCCCTTCCCCTTCTGCTGTTGCTGCTCCTCCTTCCCTTCCCCTCCCCGCCCTTTCCCTGATCCTCCTCCCTCTCTGCCTCTTCTCCTACCTTCCTGCTTCTCGTTCTTCTTGTATTTCAGCCTTTGCGGAGGAGAAGGAGGAGAGGGGGGAACGGGAAGGTTGCGTATCCTCCTCCCTCTCCGCGTTTTTCTTTCTCATTTTCGGGAGATGAGGATGAGGCGGAGGGGGGGGGGCTGGCTGCCTTCCGCTGGCTGTCGCCTGCCTGCTGCTGTCTTCGCTGCGGCCTTGGGCCGCCGCCGCCTGCCCTCGCTCGTCGATCGCTCGCTCGCGCGACCCTGGGTGTGCCCCGCCGCGCCCGCGGCGGCCGTGCGCCTCGGAGGGCGAAGGTAGGCCCGTGGAGCGCGAACCGCAGAAGCGCAGGGGGAGGCAGAACGGGGGATGCAGCGGGATGTGGCGGTCGGGCAGGCGGGGGCGGGGCTCCCTGCGCCGCCCTGGAAGAAGCCACGCGCCCTTTGGGCCCTCCTGGACCGAGCCCCGGGGGCGAGCGGAGTGTGCTGCCCCCCCTCCCGAGGGCCCCGAAGACCAGGAGTTGCAGCTGATGATGATGCAGCCGACGCCGCTGCTGTGAAAGAAGACGTGCTCCCGGGCCCTGCCGGGCCGAAGCTGGGGGACGAGGAGGGAGTGCTGGCCCCCCCGACGGCCCCGAATAACCCAAGAATCGTGGCGGATGACGCAGGGCCTCAGCAATCCCTCTCGACTGGGCAGGACCCTGCCTGCCGCCAGCGTTCCCCTTCAGTGCCGCCCGGCCCCGTCGTTTACAGCTGCTGGCGCTTGGCTCCCCGACCCCTGTAGCCCGTGTTCGCGCTGTCGAATAGTTGCGCGCGCATTCTTTTTGGCGTCGCGAACCTGCGCGCGGCGACAGGGCGGAGAAGGTCGTCAAGCAGCGAACGCGCGTGCGCGACCAGGAACGCCCGAACCCTCAGAGCCCGTTTTGGGCCCGCAGCGGCAGGCAACCATAAACCATCCGGGCGTGGATGACGAGGGGAGCGGTGGAATAGTTGCACGCGCACTCTTGAGATGCTCTTGCGCACGAGCTGATCCCCACGCTGTGGCTGTCCTCGTCTGTTGCCGCCGCCCACCGCTGACACCGAGAATTGGCCCGGAGCTGCAGCTGATGGCATTGGGCTCGCGACCTTTTTTCCGGCCTTCTGCCACTGCCTCCCTTTCTCGCACGTTTCGGCACATTTGCTGTCACGTTGGGCTCTGCGTCGTCCCACCTCCTGCCGCCACTGCCCGTATTCTCGTACTTTCTCGGCCCGCTGCCCGCTGCCACGGGCCCTTTGCCGCAAACGCTGTAGCTGGTAACGTCCGGCTGCAGCTTCGCTGCGATAGTCGCCGCGCCATTCCCTCTCGCACACCTCCACCCTGGTGCCCGCCTTGTGGCAAGGGTCATGGGATGGGCGTTGCCCCTTCTCACAGTCGATGCAGTGGATGGCGTCGGGATTCGACTTCGTTGCCTCCAGCGGCCGTCTCTCGCTCCGGGTGCTTTTCTCGCACGCCGTGACCCGAGTACTGTCATCTTCGACCCGCTGCCTGCCGCCAATGTTTTCCTTCCCGCATACACCGCTGCCGTAAGCCGGTTCGCACGCGGCGGTGGCTTCCAGCTGCCATTGCTTGCCTTTCTCGCACACGCTACGGTGACCCGAGTGCTGTAGCTGATGACGTTGGGCTCAACTTCGTCCCTCCGCTGGCAGACAGCCTTCCTGCCGCGGCCGGTCTTCGCACGCGGCGGTTTCTGCTTCCTGTCAGTGTCTGCCTTGCTCCCCCGCCGTGGCCCGAGCGCTTGTAGCTGATGACGGTGGGCTCTATTTCGCCCCCCCGCTTGCCGCTACTGCCCGCCTCATGGCACCGACGCGCCCTGCTGCCACTGCTCACCCAATCGAACACACGGACCTCCACAATGCTGCCGACGGCCCCCGTCTGCGCTTTCATGCGGAACTCTTGGAGCTGATCGGGGCTGCCGCGCAGCATGGGCTGTGCGTGTGCAGACTCCTGGGGGGGAGGATCTCGCCCTTTCGGGTCCGCGTAGCTCTCTTGATGGCGGGACGAGGGTGGCGCAAGGAAGAGGGGACGAGAGCGGAGAAAGAGCGGAGGGTGCCATCGCTCGGCTGCACACCTTGGTGGGTCCTAGTCCCAGCTCTGTAGCTGATGACGTTGTGTTCCACCACTCTTGCTTGCCCGTGGCGTCATTCCCAAGTTCGCCGACCACAAATCGGGCCCCCCTGCCCGAGAGCAATGGCTAGGCAGGATTGGGGCGAATTGGTGGGGGAGGAGGAGCAGTGGGAGGAGTAGGATGATGAGGAGGAAGAGGACCGTGCACCTGTTCACCAAAATCCCGGACTGAGCGGTTGGTGAGAGCCCGAAGTCGAGAGTGGACTCCGAGCGGGAGTTTGAGAGACCGTGGCGGCCAGAAGCGACGGCTAAGCACTCGTGCGGCGCGCGAGTTCGGGGCCAGAATGCGGCCTCACCGCATCGCATCGCATCGCATCACCGACATACTTAGCGTGCATGTCATGCGCCGCTGGAACGCGTATGGGCGCACGTATGAGCGCGACATTTCGTGGGCCGTGGCATGCTTCAGTCATGAGTCATTGGGATTCCTGATTGTGCTCGCTTTCCTCTTGCCGCTCTGCACTGGCAGGCCCTGCGCTCGTTCGAGGCCCACCAGCGGGAATCTCTTGGCAAGCCCTGGTCCATCGGCAAGGAGCGTCCTTGACAGTAACCGACTGCGACTCAAGTCAAGTATGGGGATGCTGAGCAGGTGGGTGATTCTGCTGCTGATGATGTGGATGAGGAGAATGATGAGGATGGTCGTGAGCATGATGATCAGTAGGATGATTCTGAGGATGGTGATGATGGTGGTGGTGATGATGACGAGGACGAGGAAATGGTCGAGGATGAAAAGAATGATGAGGATGGTCGTGAGGATGATCTTGCCAGGGAGTCTTATCGACCCTTGCTCTCGCTTTCCAGCCATGCACGTCCAAACATCATACAAAACATCCACTGCCTCTAGTACCCTCAATGTGGTGGCCGGCTTGGACATGTTTTTTTACGCGGGGCTGCTCCCAAGCGGGGGTGCTGCCCAAGCGGGGGTGCTCCGAAGACTTGTTGGAGAACAGAGACGCGGATGTGAGGGAGATGAAGACGAGGCGGATGACGTTGGTAATGATGCTGCTGCTGCTGCTGCTGATGATGATGATGATGATGATGTTGATAATGAGAAGGATGATGGCGCTGATGAGGATGATGATGCTGATGCTGATGAGGATGATGATGATGCTGATGCTGATGCTGATGCTGATGCTGATGATGATGATGATGATGATGATGATGATGATGATCATGGTGGTGGTGATGATGATGACGATGATGCTGCTGATGATGATGATAATGTAGATGATGCTGATTGTGCTGATGATGCTGATGATGCTGCTGATGATGATGCTGACGATGATGATGACGCTGATTATGAGGATGATGCTGCTGATCAAGATTATTATGGTGATGAAAGTGGTAACGACGACGAGGATGATGATGCTGATGATGATGATGATGATGATGATGATGCTGATTCTGTTTATGATGATGATGATGAGGCTGATGATGATGCTGATGATGCTTATGATCGTACTCTGGTGGGGTTGCGGGTCGGCTGGCTTCGCGAACCAGCCGCTCCGCGTGTATTCGTTGTATGTATGTATATGTATTGGTAGGCTGTGCTGATGATGATGACGAGGACGACGATGCCGACGACGACGATGGCTGATGACGATGTTGATGCTGATGCTGATGCTGATGATGATGAGGAGAATGTTGATGATGCTGCTGATGATGATGCTGATGATGTGGACGGATGATGAGATTGATTTTGATGTTGATGTTAAGGTTGCTGCTGCTGATGATGCTGATGCTGATGCTGATGCCGATACGGAAACTGATGATAATGATAAAGGTGTTGCTGATGCTGATGATGCAGATGTTGATGATGCTGATGATGATGATGTTGATGATGATGCTGATGATGGTGATGATGATTATGATCATGCTGCTGATGATGATGGTGGTGATGATGATGTTGATGATTGTGTGATGCTGGTGACACTGCTGTTGCTGCTGCTGCTCTTGCGGATGATGATGATGATGATGCTGATTTGGTTGATGATGATGCTGCTGATGATGACTATGCTGATAAGGCTGATTATGATGATGCTATTGATGCTGTTGCTGTTGATGATGATGATGATGCTGATGATGACGCTGATGATGGTGATGATGGTGATGATGATTCTGATGATGCTGATGATGCAGATGATGATGATTATGATGATGATGATGCTGCTGATGATGCTGCTGATGATGATGATGATGATGATGGTGATGGTGATGGTGATGGTGATGATGCTGATGCTGCTGATGATGATGAGGCTGCTGCTGCTGCTGCTGCTGATGATGATGCTTATTATGAGATGATGATGCTGATGCTAATGATGGAGCTGATGATGTTGATCACCATTCAGCCGCTTCGTGCAAGCCGCGGGCCCATAGGGTATCATTGCTTTTGTTTGCCTATGCCCTCGTGGGCACTGGGAAGTTGTTGGTGAATCTCGCGTGGGGGACAGTCGCTAGGTAGATCGAGTGCAGTACTCAACGGAACGCGTTCCCATCCCAGTTTCGCCATCGATGCCCGAGGTCACAAACGGGCAACAAGCCAAAATCATGTTTCGGCTGTCGAAGCAATTTGGCGAGCTCTTGGGTGTTTCTGGGAGACTTCCGATTGTTTCCTCTGAGGGGCTTTTTAGGCCCCCGACCATTGTGGGCCATCTTTGGGCAATCTTGGAACCTCGTGGGGCTGGCATCGTGGGGCCAGCCTGGGGCCTGCCGCTCGTTGGTCCGCTGGCGGAGCCCCCTTTCTACCCCCTTGTGGGGTGTTGGGGCGTGCTCTCGGGGCTCCCTTGCGCGGCCTCGGGGCTCGAGACACTCATCGGAAACCGCGAGGGCGAGACTGTTAGTTTAGTCGCCGTTAGTCAGTTGTCCTCTGCCTCTGTCCTCGCCGTCTCCTCTGCTTCTTTCTTGGCCTTGTCCTCTGCCTCCTTCTTCACTGTCTCCTCTGCTTCCTTCTTGGCCTTCTCCTCTGCCTCCTCCTTCGTCTTGTCCTCTGCCGCTTTCTCCGCCGCTAGTTTGGCTGATCGTCGAGAGCCGTTAGTTTGCTCGCCGCTCCTGGCTTCTTGGGAGCCTCCGAGGGCACCGTGGAGACGCCGCGCAGTGCACGGGCGCACGCTCGAGACTCGAGGCGGCCACGGCTCCCGCACCGCCAGTGGACCTCGGACGACACCGGGAGCGCATCCAGGAGGCACCCTGGGCCTGGCTGTTACTGCAGAGGCCTCACGGCCGGTGCCGCCGACCCTGAAGACGACGAAGATGAAGACGAGCAGGGGGGGTCCCAGCAGGAGGATCACGACAGGTGGGATCGGCGAGAGAGAGAGAGAGAGAGGGAGACAGAAAGACACAGAGAGAGAGACATGGAGAGAGAGAGAGGGAGAGAGAGAGAGAGACAGAGAGATAAAGAGAGAGAGAGAGAGGGAGAGAGACACCAACAAAAAGGAGACAAGAAAGCAGGCGGCGGCCGTGGTGCTGGAGCTCGTCAACCGGCGGGGGGCGTGCGCGCGCGCGGTGGCACGCGCCCGCCTCTCCCCCACCCCGCCCCCACCAGCGAGAACAGCACAGGCGAGTCGGCGGCCACGGCCGCCAGAGTCGGTGTGAGTTTGGTTGGCCCCGTACCCCAAGATCAACCGAACGACTGAACGACCTCAGGAGAGGAGGAGGAGGAGGAGGAGGAGGAGGAGGAGGAGGAGAAGGAGGAGGAGGAAGAGCTGGAAGAGGAAGGTGGCGCCGGCGCCGACGGCGACGGCGACGATGCCGACCACCACGACGCCTGCGCCGCGAGGACGCCGACGCCTCCGAGGACTTGTGCGCGCGCGCGCCGTGGCACGGCGGCCACGGCGGGCAGCGGCTGCAGCCGGCGGCGACGGCGGCGGCGGCGGAGGCGGCGACGGCGGCGGCGGCGGGGCGCAGCGGCGGCGCGCCGCGGCGCAGCGACGTCGGCTGGCGCGCGCCGCGGCGCGGCGGGCGCGACGGGCAGCGGCCGCAGCCAGCAGGGGGGGCGGCGGCGCGAGTAGGGCCGGCCTGCCCCCCGCCAGGGTCCATCTCGATGCGATCGAGCCGATTCGAGGTCGATGCTGGCTGGCCCGACCCGAGTGGATTCCGACGTGCCGACGGTCCGGTGCGGCCCGATGTTTGCATGGCGCTGGTGTGCATCCCGGCGGAGCCGATCCAGACCTGGATCGATCCCGTGCCGATGCAGCCCGGTCCGACGTGATGCTGCCTCATCCTGCCTGCTGACGCCCCCCTCGTGCAGGTGCCGCTTTCCCTGCTCAACCATGCATGGAGTCGCACGGAGTGTTGGAGTTGTTTTTAAAGAGTGTATGTGTTGGTTGGTTTCTGCAAGCTCGAAGCAATACGCGACAGCACTAGATCAATTACACAAGTTGGCACATACCAAAAGGTGCAGGTATATGCTGAAAGCATCACGGAACACATGCTGATGCATTTCGGTGTCACGTCTTTCCAGGGTCAATACAAGCCATTATCTCCCCCCCCGTTCTTCCCGACCGAGTGACGGGCGGGGACGGCTTGCACCTGCAGCAGCCCACGCAAGCCTGTTCATCTCAACGATGGTTTGCACGGTGGATGACGAGAAAACCGTCATTCAGTTGAGCAGTCAGTTCGAGGATGGGATCCGAAGCCGCGTGCGCGTGCACTCATCGTGGCCCATGGCTTTGCGTGATGCGTGCATGATGCATGGGTGACGAGCGGCGTGCGCGTGTGTCCATTCCTCACAGTCTTCTTTCTTCTTTCTGTTTGTCGCTGTGGCCTGCGCAGGACGGCGCCGGCTCCAAGCTGCAGTACGAGCCCTTCTTCGTCCCCAGGCCCGCGCGGTCGGCGAGCGGGCGACGCGTGCAGGAGGGGGAGGAGTCCATAACCATTTTTGCTCAAGCAGCTTGTCAGCTAGCGACACCCCCATCGCCCGAACCAGCTCGGTCGGCATGCCCGCCTGCCGCGGCGGCGGCGGCCGCCGCGAGGCTGCAGCTGCTGGAGGTGCGCGCGTCGCTGCTTGAGGATACGGTTGCTATGGGGGATGCCCGCCGACGTGGCGGCCCACTGCAAGCCGCCGACATCAGAGCATCAGCGTCCCGGCGGGCGGCCCGACGGCGCTGCCAGCTGGCATGCGAGGCGGTCCCCCGCAGGGCCCCGGGCAGCACCGACCGTGCGCTGGCCTCCTGGCGAGACCGAGAGGCCGCCTCGCGCCTGGCGCTCCAGTGGTTCGCAACCCGACGCCGAGTGCCAGGCGGCACGAGGCGGCGGCGCAACGCCGCACGGCGCGCCGCTGTGGCCCTGGGCGAGGGCTCGGCGGCCGCTTCCGCAGGTGGCATCGCCTGGGCCGCCGCTGGCCCTCGCGTGGGCCACGGCGGCAGCAGGCCTGCGCGCGGACGCCTGGGGAGCACGTGCCGACGTCCCTGGCGGAGACGAGCGGCGCGGTGGCGGCGGCCCAGGCGCAGCAGCCATGCAAGCACGCGCGTGGTCATCGGGATCACGCCCTCCGCAACGTGAGGCCAGGAGCAGCACTGACGCGAGCAGGCCCATGCGGTCCGCTGCACGTGCGGCGCCGCGGTCGTCTCTTCGGAACAGCCGCTGGAGACGAAGCTTTGGGCCAAGGCGAGCAAAGAGCACGAGCCCGTTGTTGAGGAGCACGAGGACGATTCCGAGAGACGCGAGGACGAGTTCGAGGATCGCGAGGACGGCCTCGTAGAGCACAAGCAGCTGGAGGGCATAGATGCCGATGCGAAGCTCGACGAGCAACAGGAGGAACCAGAGCCTTTCGCGAAGATCGACGCGCAGCTCGACGAGCAGCTTGGGGGCCCAGAGCCCGAAGCGAAGCTCGACTCGAAGCCGCGCGAGCATCTTGGGGGCCGAACGCCCGCCGCGGCGCTCGACGAGCAGCTGGGGAATTTTGAGTTTGATGCGGTGCTCGATGAGCAGCTGGACGCCCTAGACCCCGACGCACCGCCCGACGCGAAGCCGAAGCAGCAGACAGAGGACCTATAGCCTGACGCGAAGTTCGCCGAGCAGCTGGAGGGCCCAGAGCCCGAATGGACGCTTGACGAGCAGCTGGAGAACGGGGGGCCCGACGCGAAGTTTACCGAGCAGCTGGAGGGCCTGGGGCCCGACGCGCAGCTCGACGCGAAGCTGGTGAACCTGGGCCACCACGAGGAGCAGAGGCCGCCGAAGCAGCAGCAGGAGTAGCAGGCAGCGCAGCCAGCCGCGCCGAGCGACGGCATCGCGCCCCGTTGGGCCTGCGCTGCGACGAGCTCAGTTTAGACGCCTGGGCCTGGCAGGCCACCGAGCCGACCAGGGAGTGGCCGTCCTGGATTGCTGTGCGCCAGCCAGTGGATGGGCGCCCGCCCCGTCGGTTTGTTCTTCGGCGCCGAGCGGCGCGGCGGCGCGCGCGTCCAGCGCGCCGTCGCCAGCTGTCAGGCGCGGTGCTTTGGAGTGCGGGCATGGATGACAGCGGCCGTCGCAGGCGGGGCCGAGGCGATTACAGCGGGTGCTCTGATTAACGTGATCGGGGCAGCCCAGCTCTCGCAGGCGAGGTCGGGAGAGGCCGCCCACCTCGCCGTCGCTTCCGACGAGCCGCGCGCGCAGGCGCCGAGCGACCAGTGCCGCGCAGGCGCTGGAGCTTCATGGAGCTGATAGCCGCGACCTGCGAGACCCCGCAGGGCGGCGGGCGGCCGGCCCCCAGGGCGGCGCGGCCGCGCCTCGACCTCCAGGGGGCCTGGAAGAGCCCGCGAGGCAACCGTCGTGGACCACGCGCCGCCCCCCATCCCACCCTCTGGCATTCCCCTGGCCCCTCTAGCCGGCGCGTGCTGGGCGGAGTTGAGGGTGCGCCAGTGGGCAGGTGGGTGGTGCCCTTCCCCCCCCCCCTCCCGCCCTCCCACCGTCGCGCAGGCTGTTCTGGCTCGGGCTTTTCAGCCTGCGCTTGCAGCGGCCGTCTTCAGAGCGGTAATCGCTGTTGCGGGCCATTGGCTCGGCGTTCAGGCCGAGGGGGCTCGCGCCCCCTCTTTGTGAGCTCCTGCTGGAGCGCTGTCCACGCCGCCCCGCGCTGCGCGCTCCATGATCGCGGGTGACTTCAACGCGGCCCCCAGAGGTCTAGGAAGGGTCGGGGCTCGTTCGCCAGCTAGGATGGGTAAATTTGGTGCCCTGTATGCCCGCGTGCAGGTCGCCCTCTTCCAGCTCAATCGTAGACTTTTTCTTAATGGGCCCTGGCGTTGCTCGTCTGGTCCAAGATGTGAGCGCTGATGCGATCAAGATGTGGGCGCTGATGCGAGCCTCGTCGCCCAGTCCCTCCCGCCGTCCGCCCCGGCGCAGTGAGTGTCGCACCTTTGGCCTTGTAAAGTTCACGAGCTATGATGAAAAGAAGGGGGCGCCGTATCCGAATGGGCCATTCAGTTGACCGCCTCCAGGGCCATTCAGTTGGCCGCCTCCAGGGCCTCTGACTTTGGCATCCTTTGGGCCCTCGGATCTCAGCAGTGCCCTCCGTGCCCAGATTGCTCAGTCAATTGCCCTTCGGTGACCTGTGCGACCCCGCCTATCAGCATTGCGTGCTCGACGTTCTCGTGCCCGCCAGCTGTGCAAGCGCCCTCGGGAGGAGCCGCCGTGTCGGGCTCCATCGGCTGCGTGTCGGTCATCGTGCTGTGCTGTATTCTTCTCTCGTGTGCGAGCCTACTTAAGGCCCTTGTGACGGGCTGTTGTTGCAGCTTCTCGTCCACGGCCGAGGTGGTTGACAAGGGGGCGGGGGAGCTCGCCCTGAAGCAGCTGGCCATCATCCGTCAGCGTCACGGCGGCGCCAGGTGATGTGATTTTGGTGAGGTACGATGTGCCTGGGCAAGTGCTGACTGGCATGGGCGGCATATTCTAGTGGCCGCTCCTCAGCCAGGATGTTTCGCGGTGTCGACGCCTTACTTGGATATTTTCGTGGAGCACCTCAGGGCCGACAATGGCGATATTGCTGGGTTCAGGAGCTCGCCAGGGCTCCGGTGGGCGCCGCCAGGTGTGCCTGTGGGAAGCATCTACCGATGCGGGGCGCCTCCCACGCCCGCGGAGATGACGCGGCACGTGCGGGGCGGAGCTTTGCAGGCGGGGGTCGCAGTCCCTCATCTCGCGGTGGTGCCGACGATAGCAGGACCGCCGCAAGGCGCCGCAGTCGGACTGCCGCCGCTCGGGCCCGCTGCCCCCGCCGCTGTCGCCCTGGTGCAGGCGGCCCCGCCGATCGGCGCTCACCTTGCGCCTGCCGCCTCTGTGCTGCCTGCCGCTCCATTGCCCGCGGGGCCAGGAGTGGCGGCGGCCCTGGCAGCCGTGCCTGGCGCTGGTCCACAGGGGGGCGCCCCCGCGCTGGCTGGTTCGCCGATGGTGTGGGTCGCGGCGGAGGGCGCCGCGGACGTAACCAAGGGGGCCCAGATCGCAGCCGTGCCGCCCGAGGCGTTGGTGGCCGGAGATAGGGCGATCATCCCGTGGGGCCCCTCCCACATCTTCGCGCGGAGGGTGGCTGAGGCAGACGTGTATCCTTTTGTGCATGGTGATCTTCGGGCGTTGCCAATCTCGGTTGACGCAGCTGGTGAGAGGAAGATCAGTTTCGCCGAGGCGGTCTCTGCCATGGGCCCCACTCCGCCTAGTGGAGGCAGCGGCCTGGACGGGCCCCACACTACCTACTGGCAGCTCAAGCAGATCATGGATGACGACTCCAATCCCAACCATCATCATGAGCGTTGGTTGCGAGCTGCCAGCATTCCCGAGGGAGATCGGTCAGTGTATGAGCATCAGGTTCTATGTAGACTCTTGGAAGCGGCTGCTACTTATGATCAGCTTAACTTACCATCGATGGAATGGACAGAGTTTGTGTGCCGCCAAATGAGCCTCATCAAGGCAGCACACAGGGCAGCGCCATCCAATCCAGACTACTCGGCTGGTGATCTGTTCATGGGCTGGGGTTCGCAGGCAGCTGGAGGAGGGACCAACCCCGCTCTTCCTCAGTATGTATCAGGTCAGCTCAGAGACCAGGCGGCCATCGCCAAAGAAAGCAGGAAGGCCCGCGAGGAGCAGCTCGCCCGTGGCCGTGGACGCGGTAGAGGACGTGGTCGCGGCAAGGGCGGGCTCGCGCCCGCGGGCGAGGGGGGATGAGCCCCTTCCCACCTCCAGGCGAGAGTGGCCGACTCCCTGGGGGATTTCCAGGCCAGTGCGAGGCAGGTGGTCAGCATCATCGTTTGCCTCGCGCTCCCGAGGTGCTTGGACCGCAACATTCTCATCGGCACGGTCAGGTTGTTGCAGGGGATCGTCCTCGTGACCTCTTCCCTCCTCCACCTGTGCTGCCAGAGTCGGGTGCGGCACCTCACATTTTTGCATCCGAGCGGGCTTCTAGACGGCGAGAGCGGCGTGCACACGATGCGTCGCAGGTGTGCGAGGCTCTCAATGAGTTATATGATGTCGGCTTCACGGACGCCTATCCCAATTTGGCCCGGGAGTCCGCTCACTATGAGGTGCTAAGCAAGCTTGCTTCTGTGCCTGGCAGTGGTAAGCCTGTACCGGAGGGCGGTGGCGGAGGCGGTGGCCCGCGGTGGAGGTGGGGAGTGGCTGCCACGCGAATGATAGAGTGGTCGGGGCGGAGGGGGCACTGGGTTGCTGGAAAACGGCGTGGGCGCGGTGGCGGTGGCGCGCGAGGGAGGTGGGTGTGCCGTGGCGCGAAAAATACTATGGTCGGGGAGGAGGGGGCACGTGGGCGGGGAGGGGGTTGAGAGGGGGGCTGCGACACGAAAAATGAAGTGGCCAGGGCGGAAGGGGCACTTGGCTGCTGGAGGACAATGGGGACACGGGGAGCAGGCGCGGTGGCCTGCCAGGGGAGGAGGGGGGGAAGGGGGCGGCGGGGGAAGGGGGGGAAGGTGCGGGGGATGTGGATGGGGATGTGACTGCAGCGCGGGAAAATAATGCGTTCCACCCGCCCTGCGCCTGGAGCGCAGGGGCCCGCGCGCGCCCCGCGGAGGCAGCCGGTGGTTCGGTCGCCGCAGTTTAAGAAGGACTGACGCCTGCTCGAGCGCGGGTCCAAAGGGGCTGGTGACTACAGTCGGCCCGGCTTAGCAGGTCGACCCTGCCAACTCAAGGGCACCCTTGTGTCCTGCGTCTCGCGACCCATGCCTCCTACATTCCTGTGGCCACGTGGCCCTTGGAAGGGTCTTGTGTCCTCTCGCGTGTCCTCTCCAATCAAGTCCGACTGTAGCAGGGCCCACCTCGATCCGATCGATCCGATCCGATATCGATCTTGGCAAGATCGCTTGGATTCGATCTCGCAGCGATCCGGTGCGATCGGTGTTCGCAGCGATCCGATGCGGCCCGATGCTTGATCCGATGCGGCCCGATGCTTACATGGCGCTGTTGTGACCGTTGTGCATCCTGGTGCAGCCGATCTGCTTCGATTTCGACTCCGTGCCGACGCGGCCCCATGCGACGCACTTTCTGCTTCGATCCGCATTTCCGACTCGATGTTGGCCGACCTTGTTCGGGGGGTGGACATCTTGGCCGGGGCAAGGAAGTCGGTGGGTTTCAGGGTTCCCTTTTCTTCTGCCAAGACGTCCCCTGGTCTGCCCCTCGTCCGCGCAAGTGCCTCGGGCCATGCTCTCCGAAGGGACGACCCCCGAGCGGAGGCAGGCAGGACCATGGTCCTTCGACGGAGGCGCGCACGGTCAGACGAGGAAGGCTTACCGTCATCGCTGCCCTTCACTGGTGTTCGCTTGTTGTGAGCCTCGGGGGGTGCCCCCATCGCTGCCCTTCCCTCGTGTTCGCCTTTGCGAGCCTTCGGGGGTGTTCTGGGTGAGCCCCGCGCTGGCCTCGGAGGCCTGGTCAGAAGGCGCTTCGGGATTGGCGATACGTCCGTGCCTTGTTGTTCTCCCCCGCAAGGGGGTGGGGCGTGGCGGGTGGCCCGCTACGCAGCCGATCGCTCCTGCTCTGTAAGAGAGCCTTGCCGTGCGCCTCCAACCCTTCTTAGAAGCTCCCTGCCCTCTCAGCAGGCAGCCCCCCCTCGCCCCCCTCTTGCCTGCAGCTGCTGCCCGGGGTCATGGACCCACTGGGCCAGGGCAGCTTGCCGGGGTCCTCCGTGCCGGGGGGCGGCCGCGGGGACCTTCCTGGAAGGATCCGGGCCGCGGGCGGCCGTGGCGAGGCCAGCGAGCCCCGTGGTCTGGAGACTGGGAGTCGTCGCCAGGGGGGAAGCGGGTCCCGAGAGACACGGGTTCTGAGGCTTTTTGCCGTTTTCGGGCTCTCGGGGCCCTCCACGGCAGTCAGGAAACGATCCAGGATGAAGAGC
Organism: Prorocentrum cordatum; assembly: GCA_963575745.1. Classification (NCBI taxonomy): domain Eukaryota; class Dinophyceae; order Prorocentrales; family Prorocentraceae; genus Prorocentrum; species Prorocentrum cordatum. The sequence goes on from CAUYUJ010022215.1 coordinate 652,301, forward strand.
TCGTCTTGGGGGAAGGCCCTGGGGCCCAGGACCCAGGACCCTTGTTCCTCCTGCGCAGAAGCGGCGCTCGGGGGACCGTCGGGGGTCCAAGGTGCTCCCAGAATTTCGTTGCGTTTTGGGGGCCCCGGGGGGGCGCAATTATGGGCCTCGTGGTGGGGTGCTCTGGAGGAGGCCAGAGGGGCCTCCCTGGAAAAATCCTGGGGGTGCCTTGGGCCTGGGGTCGTGGGGGGCGAGAGCAGCGAGATGCCGCCGCCCCGCCCGGCCTCCCCGGATGATGCGGGCGGGGAGGGGGGGGGTCCCCTCTGCGAGCGGCGCGGGAGACGCGTGCAGTGATAGCGGTGTTGGTGCAGGTGTGCGCGAGTGGTGCGGGGAAAGGAAGGAGGGAGGAAGGATGTGGGCGAGAAGGGCGGGTGGGTGAGGGATCGGGCCCGCGGCAGCCTGCGCCCTCGCGCAGGATGCAGGAAGGCCCCCCAGTCCACTCGTGTCTCCGAGAGTCCGCCGAGGTCCCCGCAGCGCGCCCCGAGGCCCCCGAGGCGCCCGAGGTCGCTGCCGCCTCCTGCTGCGGTCGCTGTGGGCCCCGCTTCCGCCTTCGCTCGCGCAGCTGCCAAGGTCGGCCTCTCGCAGGTCCGCCCTGCGCCGGACTCCAGTGGGAAGCCGTCACTACCGCGATTTTCGAAAGCGTGCCGTGGGAAGCCGTGGCGGTCGCGATTTTTCTCGAAATCGAGTGGTGCTGGAGGGCGCACAACAATCGAACAATACGCGCAGTGTTTTATGATTCCCTGCCCTCGTGTGTTGGGTCCTCATCTTGAATGGAGCACTGTGGTCTCCACTCCCCTCCTGTCCTCCTCCCCCTTCCTCCTGCCTTCTTCTGCGCTGCTCCTTTGGGTGGCTGCGAGCTGTGCAGCTGTCGCCACTTCCGCGCAGCCGTCGCCACTTTCGTGGGCTCCTGGGAGGTCCAGCGGAGTCGGGGGACACGCAGATCCACCCGAGCCCTCGCTGCCCCTTGGGGGTGGCTGCGCACTGCGCAGCCGTCGCCACTCTCGTGGGCTCCTGGGAGGTCCAGCGGCGTCGGGGGGCACGCAGATCCCGCCGAGCCCTCGCTGCGGCTGCGATCTGAACGGTTGTCGCCGTTTCTGTGGGCCTGCCACCCGTGGGCTTCTGTGCGGATCGGCGGAGGTGAGGGCAGCGGGGACCCCTGCAAGACCTCGCGGCTCCCTCGGGGGCTGCGACCTGGCGACACTGTTGCCACTCTCGTGGGCTCCTCGGAGGTGTCGCGGAGGGCAGGGCAGCGCGAGTCCAGGTCAGATCTCGCGTCTCCTTCGGAAGCTTGCGGACTGCGCAGCCGTCGCCACCTTCACGGGCTCACGGGAGGCTCGGCGGAGTGCAGGGCGCCCGCATGGCGCGCGCCCACATGACGCGTGGCGCCGTCGTGCCATTTGGCGCGCGGCACTGCTGCGTCACAGAATGCAGAGCGCCAGAACGTCACGTAGCGCACGGCGCTGTCCTCAGTGGCCCATTCCTGCGCAGGTGTGCAACGCGCGTGGCCCGACATATGTTTTTCTGTACGGACCGCTGACATGATTTGTCTTCTTGCGTGGAGAAGGCCTTTTTCGTGAACTCGGTGCGACCAGAAGTTCTGAGATCGCAGTGCAAGGAGGGGAGCATCGTCATTTTCGATCCGAGTTCGGTGCACGATGGGGGCTTGCGGCCCGGAGCCTGTCACTGGAACATGCTGCTGGGGGAGGGGCATCTGTTGGGGGCGTACTCTTCTAGGGGGAAGCGCGCGCGTAACCCCCTCGCTGGGGGTCGCTAGTGGCAGACGTATGCAGGCAAGGCCAGGAGGAAGAACATACAGGAGGACGAGGGGGATAATGAGGAGGAGGAGGAAGGGGAAGATGAGGAGGAGGAGGAGGAGGAGGAGGAGGAGGAGGAGGAGGAGGGGGGATTTCCCCCTCCTCCCTCTCTTTCCCCTGCTCGCTACCTCCTTCCTTCCCCTTTCTCCTTCCTCCTTTTGCCCCCCTTTGATCCTCGGTCATTGTCCCTCGCTCCTCGCTCCTCGCTCCTCCTCCCTCCTGATCCCTCTAGCCATTTCAGCCCAGATGCGATGCAAGCTGGCTGATCGGTGGCACTCCATAGTAGGCCCGTCCTTCCTCGGCACATGCGCGCGCCGAAGGTAGGTTGGTGGCTGGCCGCCGCAATGCAGTTTCCTGGCGCTGTTGGGATATACAACCCGTTGGCTGCGAAGTCCTGGGACCGTATTCAAGATATTGCTGCTACTACTCCGAACTTCGACGTGCTGGCCTTGGTGGGCACAAAGGGAAGGACCACCCGCGGCACCACTACTCGGCGGAGATGTATGGGGACGCGGACTCTGCATGAAGCTGAGTGGGAGGTGTCGCCGTTTACGAACTCTTCGTGTGGATGTGCTGTGTTGTGGGGCCGTCGTGTTCGGCCTGAGCATGTCATTGGGTGTGAGGCTGCCCCCGCTCCGCTCCAAGGGCGTGGCCTCCACTGCCGTGCGCGATCTGGCATCCGCCTCCACTGCCGTGCGCGATCTGGCATCCTCGACCTGTCGGTCATTGTGTGCTACTTCCCCCCCCCGACCGCGGACATCGGCGGCGTGGGGCAACTACGAGTGTACAGTGAGGCTACTCATGGCATGGCTGGCCGAGCAGCTGGCGAAGGTGCCGCAGAGGAGCACACCTATTGTCCGCACCGGCCTCAACGATGGCGTTGGCATGGAGTGTGTCGAGGGCCGATGGACGTTTGACGGCCGTGATGTTGTGCCCGAATCTTCGGCCACACGAGGATACCTCGCGGGGCCTCTCTTCGCCGAGCTGCTGGACACGCACGGCATGCATACTGCGAATATGCATGTTGGTTTCGCTCACACATATTTTGGCAACCTGCGTGCGAGCAGCTGCATCGACGTGATTGCTCTGTCTGGGGCGTTTGTACGGGCCGTGCGGAGTGCTGGACCTCTTCAGCGGGTCAGTCAGAAGCTCCAGCTCATCCGCACGAAGGCCTTTCGGGATCATCTGCTTGTGCACGCTGTGTTTCCGTATGTATTGGAGCCTGCGTGTCTGCCCACCGCCCGAGAGCAGCGTGTGCGATGGGACATTGACAGGCTCATGAGATGCCTCCGCGGCGGGTTCGGTCGTTCTGACTTCGTGAAGGAGGTTGAGGAGCGTCTTCGTGCTGATGAAGGGGGCGTTACCGAGCTGCTGCGGCGGAGGACTGCGTATGATGTTTTCGATTATTTCAACAGTCTTCTCCGAGAGGTGGGCAAAACACATTTCAGCGATGGAGCTGGACGTGCATGCTCACGGATGGCTGAGGAACGACTTCGGCTACTCGCGCTCCGTCGGGACCTGCGCCTGCGTCTGGCCGAAGCCTCGACGGCGGAGCGTGAGGCAGAGGTGACGGAGGCTCTCAAGGAGGCGACCAAAGCGAATCGGGCCTACCTTGCCGCTGAGGGCCGACGCCGCCGTGCTGCTCTTGTGGACGAGGTATGTGAGCTGTGGCGCCAGAGAAGTCGCTGGACCGTCTCGACTTTTCAGAAGAGCGGCGGACTCGCGCTTCGGACCCAAGAAGCGGGACTATCTTTCTGTGCGCGGGTTTGTGGGCTCTTCCGAACAGCTGATTGAGCAGTTTGCGAAGACAGGCCCCGAGGGCGGCATGGCTGCCACTGGGATTGATGACTGGGAGGCATGGCGCAGCGAGTGCCTCTCCTTCCGACCACCGCTGCCGCCGCAGGATTCTGCGCATAGGATCGCCGCGGCAGCTGACGATTCTTCTTTCGCAGGGGACTCAGGAAGGCGAGTAGGCGGCGAGCTGTTCCTGAGTGGGCTGTCCCACTCGAGATGTGGTGGTTGATGTGCCACCCGGCCCGAGGCGTCTCCAGGACAGGCGCAGGGCTCGGCACTTCCACAGCGTGCATCGAGGCCCCTCTGTTCAATGCAGCGTTGTTCGACAGTTTTGTGCTCATCCGACGCTCCTCTCACCTCCCTATTCGCTGGCACCGCAGCAGCGGTGCGCCGATCCTACGCAAGGGGGGCAAGACCAGGTGGATTCATCTGCTCGGCCCCGTGGGGGAGATATGGATGGGCGGGGTGATGGCTCAGCGGGGTGGGGGCGCGGTGACCGATCAGGATCATGGCTTCGTGGCGCGCGGGCGCCGCGAAGGAGCGCTTCTAGCTCGGAACATCATTGGACTCGTGTGCCAGAATGCTGGGAAACAGCGTCTGACCAACTGTCGCGACCTGGCCAATGCTTCTGGGTCGAGTGCGTGGCGCGGAATGCAGGATGCCTCTCGCGAAATGTTCACCCTCTCGGCCGTCACTTCTGGGAAGCAGAGGTGCAGGCTTGCGTGTGTGACGTTGGGAAGTGGGGTGGGGTGGTGGGGGGGGGGGGGGGGGGGGGGGGGGGGGGGGGGGGGGGGGGGGGGGTGGGTGGGTGGGTGGGTGGTGGGGGGTGGGGGATGGGGTGGTGTGTGTGTGTGTGTGTGTGTGTGTGTGTGTGTGTGTGTGTGTGTGTGTGTGCGTGTGTGTGTGTGTGTGTATGTGGGGGGATCCGCAAGTCGCTCTGCGCCCCAGCTGTGGCGGCCTGATGGGCGACTCCTTTGCAGTTCGGTCTTCTGTTCAGTGTTTCTCCCCGGCGGTCGAGGCCTGGCAGCGCAGGCAGACCCAGTGGGGCCCCCAGCGTGATTTCCTACTTGCGCGATGCCCTTTTTCGCAGGAGTGGCAGGATATGTCACTCACCATGTGTGCTGATGGCTTAACAAAATAGCTCGTATGATCACGTTTTTACTCGCCAGAGAGTCTGGTCGGAGTCAGTGTTAGGTCCAGCGCCGATCTAGATTGTGAACTAGAACAGCGCGGGTATCGGCACAACCTGGATAAGCATGACACTCTCGTAGGCATCTTCGGCCGAGGTGCGGGGCGGGCTCTTGAAGCGCTTCGAACTGGAGAGATTGCGGTCCCGCGAAGGGCGTCTCAGGTCGTGGTTAGCCTTGGGGCCCGCCTCAATTCGAATCCGATTCGATTCAGTTCCGCATGCCGAGTGCGAGCGGAGGCTATGCGCGTAGGATGGCACTCTCTAGGCAGCTTCTGGTCTCTAGCTGGTGTGCCCTATCGTGTGCGCAGGTGTATGCTTCTCAGCAAAATCTATAACGCGGCGATGTATGGGCTCGAGGCTTTCCTGCCTACGCCGGCCGAGTATGCGAGGCTCATTGCCGCAGTGGCACAATATGTCCGAAAAGCGATGAGAGGCAAATCCTGTGTCTTCTCCGAATCATCCCACCCTGTCTCCCTGAATAACGAGGCAGTACTAAAATGCGGGCGCATCGTGCCGATCGAGCTTGGGGCTCGGATCCGTCGCATTAGGTGTCTCCGAGAGCTCCTGAGGCACCGCAGTTCCCACCAGCAAGTTCTCGCGGCTCTCTTTGGCTGCCTTCCCCCTGCCCCCGCCCTCCCCCTCAGGTAGATGTCGAGGCGATGCCTGTGATAGATGAGGGGGCTGCGCTTTTGGCTTCGATTGGGGGCCAATGCCAGCTCCTCCTAACTGATCCAGAGATAACCGAGGATTTCTTGAAGATCGATGTGCGACAGTTACGGAGCCAGTTTTTGTCGGAACGAGTCCCCCTCCTGAATGGGATGCTCCTGCTGCCGCTCATGATCCCCCCCGTGTCTTTGCTCGGGGCGGTGTGTGTCGATGCTGCTTCTCTAATGCTGGCGGGGCCGTGTGTGGAGCCTGTTACGGGATAAGCGGAGCGTCCGCGCGCGTATTATCGCTCGACATTGGTATCGTGAGCTGGGGCATGTTCTCTCGGTTGCCAACGAGTGTTGCTGGTGTCGCACTGTGTTCTCGAGCCGTGTGATGTGTCAGAGGCATCTCGAGCTTTCGCTCGCGAGGGGATTCTGCGAGGTTCCTGCTCGTCATCTTTGCTCGGTTGTGTCTCCTGCCCTGCTTGATTGTCCTCTATGTGACTTCGTCGGCGGCCATTTTGCTCAACTACGGCTGCATCTGCGCGTGCGTCTCCTTGGGTTACTCAGAGTGGCTCGGTCTCGACCTGGGCGCGGCCACGGGGGCCTCTCCAGACTGGGCGATCAACGCTCCCGCGGCCGTGGGCGGCGGCCAGGGGGGCAATCGGCGAAAGCTTTCCGAGCAGGCAAAAGCAAAGGGTGGCGATTTGCTAAAGAACCTCGCCGTCGTGCTCACAAAGTTGAGCCTGTCCAATGCGGCAGAACTTCGAGACGCATGTGAAGTGGTGTTCGCCACCTTCCTGGTCGCAGCCGAGCATGTCGCAGCGGCGGCGGCGCAGCAGGCGGGGGCGCTCTACCACCAGGAGATCCAGAAGAGGAAGGAGGCGGGCACCGGGACGGAGACGCTGGGGCCACCGTTTGCCCGCGCCTGGACGACTCTCACCAAGTCCGTTGGCGCGGGCCCGCAGGCGGACATCGGCGTGAAGCAGGCCATGGGGAAGTACTGGGGCGAGGTGGTGCTGAAGGTGCAGGTGATCGAGCTGGCCGACCAAGTGCGACATTGTCGAGTACGCACGACGCCCAAGTCAGGGGCGAAGGGGGGGGGGGGGGCTTCGCTTGACCTTAAGAGTGGACCACCTCTACGGCGAGCTGGCTGGAGTCGGCTCTGGTTGTGTACTTCAGCAAAGTGGGCCAGAGGAAACACGGGCCAGCGCCTCGTGGAGCCCTGGAGAGAGACGCGTCGAAGATGCTGGAGCAGCTCAAGGCGTGAGTGCTGTTTTGAGCTCTATGGCCAGTCGTGCGGGGACTGGCTTAAGCTCCCCGAGCACGGAGGAGACCGCCAGCCGAGTGGGGGCTGGATGGGGAGCTTCAGCATCAGTGAGTGCGGGAGGCGAAGGCCCCCGTTTCCCCCTTGTCCCTGCGGGGGCCAGCGCGCCCAGAGAAAGGTGCATAGTTGTGCCTGCGGTCTTCGAGACCTCGGCTCGCTTCAGAGCCTTAGTTGAGCGCGTTGAGCGCAGAGCGCCCCCCTCTCCTTCCTCGTCCTCGAGCGCTGCGACTGCTGATGCTTGCCCCCCCCCCTTCTGGTCCCACTCCCCAAGACTTCTCACTCTCAGTTTTTTTTTTTTTTTTTTTTTTTTTTTTTTTTTTTTTTTTTTTGTTTTTTTTTTTTGTTTTTTTTGTGTGTGTGTGTGTGTGTGTGTGTTTTCTCATATTATTATTATTATTGTTTTGGTTTTTCTCTATATATAGATATATATATATATATATATATATATATATATATATATATATATATATATATATATATATAAAGCGGCGTCTCAGGATCCGATATATTTTTTTTGTGCCCAAGGTCCGAAAACAGCATATCAAAAAACGTCCTAGGTCGAATGCCATTGGGGTTTAACTGCGAGAGAATGGCGGTACCATCACCCCTCCCGCTGGCCCATCCCAGTTTCAGGGCGGGTCGAGGCCCGACTGAGTTCCACCTGCAGCGCCAACCGCTGTGGGAAGCTGCATCATTGATGCCATTCAGGTGCTAGTTTTTCTCCAAGTTAATGTGTGTAGGCACGTCAGATAGCACCCCAGAGTTGCAATGCCTTGCCTGATCCTTCTTCTTCTTCTTCTTCTTCTTTTTCTTCTTCTTCTCCTCCTCCTCCTCCTCCTCCTCCGATCTGTCCTCCTCCCTCCCCCTCTCCCCTCCCCTCTTCCCCGCCGGGCTCCCGGTTTCCCCTTCCCCAGCGGGATCACGGCCGCCCCCCCCCCCCCCGCCCTGCCCCGAGGAGTTCCAGCAGGTCGGCACAGCCATATTCAACAGGCCTACCTCGCGCCTTCTCTCCCTCGTGCTCTCGTTTTCCTCCTTCTCCTCCTCCTCCTCCTCCTCTTCCTCTTCTTACTGCTACTGCTATCGGCTGATTTGATATTTCCTTGAAGCCGTTCCCAGCTCTGCCCCCCCAAAACAGGGAGGCAGGGCCGGTATTGAAAGGTGGCGCCGCTAACCGAAAGGGGGGGGGGGCTACCCCAGGAGGCGAGGGAGACACGCGGAGGGGGACGAAACGGGAGGAACAATGGAGGGAAATCACGCACGACGAGGCGGGGGAGGAGGGAGAGGTCCCAGCCATTCCGAACCCCACGAGCGCCCCCCCAAATGAATACGGAACGCATGGCAGAGAAACGGCGGTGGAATGACTTGGGGGCGCTAGGGGAGGTCGGTCAAAGGCCGGGGCCTGAAGATAAGCGGTCGCTATGGGCACAAACGCGAGGGGAAGGAAAGAGGGGGAGAAGAGGGAAGAAAAGAGGGGGAGAAGAGGGAGACAATGATACATCAAGGGGCACAAGGTGGAAGGGGACATGGGAAACAACAAGGCAAGCGGGACGCTCTGGCCGCGAGGCCATCGTGGCACCTCCGGGCGAGTCCGTTTCACCCGTCGCCCCTCACCTCCCTTGCTGCTCTAATCCTCTCCCCCCCCCAAGATCACCACCTTCACTGGCGCAAATGCGGTGGACAGAAATTCGCCCCTGCATCGGTGGCGGCGGGAAGAAGGGTGAAACCAGTCGGGTGTGACATCGACACATCGGGGGTGAGGTGGGCCGCGGTGGGTGACCCCCCTGGACAAGGCGGGCCCAACGACGGCTGAAAGGTAGGGCGTCCAGTGCGCGCCTTGATGCATCATTTCTGACCCCGCGAGTCGCCACGCGACCTCGCGTGGACCGGTTCAGGGGGATGTGGTCCAGAGGGAGAAGTGAGCTATGTGGCGCGTGCGGTATATGGAAACGCTTATTCGGTATTACGACAGCACTCGGACCTGTCCGACGGTAGGCTGAAGTGGGTTCGAAAATGGCTCGTGCATCTTCTTAATTGATCATGGAATGTAACTAGGCGAGATGCGGCTCCAAGGGTTCTGGCGGCAGGCTGGCGGTAGCAAGGGCTGTAGGCTCTGGGCTTGACCACCAGAGCAAGACCCTTCCTGCCTGCAACGGTGAAAGAAATTATGTCGATGCTGAAGCTGTTGCCGAGAGAAAAGGGAAGGTGGAGAGGAAAAAAGGGAAGGAAGGAGGAGAGGGCTGTTGATGCGGATCTCGGCGGTCGAAACACAGGCGTAGCGAGGACGAAACGTGCCTTCGGCGAGCTCGGTCTTCTGACGATCCCAACCCCACCCCCTCCAACCGCTCCCTCCTCGCAAGACGGCTGCGTGGCAGACGGTGAGAAGCTGGGCCCGGTCGGCCTTCGCGTCTGGGGTTTGGCGGTTCACCCCAGTAACCTCCAACCAATACCCGAACAGCGCTTGCCAAGATCGAGAGGGGTCACTGTTGTGGGTCCAGCTCGCCGGTGCTTTTTGTATTTTTTTTTAGGGGGGGGTAGCACCGCAACCCTTTGGTGCCAAGAGACGGTAGTGGCGCAAGGCAGCCCGACGTATGCCTTGCACGTCGAGGTATTATTGTATCCCTGCCCACTTCAGGCAGCAGCTGCCTCGAATTGAATGACCCCTGCCATGGGGCATCCGACGGAAAAAAAAACGAGGTGAAGAGAAGAGGGCGACGGACATTCCTGGGTTCGGTGTTCCTGTGGTGGCGGTGGGAGTCGCCTGGTAGCAAAGCGGCGTATATATATGTATGTATGTGTGTATATATATGTATGTGTATAACATATTTATATATGTGTATATACATATATATATATATATATATGTATGTATGTATGTATGTATGTATGTATGAATGCGGACGTCCCTCCCCTCCCAGACCCAATCTCCAGCACCCCATCCCTCTATGACCACAAGAGTAGGGCAGGAGAAGGACGAGGGGGGAAAGCAGGAACGGAAGAACATAGAAGTGGGCGGGCAGGGAGGGAGGGGAAGGTTGGGAGAGGGCCACTCACGGCTCGTCTCCTGGGAGGTCGAAGCGGGTGGCGCCCGTCCTCCGTCGCGGCGCGGCTCGTCTCCCCCGGCGCGGGCTGCCGCCTTCCTCGCCGGGGCTGCCCGGCGCGGGCCGCCGGCGTGTCGGCGCCGGGGAGCGGGCCTCCCCCGACGAGACACCGCTGCCTTCGTCGTCGTGGTCGTGGGGGTGGTCCGCGAGACTGTCGCGGCGGCTGTCGGCGAGGCCGTCGAGGGGGTCGTCGCGGGGGCGGGTGTGGGGGCTGTCGTGGTAGGCGCAGCCGTTTTCGCGCCCGCCTTGGCCGTCGCCGTGGCGGGGGTCGTCCCGGGGGTTGCCGCCAGAGAGGTCCTCGCCCCGAAGCCGTCGTCGAGGGCGTCATGGGGGACCGTCGCGGGGTCGCGGGGCAGGGGGCCGTCGGTTCGGTTGTCGCGTCGTCCGCCCAGCAGCCCGCGAGGGAAGCACTGCCCGCGTAGCCGGGGGAGGCCGTCGCCGGGGCGGTCGCGGGGGCCGTCGTCGTGGCAGCCGCGGGGGGCCGTCACCAGGGCCGTCGCGCAGTGGCCGTCGTAGGGGTTCGTCGTCGTGGTGGGTCGCGGGGGCATTGGGGTTGAGTGGGAGGTCGCTGGGTGGTCGTGTGGGTCGCCGTGGGGGCCGCAGCGGGGGTCGTCGTGGGGGTCGTCGCGGGGGTCGTCGCAGGCGTCAGTGTGGGGGCCGTCGCGGGGGGCGTCTTGGGGGCGCCCAGCTCTCCCTCTGACCGCTTCCCCGGGTATGCCCCCCCCCCCCCCCCACGGGCTCCCTCTCAGGGCATGCGGCCACTCGGGATCTCGAGCCGGCCGCGGGGGAGGTGGCACCCGCAGTGGTCTGTCCAGCGGCCCCCATGGCCGCTTCCCCGGGTATGCCCGTCACGGGCTCACTCGCAGGGCATGCGGCCACTCGGGGCTCAGCTGGGGGCTCGTGGGGTCTGTCGCGTGGGCCGTGGGGTAGTCGAGGGGGCGTTCGGGTCCTTCAGCTGTCCCTATGACCGCTTCCCCGGGTATGCCCCCCCCCCCCCCCCCCCAAGTGCTCCTTCTCAGGGAATGCGGACACTCGGGATCTCGAGCCAGCCGCGGGGGAGGTGGCGCCCGCAGTGGTCTTTCCAGCGGGCCCCATGGCCGTTGCCCCGGGTATGCCCCCCACGGGCTCCCTCGCAAGGCATGCGGCCACTCGGGGCTCAGCTGGGGGTTCGTGGGGGCCGTCGAGTGGGGGGGGGGGTCGTGGAGGCCGTCGGGTTGTGCGTGGGGTCGTGGGGGGTCATGGCGTGGTGAGCAGGGTCGTAGCACGCAGGGATGTAGGGGGGCAGCAGGAGGCCCTCGTTGTCGCCGTGGCTGGCTCTGGCCGGGAGGAAGATGGCCGCCTCCGTCCTCATGACGGAAGGCGGCCTGTCAGCCTGTGCCTAGGGCTCGGGGGTGATGCTCGCGGGGTTTGGCGTGCGGGTGGGCGTCGGGGTGGGGATGGGGCGAAGCGAAGAGAGGAGCGCCGGGGGGGGGGGGTCGTAGTCGGGTCGCGCGTCAGGCACCGGGGGGGCGGGGAGAGCGTCGCTGTCGACGTCGGCGTCCTCCTCTTCACTCCAGCCTTCCCCGTGCTTAGGGTTATCAAGCTCGTCGAAGTCCCTGTGGTCGTTGAGGCGGCTGATGGATGTTTTCCTGTTGCCACCTGTTTGCGGACAGCCTGGCAGCAGATACGCGGCCTCGATGTTGATCGGCAGCTGCGTACAATGAAGACGTCTGCATTTTCGAACTGCATACCCAAGGCGCATCCTGGCCTTCGTTTCAGCACTGGTACGAGGGGCCATGAAGTCTCGAAGCTCAGAGAAAGGGGCAGTGAGGCGGAGGGGAAGAGCTTCGGCATGCGATCTCGTGCAGTCGCGTGCGCCCGATGTCCACCTGAGGACTGGCCGCCGCGCTTGGCAGCAGCACTCGCCTGAATCGCTTGAGCCAAAATGGCTACGGGCCCTCCTCCTCCTCCTCCTCCTCCTCCTCCTCCTCCTCTCCTCCTCCTCCTCCTCCTCCTCCTCCTCCTCCTCCTCTCCTCCTCCTCCTCTCCTCTTCCTCCTCCTCCTCCTCCTCCTCCTCCTCCTCTCCTCTGGTGTCCCTGTAGGAGGTGTGTGTGTGTGTGTGACGATGCACGTGTTGGAGGTCACTGCAAATTTCGGTGCGTTGGCCCAATCATGTCTTGTCGTCCAGGTGCCGTAAGCGTGGGATTCGCCCTCGTAGGCCCTCCTTGGTCCAATGTCGCCGGGTGGTTCCGTCTCTCGGTCCGAGGGCCTCGAGCCTTGCGACCTGTAGGCTCCTGCCATTGCGTGTGTCGCCTCGGGCTCTTTGTTCCTGGAGAACGCTGGGTCCCTTGTGCCGATGCTTGAGCCAAAATGGATACGGGTTCCTCCTCCTCCTCCTCCTCTTCCTCCCATTCGTCTTCCGTATTCCTTCACCTTTCCATCTCTGTCCATTTCTTTGCTCCCATCTCCCCTGGAGGATGGAGAGTGAGGCGACGGAGGCGGGGGATGTAACGGCAAAGGAAGAGGACTCTTCGCGTGTCCACACCAACCTATTCAGAAATTGCTCCCAGTTTCGTTTTGGGGAAGCGGGATGTGCGGGAAAAGCAGCGAGGGGAGGGAGTTTTGGTGGCCCTCTTGGGGCTCTCTCGCGGCCTTCTCGGGGGCATTTCGAGCCCCCTTGGAGCCATCCTGAAGACCTTCGACATGAGGGGGGGATTCTTGATTTGTGCTGCCCCTCTGAAGCTCCAACAATCGACTCTTGTAGGTCTTGGGGCCCTCTGGGGCCCATCTTCAGGTAATTTTGAGGATTTAAATGCCAACCAGAAACGCCATCTGTTTAACCACCATTCGGTTTTGGAAGGATGAGTCTTGGGGTAATCAGGGGGCGAACCGTGGCCAACTCCGGCCGTCTTGCGACGATCTTTGGGCCAGAGCCCAACTGAAGTACCCTGCGTCATTCGAGGCATTACTTGGCCTATCTTGCACCATCTTGGGGCAATATAGTGCCATCGAGGAGTCCGATGGCTTCGCGAAGCCCTGTCACGCTCTCCAGGGGGGGTCTGAAGGGGAAGAATAGGGTTGAAGAGAGGATCCGCTAAACTGATTACGCAAAGAGGGTTGGTGTGTCCCCACAGGACCTACAGGATCGCCCTGAAGCCTGCCAGACCGTCCTAAAACTCTGCTGCCCCCTCCCTCCTCTGAGTCCCCCTTGCTGGAGGAGGCACCAGCCCAGAGTCCATTTCGATTTTGACTGATTCGATTCGATATAGAGTTTGTCTTGCTCCATCCGATCGAGTCGGATTTTCTGGCCATCCGATGTGCGCCCAATGTTTCCACGGCTTAGATTTACACCCTTGCTTGGCCGATTCGGTTCTATTTCGATTCCGTGACGATGCAGCTGGGTTCGAGGGACGTTCTTGTCCATCCAATAAGCCGATGCTTGGAAGCTCCTGCCACCCCCCTCCGACCCCCTCGCGCAAAGATTCGTATCAGTCGTCCTCAAAGGCACGGGTGAAGCTTGCAAAAGAAACTGTGCGAGTTCCACACCACTTGGATGCCACATTCGAGAAAGGCCCCCTGACAGATCGAGAGAGGCTGGGACCGCCTGAAGGCTCCAAAACTCAAGTGCAAATCAATGCGCAATATCGTGGCCACCGCCAGGCAAAGGAGCCCGACTGACTTTAGCCGTCCTCCCTGCTCCTCAGGCGGAGACGGTAGAGGAGCCCTTCGGTGTTCAGCCATGGGCTCCTTGTTGGACTTGACCGTTCAGCTTTCGTGCGGAAGACCGCCAAAGGATCTCGAAGAACCGGGGATGCCCACCGAGGATCGCCGATCCACGCCGAAAAACCTTCGATGGCCGCCGAAAGACCGTCAGTCAGCGCCGAAGGCGGGCGGGTATCGCGGAGTCTATGATCGAACGCGCACGAGCTCCTTTCGCGCGAGGGGGCGCTGCCGTGCCCAGGTAGCCGCCCCCCCCGTGCGACGAGGCGCGCCGCGCTCAGGCAGCCTGGTTTCGGCCTCGCGTTCCTCGTGGCCAGCGGCGTGGCGCGGGACTATCCGGCGCGCCCCGCGCGCTCCGTTGCGATGTGAGAGATTATCGTTGGTGATGTGTTTCTCTCTCGCGTTCGTCACGGTGGCAGCCCCGATTCAAAGGCTGTGCGAGCACAGATGATTTCAGGACGAGCGGGTCAGAAGCAGCGATGAAACAAGAGCTACATCAGTGAGCGAGGGGAGGGAAGGGAGGGAGAATCCAGTAGCCATACTCCCTCTGCATGTTGCTATCAGCGTGATGTTGTCATCAGCCTGAGCGCCAGGCACATGGGCCGACACTCGCTTCATTAAGCGAAGATTGCAATATTTTCTCGCAAACGGTGCGCTCCAGCTTGCGACCAGTCTTCAGCTGGGACATTTTCGCGGGTGGGCTGCACGCCACATGGCAAGAATTCTAGTACCTTTGAGAAGGTCTGAATAACTGTTCAGTGTGCCACCTCTCTGGTAGAGGCGCACAAGAAGTTCTGCAGCTATGCGGACTTGCGCGTAATTCTGAGCAGCGGTAATGCGCACTTGCATATACTGTATTGAACTTAGATCATTATCAGCAGTGGGCAAGCGGCCTCACGCATTAGTTTCCTTGGTACCGTTGGGCATTTCTCTGAGTCTTGCGATCATTTGCCCATTGATGCTCTTCCAGTGGTTGTCCACATCATGGTGAATCGTACAGTGGAGAATTGAACACACTCTTACTATCACCCCAAGTTGGGCTCAAGATGGCCCCATGATGGCCCAGCATGTGTAGCCTAATGGACTGAAAATGATCAATGATCCCTTTCACGAGGCTCCAAGCTGGCTCCAGGACGGTTTGACGAAGCCCTCGGTATATATTCCCTCTAGTCCCAAGGCTCCACTCGTGCCTTCGCACTTTCCCTCAGTGCGTTTCGTCTACAGCTTTCTGCACCCCACCTTGTGGTTGGTGCATCGCAACCATGCTCCGCCCTCTCCCTCCACGATCTCTCTTCCATACTCCTGCTCCGTCTGTAGCTTCTTCCTGCTCCCTTCTCAGTCCACCCTGCTCGTCCTCTCTCTCGCCTTTCCTCCTCTCTCCTGCTGCTCCCCACTCCTTATCCTCCTTCCTCTCCCCTTCAGCCCCCTCGCTTCTGCCTTCTTGCCTTTTCCCTCTTCCGTTTTGGATGAGCCAAGATAGTGCCCCCTGGGCGCGCGTTCATCAATTAGAATTTGAGCGCGCACGAAGCGCTTGCGAGGGTTCTTGTATGTTCTTGTGTATATGCACACATGTGTAGAAGCATCTTCGTATGTATCGAAGACGCCTACGGCGAATCACCGCCGCCCCCTGCCTTTTTGGAAGCGCCTATGTGGCCGAACGTTGAGGCCAGACCTGCCAAGCTATCGGACCACGTGTTCCCCGAATCGGTTTGGAAAGCCTTCGGGGAACACGTGGGCATCTTGAAGGTCATCTTGGCCGTCTTGGAGGCCTCTTGGGCAAGCTTTGGGCGATCTTTGGGGCTTTTTGGGCCGTCTCGGGCCAGCTTCGAGCCAACTTCGGCCATCTTGGTGGGTTCCTGGCACGTCTGAAGCCGTCGGAAGCCGTTTGGGGGGCCTCTATGGGCCGACTTGGGGCCCGCTTGGAATGCTCCAGGGCCGTCTTGGAGGCCATCTTGGGCGTGTTGGAGGCCTCTTGGGCCCTCTTGGGGCCCTCTAGGGGCCATCTTGGAGGCCACTTGGGCCATCATGGGGCTCTCTTGGGGGCCTCTTGGGCGATCTTGGGGGCTTCTTGGGCCGTCTTGAGCCGTCGGAGAGCCGAAAAGGCGCAAATGCCAAAATCCTTCAAAAACCAAGGGAAAATCAATGATTTTGGCCTCTTCGGACTCTCCTGGAGGACCTCTTGGAGGCCTCTTGGGCCGTCTGGGAGGCCTCTGGGGGGCCTCTTGGGCCGTCTTGGGCCGTCTTGGACTCTCTTGGGCCGTTTTGGAGGCCGTCTTGGACCATCTCGGGCGGACTTGGAGGCCATCTTGGGCCATCTTCGCGATTTTTTGAGGATGTCCCGAGCGAAACGGCCGTTTTTGGTGCATTGACAGACGGATTTTCGGAAACTTGCGGGTGGCCGGCGGGACGGGCCGAAGCCCACTGGGGAGTTCTTTTAGAAAAAGAACCAAAACCAAAACCTGAAACGTCCAGCACGCCGTGCACCCCTGCAAGCAGGGGGCGGCGGATCTAATGGCCTTCGGCCCATCCCGCCACCGTGCCAGGGTTGTAGGTCAAAGGCCTCATGGTCGTTGGCATGTCTCGTAGGGCCTCTCGGGGGCCTGTTGGGGGCCGTTTTGAGGCCTCCGTGAAGAAGCCATGGGGGGTGCTCTTTTCTTCGCGCTGGCTCCATGCTGCCCCTTGGGAGTGGCTGGAGCCTGGTGGTTTGTGCCGCCAGGCCGGAGTGGTGGGTGCACCGCTCATGGCTGCCACCGACGGCCGATTGTTGTGGGGTCAGTGGTTCTCTGGAGGAAGACGGGCGCCAGTGCATTCCCCCCTTTGGGGGCCATGCCTGAGGCAAGGGCCCCCGCCCTATGGAGGTACCACGTTGCAAGGCTTCTGCATCGATTTCTGGTGAGAGAAGGGGAAGAAGAAGCAAGCGTAGCACATCAATATGCAGTCCGAGCGACATTCCGTCCCTCCCTCCCTCCCTCCCTCCTCCTCCTGGTGACACAGGTTCCTCTCTGAAGGGCGCCTCCTCCCCAAGTCCGGTTTTCCTGTGGCGAGTGTTTCCCCCCTGGGAGCGCTCTCGTCCCGCGAATCAAAAAAGTGTTTCCCCGTTGGGGCCGTCCAACCTGCTCCCCCCTCCCTCCGTGTCTCGTGCTCGCGGGTGGCGCACAAGGGGGTGGCGCGGCGGGGTCGGCCGGGGGGGGTTCTCTCATGGACCCCTCGTTCACTTTCATGGACTCCTTTTCCCCCCCCTCCACGTTCCCTCGCAGGGCCGTCCCCGCTTGCACCCCCCCCGCCCCGCGAGAACCTGGCGAGGGTCCACAGGGGCCTCCGCCCAGGTCGGCGGACCCCGTCGGCGGCGGCGGCCTGCGACGAGGGCAGGGTGAGGCGTGAGGAGGCCTTCCGTCCTCCCTCACGCCTGCTTTGGGATCCCTCGGCTCTCTCCGGGGGGAGGCTCCCAACAACCTTGCGGGTGTCCGGAGACTCCGAGGAAGCCCAGGCCGCGCCGCTCGGCTGCCTCGCGCCGCCACCGGGCCAGGTGGACATGTCGACGTTCCTTCGTCGGAACAAGGCGGTCCCAGCGCACTGCCGAAGGAGGGGCGAAGGGGGAGGGAAGGGGCGGAGGGGAAGGGAGGGAAAGGGGAGGGACAATGGAGTGAAAGTGCAGGGACAGGATCGGGAAAGGGGAGGGAGATGGGAGGGAGTGAGGGGGGAGGGATAGTGGAGAGAAGTGGGAGGGGAAGGGAACGGATGGGGTTGAGGGGTACGGGTGCCCGTGGGAGGGGGGGGGGACTGGGGATTGCGTGGGGGGAGTGGGAGATGGAAGGTGGGGGAGGCATGGACATTCAGGGATGTGAAGGGATGGGGAGTGAGGAGGAGGGGGGGGGAGGAGGGGGAAGCGGACAGAGGGGGACGGGGAGGGAGGTGGCAGCGGGAGACTGGAGAGCCGGGAGGCGCAGCGGGAGACGGGGAGGGAAGGTGAAGGGGGAGGGGGAGAGGTTGGGGGGGAAATGGGAAGCGGGAGGGGAGGGCGAGGAGGGAGTGCAAGGGCAGGGGGGGAAATCATCGGGTTCGGTACGAGGTAGGGGACAAGGGGACGGGGGGAGGAAGAACATAGGAGGAGGGAGAGAGAGAGACAGAGAGGGAGAGAGAGAGAGAGAGAGAAAGAGAAATAGAGAGAGAGAAGAGAAAGTCCCCTCCGTGGAGCGGGGCCCGTGGAGCACCCGGGTTGGCTGGGACCCCCCCCGCCCTGTCGAGCAGGGTGGGGAAGGCGGCTGCCGGAGCCTGGAGGACTCCGGGGTGCAAACCCTGCACCAATTGCGCCGCGCGACGCGCTGAGGTCGAGGGCGGCCACGTCCAGCTAGATCAGGATGAATATATCAAACAACTTTTCCCAATGCAGCAACCAGAACTTACGGGTGCTGTAGCAGAAGAGAAGGCGACGAATGCGGTATCCGACGTGTTCATCAGTTTACGTGGCGCCTTGGCATATGCATTGGTCGCTCGTGCATGGTTGATGGTTTACGTGGTATCCTTGCAGCGTGCACAGGGACCCACGACCCTCCAAGTACGAAAACTAAACGCTGTCACGTTCAAACTGCAGCCAGGTACGGAGACAATCATATAGAACGTTCTCCGACAGGAGGAATGAACTCTCATAGTGACCCAGGGTGCCGTCGCCTCAATGGGGGCGAAGATGGCGGAGTGAAGGGATATGGGATCCGAGGGGCCAACCTTTTACTGCGTGGACACGCGTCCAGCGGTAAAGCAGTAGTGCGCCTGATTGATGCACGCTGCAAGTCACGTTGCCTGCAGGTGCGCTCCAGCTACTCAGCTGAAACATTGGCAGCTGTTCATGATCTCGAGGACTGTTATCTTACCATAGTTAAGTTGCGTGAGCTTAAAGCTGGACCCCAAGCGCCTACCCGGCTTCAGGACATTTTGGAGTTAGGTGTCTCAGCATTAAGGCCATCCTTACCGTGGACGCTGAGTCAGTCTTCGAATCTGTGTCAGGTAAGGACTTGAAGAAGCCAGCCGGATGAGCCTTGTGGGGACATTTCAACTGGATAAAACAGATGATGGACCGAGGTGTAGCTCATAGCGTGCAATGGTGTGTTACACGAGATATGACCGCTGACGGCCATGCCAAGGGGTGCGTTGATCGTGCGCTACTGCTGCACGTGATGGAAGGCAATCAATCCTTCAAGTGCGAAGTACAGAAGTATGTGCCCGACAGAGGCAGGAAAGACACAGCACCAACTTATGGGGTGCCTTTTTTCAGTGCCAGCGGATACTTATGAGGACGACTACTCAAACTTAGGCGTAGTTATCCCTGCCCAGACACGGGCACATATGCTTACAATGAAGTCATTATCGCCGGTCCACATGCGTAGATATTCAAAGGGTCGCAGCTACCATGGATTCCCGGACACGGGGACTATCTCTTTCTTACCTAGAAGGGATCTGACCGTTCGGCCATGTCCCCTCGGTCCCTGCGCGCATTGACGGCTGGCATTTGGCCTGTCGGCCCCTTCAATCATCTGTGGATGGTCGCGAGGTCTTGCCCGTGATTATCCCTAATCATCTGTGGTTGGTCGCGGCAATCGGCAATGGCCAGCTTAGGTGCTTCGTGCTGTTCTTCCTATGCTTGTCTGTGCGCTGCCGGGGACATTGAAAACAAAAAACAACATCTCCATCCTTCTTCTTGACTTGATGTCATCAACTAGGACAAAGATCTCGCGTTCGCCCCCCCCGCCCCCCCCCCTGAGGAGAGGCTGTATGGCGAGCGCTATATCCGACGCTGTTTCGGCTCAAGGCAGCGCTGTCCTATTTGCTAGTTGCGCGGCCGCGTGCGACTCTATTGGGATCGTAGCATCGGACAATGTCCACGTCTATCTACGATCCCCCTCTATCTCATGGGCTCTCTGTTACCTCCTCGTCATGCTTGCCATCGAGGGATGAGTTGTTGGGTGCCTCGATACGTCGCCGACGTTATCCTAAGAGTAGGGCTCTCAGCTTATTACCTCGTGGTCAAGCCCTGTGCCCTTGCGTTTCACTCCGTCGTGGGCGTTGTGAAGGCCCCAGAGGTAGATATGCTGGAGATGTACGTTTTCGGCGGGGGTTGGGACCGTTATTGCCTCTTGAGTCTCTTGGGGCTTCTCTTGGGATTCTCTTGGGCCTCCATGGGGGCGTCGCGTCTTGGGCCGTCTGGAGGGTATCGCCGCCATTCTTGGGCCTTTTTTGGGGCCGCCTCCGAGCGCTTCTGAACCGCCTTGGGCGTCTCGCGGGAAATCTCGGGGGTTATTCGCGTCGTTGTGGGTCGCGGCAGCAACGCCCAAAAGCACCAGTAACGCCTGGGAATATGGGGGGGAGCACTTACGAACTTTCACTTCTCGTCGTGCTGAAGGCACGGCGGCTGATCTCTGTCTCTCTCTCTCTCTCGCTCTCGTCCAGTCTCTTTTTTTTTTTTTTTTTTTTTTCTCTCTCTCTCTCTCTCTGTTAAAGTCGCTTACTCTTCCTGCTCCCCCCTCTTCCTCCTCTTCCCTCCTCGTCCCTCCTTTTCTTCTTTCTTCTTCTTCGGCCCGGCTCAACTCCACCTCCATCCACCCGCCTTTTCCTCCCTGCCCTCCCCCTTCTCACCCGTTCCATCTCCGTCTCCTTCCTCTTTTCTTCCAGCCACGACGAGTGCGGCGACGACAAAGACGACGACGCCGATGGCGTCGAGTTTTGCCCGCAGGTGGACACCAGACAGGTGGGCAGCTTCCTCGGGGAGGCTGGCCGCGACCGCGCGCCCTCGCGCAGGTGGGGTGTAGGGGGTCTGTTGGCATGGGCAACAACGGAAAAGAAAACGGAGGTGACGGAATCGGATGTGGAGGAGGAGGAGGAGAAGGAGGAGGAGGAGGAGGAGGAGGAGGAGGAGTAGGAGAAGGAGGATCATGATGATGATGATGATGATGATGATGATGATGATGATGATGATGCTGATGATGACGATGATGATGATGATGACGATGATGATGATGATGATGATGATGGTGGTGGTGGTGGTGGTGGTGGTGGTGATGATGATGATGATGGTGGTGGTGGTGGTGGTGGGTGATGATGATGATGAGATGAGGAGGAGGAGGAGGAGGAGGAGGAGGAGAGAGGAGGAGGAGGAGGGAGGAGGAGGCGGAGGAGGAGGAGGAGGAGGAGGAAGAAAGGAGGAACAGGAGGAGGAGGAAAGGCGGAGGAGGAGGACGAGGAGGCAGAGGAGGACGACGAGGAGGAGGGGAGGAGTCGAGGAGACGGGGAGGAGGGGGGAGGAGGAGGAGGAGGAGGAGGAGGAGGAGGAGGAAGAGGATGGATCATGGAGGATGCAGGAGTGTCGGGGATCTAGCTTTTAGGTTTTGGGGCGTTGTACGCCCTTTCTGAAATCCCGGGAGGCTCGGAATTATGGTCACACCTAACGCTTGGACAGGTACGCGGTCCAAGTTTCGAGGACGGATAACGATGAGGAAGAGGAGGTGGTGGGAGAAGAAGAAAGGGGAGGGACGAAAGGAGGAATGCGGAACAAACGAAACAGGAGGAGGAATAGGGGGAACAGAGGAGGAGGGGCAGGAGGAGGAGGAGGAGCAGGAGGAGGAGGAGGAGGAAGAGGAGGAGGAAGAGGAGCAGGAGCAGGAGGAGGAGGAGGAGGAGGGACGAGGACTGATGATGCTAGTTCTGATGCTGCTGCTGATGATGCGGCTGATGATGATGATGATTATGTTGATGCTGACGATGCTCATGATGATGAGGATGATGATGATAGTGATGCTGATGATGCTGATCATGATGATTATGATGCTGATAAAGCTGGTGATGCTGATGATGCTGATGATGCTAAGGCTGATGATACTGATGACGATGCTGATGCTGATGATGATGACGATGATGATGGTAATGCTGCTGATGACGATGATGGTGATGGTGATGGCGGTAACTCATGACGATAATGCTGCTGTGGATGATCATGCTAATGATGATGATGATGATGCTGATGCTGATGGTGATGATGATCATGATGATGCTGCTGATGATACTGATGATGCTGATGATGATGATGTCGGCTATGCTGCTGTCGATAATGGTGTTGCTGATGCCGACGATGATTGTGATGATGACGATGATGATTATGATGATGATGGTGATACTGATGATGATTATGTTGATGCTGGTGGTGGTGATGGTGGTCATGATGATGATGATGATTCTGACGATTATGATGATGCTGATGCTGATGAAGCTGATGATGACGTTGATGATGATGATGTTGCTGATGATGATGTTGATGATGATGATAATGATGATGCTGATTATGATAATGATGCGGATATCGACGATGATGATGATGCTGATGATGATGATGCGGCTGCTGCTGATGATGATGGTGGTGATGATGAGAATACGTGTGATGATGCTGACGATGCTGATTGTGATGATGATGATGGTGATACTGATGATGCTGGTGATGATGATGATGCTGACGATGACGATGATGCTGATGATGGTGGTGGTGAGGATGATGCTGCCGATGGTGATGATGATGCTGATGATGCTGGTGATGAGGTTGCTGCTGCTGTTGATGATGATGTGGATGATGATGCTGATGCTGATGATGATGATGCTGCTGACGATGATGATGATGATGATGCTGATGATGATGATGATGTTGATGCTGATGATGTTGATGCTGATGCTGCTGATGATGTTAATGATGATGATGATGCTGCTGCTGATGATGATGATGCTGATGTTGATGCTGATGCTGATGATGATGATGATGATGATGATGATGCTGATGCTGATGATGATGATGATGATGACGATGCTGCTGCTGCTGCTGATGATGATGATGATACTGATGATATTGATGATGATGATGATGATGATGCTGATGCTGATGCTGATGCTGATGATGATGATGATGATGATGATGATGCTGATGCTGATGCTGATGATGATGATGCTGATGATGATGATGATGATGATGATGATGATGATGATGATGATGATGATGATGATGATAATGATGAGGAGGAGGAGGAGGAGGAGGAGTGTCGTGGTGGTGATGAACGTGGTGATGGTGGTGGTGGTGATGATATTGATGATGCTGAGAGTGCTGCTGCTGATGATAATGATGATGCTGATGATGAGGAGGAGGAGGAGGAGGAGGAGGAGGAGGAGGAGGAGGAGGAGGAGGAGGAGTAGGAAGAGGAGAAGCAGGATGAGGCTGTTTCGGGCCTGTTCGTTCGCGGGCCCTGGAGGCCAAACTTTTACGTGGGCCGTTTTTTCCCCCGTGGCCGTAAGGCTCCTTAGGGCCACGGAAAATCCGTGGCTTGAGTGCATGAGGCGCACCGATCGCGTGTTGTCCGCTCTAGGGAGCGGCACGCGGCACGCGCGACGATGCCCATAATCAGATTGAAGGTGGCCAGCTGGAGGCGAGCCCCGAGTCCCAGGCTCAGCTCGTGCGGCTTTGCGAGGGCTCGATGGGGATGTGCAGTGTAGTGCAGGAGGAGGAGGAGGAGAAGGAGGGAGGGAGAAACGCAGTGGGGATGAAGGGAGGGAACATCCACCCGGGATGCCCTGGAGGTTGTTTTATTTTCCGCGCTCACAAAATGGGCGAGGACCTCGCTGCCACCTGCGGTCTCCCCCTTTAGGATCCCTCCGCACCGCTTCTAGCGGCGGAGGGAGCAGAGCCAATGGCAGCAATGCCACTCGACTCGAGGAAAGACAATTCTTCGGCCCCCGTCAGTGCGACCACCTCTCCAGGCAGCCTTTCATTCTCCAAGGGGTGCTTGCCCGCCAACAAACGGTTTCTGCGGGCCTTCGAATTGTGCCGTCTAGGGCCCTTCGGACATCCTGTGAGCGGACGACACGCACGAGCACTTGAAAAGGTACAATATTCCCTGCAGAGGGTATAGTGGCCCTCCCTGGGCAGCTTGTGCTCTTCTTCCGGCCGTGTTGGGAAACACCCGTCCTGCAAAACCTACGGGACAACACAGCCTTGGTTTTATCGTTGTGGGCCCGCTTGACACAATCCACACATCTCCAGGACCCTTGATGCCCTTCAAGAACGTGCCGAGACTCCGGGGCAGGGAGCACGGCACGACGCGGGCGGGGCCCAAGAGCCAGAGAAACATTCTGCGCGCGGCCAGTGGTGTCGTCAAAGGTGCCTATACTACCAAGTCGTAGCGCCGACCAGGCCGAGCATTGAAAATGCCTTCTTTGATCTAGCCACCCATGTTGCGGTAAAGTGCTGAGGGATAGCGCACAATTTTGCGTCTTCCTTCTCCTGGAGGTCAGCCGCCTGATTACCTAATAATGGCATCGCTCGGGTCCCTTGAGGTGCTTGTGGAATGCGCTCTCGCCTTTACGACGACGAGGTCCCCTTCGCCCCCAGAGAAGGAATCTCCGATCGCGTTCCAAATCGTATGCCACAGGTCAGCATGAGGACGCCGGGCCTGGTGGCACCAAACTGGGTCTCGTCGGAAGCCTCTGACCACGGTGACATTATCAATGCCTACCTGAAGTGGCGCCGTGCCGTGGCGAAGCAATTGCAGGAAACCGTTAAGCTCAGCCCTTACAGCGCATTGAGCTTGCCGGACCCCAGAGACCGTGCCGTGCATCGCTTTTCGGACACTGCCCTGGTCGTCCAAGAAAGCAAATCCTCAACCGAACGCCTTCAGCCCAGGGACCCCGACGCCCGATCCGCCCGAATATGCCGAGCCAGACGGGGAGGGGGGTCGTCCTCGAACTCGGGGTCGAGAGCCTCGGCGCTGGGCGTGACGTCCTGAAAGGGCCCCCGCAGTGGTTGAGGAGTGAGGGCCCTGGAGAAGCGAGGTGATGAGTCAGAGGTAGCCGTGGACCAGAGGGCAAACGGGAAGCCTCAAGAGAATTGAGAGTTTGGGGCTCGGGCGCTCAAGAGAATCCTGAGGACTGAAAGCGAGGCTCAGGGGTTGAGCAACTGACCTGGGGGCATCCCACGTCGCGCCACAGGGGCACGGTTGCGGATCTTTTAGCGTGTCTTCGCCCATCACCGAGGGTGTACGGGGGCTGCATGTTGCCGTGCAGTCAAAAGTTTGGATACATCCATCTTCAGACGTTTGTCCTACCTCCGCACTCCTCGAGCAATTGTTATGAAACAGCGCGCCCGCACGGAACTCAATACAAAAAGGGGGGACCCAGCTTCAAGCTACTTCCCCCCCCTTTCCTTCGAAAAGGGCGGGGGGGAGCTTCCGAAGCTCCCCCCTTCCTTTTGGAAGCATTTTTGAGCTGGGGTGCCCTGTCTAAAGGGGGGGGGCTTCGAAGCTACCCCCCCCTCCTCCCTGTTTGGGGCCCGAGGCAAGCCCGGGCTCCCCTTTACAAAGGGGGGGGCTTCCGAAGCTCCCCCCCCCTCCCTTTTGGAAGCTTTTTTGAGCTGGGGGGGCCCTGGCTAAAGGGGGGGGGGCTTCGAAGCTACCCCCCTCCTTCCTCCCTGTTCGGGGCCAGAGGTAAGCCCGGGCTCCCCTGTCTAAAAGTGGGGGGGCTTCGGAAGCTACCCCCCCCCTTCCTTTGCAGCCGGGGTCACGCGGGGGCTCGCTATCGGAGTCGCGCGCGCGCGGCGCGGCGCGCATTGAAGGCGCGGGCCAGTGGGTAGGCCTTCGCACATTGAGGTTCCAGGAGGTTTTTCAGTGTTTTCGGTTTGAGGGGTCCGTTTTTGCGCGCCGGGCCTGCTTGGAGTCGAGTCGGAGTGACAAATCGCGTCGGATGGACACCTGGAGGTGTCCGGGGACACGCCTGAGCGGAATTCGAGGTCCAAGGTCGTCGTCGTCGTCGTCGTCATCGTCGTCGTCGTCGTCGTCGTCGTTGCCGTCGCCGCCGCCGTCGTCGTCGTCGTCGTCGTCGTCGTCGTCGTCGTCGTCGTCGTCGTCTTCGTCTTCGTCTTCGTCGTCGTCGTCGTAGTAGATGTCGTAGATGTCGTCGTCGTCGTCGTCGTCGTCGTCGTCGTCGTCGTCGTCGTCTCGTTTCCTCTGACCCTGGTTCGTGTTCTCGTTTCATGTTTTCTCGGCGCCTGGGTCGTGGTCCAGTTTTCTCGGACCCTGGTTCGTTTTCTCGTTCTCTTGTTTTCTCGGCCCTTGGGCTGTGGTTTCGTTTTCTCGGACGCTGGGTTGTTTTCTCGTTTCCTTGTTTTCTCGGCTCCTGGTTCGTAGTCTCGTTTTCTCGGGCCCCTGATTCCTTTTCTCGTTTTCTCGTGTTCTCGGCCCCTGGGTCGTGGTCTCGCTTTCTAGGAGCGATATTCGCGTTTTCGCGGCCTGGGTTGTGGGCTCGTTTGCACGGACCTTGTGTTGTTTTGTAGTTTTCTCGTGTTCTCGGCCCCTGGGTCGTTACCTCGTTTTCTCGGACCCTGGTTCATTGTCTCGTTTTCTCGGCCCTTGGGCTGTGGTTTCGTTTTCTCGGGCTCTGGTTCGTTTTCTCGTTTTCTCGTTTTCTCTGCCGTTGGGTCGCGTTCTCGCTTTCTCGGGCCATGGTTCGTTTTCCCGTTGTCTCGTTTTCTTGGCCCCTGGGTCGTGGTTTTGTTTTCTCGGGCACAGGTTTGTTTTCTGGTTGTCTCGTTTTGTCGGCCCCTGTGCCGTGGTTACGTTGCATCGGACACTGGTTCGTTTTCGCGTTTTCTCAGCCCTTGATCGTGGTCTCGTTTTTTCGGACCCTGGTTCGTTTTTCTGGACTCTGGTTAGTTTTTTCGTTTTCTCGGCCCCTGGGCCGTGGTTTCGTTTTCTCGGGCCCTGCTTCGCTTCCTCGCTTTCTCTGCCCCTGGGTCGTGGTCTCGTTTTCTCTGACCCTGGGTCGTCGTCGTCGTCGTCGGTCGTCGGTGGGCGGGCTTTCCTCGATCTCGGCGTCAGGGGGCCGTTTTCGCGACCCCGGGTCCATTTGGAACGGATCTATCTAGGATTAGACTACGGTCTTGGGCCAGTTGCCGCCGTCGTCGTCGTGGTAGTCGTCGTCGTCGTCGTCGTCGTCGTCGTCGTCGTCGTCGTCGTCGTCGTCGTCGTCGACGCGAGAGATCTTCGGTACGATGGGAAGGAGGAGGGGGGGGGGCATGTCGTCGTACGACGACGATGACGACGACGGCGACGACGACGGCGGCGGCGGCGGCGGCGGCGACGACGACGACGACCGCCACGACGACGACCACGACGACGACGGACGACGGCGTCGACGACGGACGACGGCGTCGACGACGGACGACGACGAGGGTTTAGGGTTAAGGTAATAATGTGTAGGGTTAGGTTTTGGATTAGGGTTTGGGTATCACGGTTAGAGGTTAAGGTCAGGGTCCTGGGGGGTTTACTGTTTAGGTCTAGGGTTGTGGGCCAGTAGGTTTCGGGTCAGGGGTTACGGGTTAGGGATAGGGATAGGGTGAGTGTTTCGGGTTCGGGGCAGGGCTCAGGCTTCGTGTTTAGGGTTCGGGTTCGGACTGGAGGGGACTGGGGGGACCAAAAAGGGGGTGGGATGTGGGGGGGTAGCTTTCCAGGGGCATCCGGGGCAGGGGGTGGCCAAGGAGGGGGGGGTAGCTAAGAGGGCCCCCCCCCTTGCGAGTTCCGCGCGCGCGCTCTCTCCTTGTCATTCTGGTATTCTGGTTTACCCTCCTGCTTGCTGTGCGGCGGGGACGATTCGGAAGTTCACTCGGTATGCGTTGCCTTCTTCGTTCTCTTCTTTGTAGTTCGGTAATTTCTTGACGCTCCGTGCATCCCCACTTGCACGCCTTCCGCTCCCTGTCCGCCGTCTGGGAGCCGCCGACCAAAAAAGTATCCCCAATTGCCAATGAGAGTTGGCTGGGGGAGAGAGTAAAAGACACGCATAATCAAACAGCGAGGGAGGCTGGCCTGGACAGCGTTTTGGGGCTATCTCCGGGCCCGCGTGGCTTCTTGGCGGCCTCCCGGGGAGGCCCCGTGGCCGTCGCGAGCCGTCTTGGAGCCGTCTTGAAGCGGTCTTGGTGCCTAGTGGAGCATCTTGGGAGCCATCTTGAGTCAGCTTGGGCTATCTTGAGCCATCTTGGAGGTTATCTGGGGCTCTCTGAGGCCGCTCGGGGGCCTCTTGGGGACCTCTCGGTGGCCTCTTGGAACCCTCTTGGGAGCCCTGGAGGGCCTCTTGGGGCCATCTTGGAGGCGGTCGTTCAAAAGAGGGGCGGTGCTCGATGTGCGTCCCCCCCTTGGGGGTCACAATCCTCGCGAGTGGTGTCAAGCATTGGCCCTCCCTCTGGCCGAAAAAGGAGCCTCCGACACCTCGCGAAACCTCCCAACAATCTTCAGGGAGGGGAGGGGGAGGGTCCCCCTCCCCGAAGGGAAGAGTGGTTGTGGAAGAGGAAAGAGACCCTTCTTATACCACCAGTCGACCAGATGGCTGGTGGGACTTAGGACGACGACTCGCCGATGCCGACGCCGACGCCGACGCCGACGTCGGCGACGACGGGACGACGACGGCGACGGCGACGACGACGACGACAACGACGACGATGACGACGATGACGACGACGATGGCGCCGACAAAGACGACGACGACGGCGACGACCACGACCACGACGACGACGTGCCGACTCTGCCGACGACGACGACGACGGTCACGAGTTCGACTCGACGACGCCGCCGACGAGCGGAGCAGAGTAGAGAAGGAGTGGAGTAGAGCCGAGTAAGAGCGAAGCGGAGTGTAATGGAGTATTTTCAGGCACGGTAGGTTAGATTTCATAGATTGCAATAGACCAGGGTAAAGCAGAGTTTGGCAGTGAAGGGTAGATTAAGGTAGACGGACGTCGAGTAGAGTAAAGTAGGGTGGTGTAGCGCAAAGTACAGCAGAGCCCTAGTAGGATACTGGGAGAGCTAGATCGAACCCGAGTGGCATTCAATCAGAGCCAGCGCCTGGCGCGGGCGCTGGCGGCAGGTGCGCCGCCGCCGCCGCCGCTGCCGCTGTCGCTGTCGTCGTCGTCGTCGTCGTCGTTGTCGTCTTCGGGGGGGGGTCGATCCCCCCGAAGACTTTTACGGGGGAGGGGGTCTCTGGACGCCGCCCAGTAATTTTCCCTGGGTGGGTGGGGGGATCCAGACCCCCCCGCAGATTGTTCCGGGGGGGGTCCAGAGTCCCGACCTTGAAGAGTCCCGGTGGGGGGTTCCGGACCCCCTAGGTTCTTCCCGAGGGAAGGGGTGGGGGGGTGGGGGGAGAGCCCCCTTGTTTTGTTAACCCCCGCCGGTCGGGTTTTCTTTTGCACGGAGGGGGGAGAGCTTCCTGGTTTCCGACCCCTCTCCGAGAACGAGTTCTCAGGCCAGCGACTGTGGATCGCGCTTCCTCTGATCTTGTCATTTTCGTAGTATCGCGATCGTACTCCCGCCTCTCATCATTCTACCTTCCTGTCCTGCTATCCCGCAGCAAATCCGCAACTATGCCAGCGAAACACTCGGCGTAGCGACTTTTGGAGGAGGCCGTCGCGCGTGACACCTCCTCTCCCCCTTTTCCCGAGGAGCTCATGGGGCTCATTCGACCCGTCTTGGGCACTAAGGAGGAATATGGAAAGGGTGAGCAAGGGCGGTCCTGTGCTGCTCGCCAGGCTTTCTCGCTGTCGCACACCATCCGGCTGGAGTTCATCAACTCCGTGGTCTGTGCCGACCAGGGCAGCAAACCGTTCGAGCGCATGGATGGGGGGAAAACCATACGGAGGGCAAGGCATGAGAGGGATGATGAAGGAAAGGGGGCGTTGGGAATAGCAATTCGAGCTGCAGGTGCCACCGCTGCCGCTGCTACCGCCCTCGTACCCAGGCCAGAGCGTGCGAGAAGCACGCACCCGCTTGGCGTGACACACTAATATTCGCCAGTGTGGGCCCCACAGTTCATGTTGTTGAATCTATCTGGAGCTATCTACGTGGTGCAATCTATGTGGTGTCATGAATATTGTGAAATCTACGGTGTACAATGTACGCGGTGCAATTTACTTACCGAACTTGAAGTTGTCAACTCCACTGCTCGCGCAATCATCCAACCCACCTACCCGCAACTTGGTTCGCAAAACCCATGCGGGACCGAGCACAGATATCGCTCCGGGGTCGTCTTGGAACCCCCGGGGGCGTCTCAAGAGCGCCCCAAGAAGGCCGGAGAAGCAAGACGGCCGACGACGACGACGACGACGGCGGCGACGACGACGACGCCGACGTCGACGACGACGAAGACGACGACGCCGACGCCGACGACGACGACGAAGACGACGACGACGTCGCCAACGAAGACGACGACGAGGGAGGAGGGAGGACGACGACGGCGACGACGACGACAACGACGACAACGACGACAACGAGGAGGGAGGACGGCGACGACGCGAACGACGAAGAATTAGGAAGGACGCCGACGCCGAACGAAGACAATGCGAGGGAGGAGGAAGGACGATCACCGACGGGACGCGACGACGACAACGACGACGACGACGACGGCGACGAAATAGGAGGGACGACAACGAGACGCCGACGACGGACGACGACGACGACGAGGGAGGAGGAGGAAGGACGACCACGGCGACAACGACGACGGAAACGACAACGACGCCAAAGAGGACGACGACGACGAACACGAGGAAAGACAGAGGACGACGTAGGCGACGACGACGACGACGCGGGAGGAGGGAGGATGGCGACGACGACGACGACGACGACGACGACGACAACGCAAGAAAGAGCGCGCGCGCACGCTTTTGTTGAAAATCAGTGTTGCGAAATACCCGCCTTTGCTGAGTTGTGTAGTTTTTTGTTTTGTTGGTGTTGTGTGTGTGTTTTTTGATTTCTTTGGTTTGTATTGCTTGTGTTAGGTGTTTGTTTTGTTTATGGTTCATTGTGTTTGTTTTGTTGTGTTTTTGTTTTGTTTGTGATGTTTGGTTTTGTTGTATCTTTTTCTTGTTGTTGTTTTGTCCTACCTTTTTTTTTGTTGTTTTTTTTTTTCCTTCTTTTTTGTCTTTTTTACTTATTTTTTTTTATTTTTATTCTCTTTTTTTTATGCTTTTGTCTTTAAGTTTTGTTTTTATTTTTTTTTTTTTTTGTGCGTGCTGATTTTTGTTGGACGGCGCGATCGTGTCATACCTTCCGAGACCGAGGGGTTTTGAAGGATTCGGCGTACGCCCGCCCCCCCGTCCCGTACGACGCGCGCGTCTGCACTTCGTCCCATTTTTTTTGCAGAGGATTCTCGCGACGGCACACGCGCAAGGGCGTTCGACAGATTTCGACATGCGCGCGCGCGACGCCCGTTTGGTAGCATGTTGTGAAAATCTTGAAAAACCAATGGTTTTCTTAAGATTTCGCAAGAGCTCGCGCGTAAGCTTTTTTAGCAAATCACT
Source organism: Prorocentrum cordatum (assembly GCA_963575745.1). NCBI lineage: Eukaryota > Dinophyceae > Prorocentrales > Prorocentraceae > Prorocentrum > Prorocentrum cordatum. The sequence goes on from CAUYUJ010022215.1 coordinate 683,259, forward strand.
GTTACGAAACCCTGTGTTTTTGTTTGTTTTTTGGAAACTCGATTGCGAAATACTTGGGGGAAGGTGGGGAAGTGCGTTGAAAGTGTCGGAAAGAATATGAGGATGTGGATGTGGACGACAAGGGAGTGCAGGATTGGGGGGGAGGGGCGAGGGAGGAGAGGGGGATAGGGAGGATGGGGCAGACGGGAGAAGGGGGGGATGAGATGAGGGAAGAGGCGGTGGGGGAGTCGGAATGCGGAGGGAGATGACGAAGGTTGTGACGACGTGAGAGGAGGAGCGGATGGGGGATGGGGGGCGATGAGGGACGGCGATGGAAGGGGGGAGGCAGGAAAATAGCCCGAGGATGAAGAGAGCAAACAATAGGATAAGGGGAAAGGTGGGCGGAGGAGAGAAGAGGAGGAGGGTGGAATCAGGAGGCGCAGCAGCAAGGATGCGAAGGAGAAGGAGGGTGGAACGACTGACGTTCGGCGCCAGGTCCTCCAGGGCACCGGGGTCGTGTCGGCGCTGAAGGTGGCTCCGCCGCCGCGCCGGTGCGGTGCACCGCCTGCTAATGACTCTTGGTGCTGATCTCGCTTCTCGGCTGAGGGCCCGCGGTGGCCTTTTTGGGCAGACGTGCGCCAGGAGAGAGATCCTGGCTGGAGACATTTTTTTCATCCCCTGGCGAGAACGGGCGTCACGGGGGGGGGGGAAAGGTCGGGGGAGGGGGACGTCACGATGCGCGCCAGCGTCGTCTGGGGATGCTTGAGAATGGTTGAAATTCCCAGGTGGCGCTGGCGCAAATCGTGACGTGACCAGGGACGAGGGGGGGGAGGAGGAAAATCGAGCGGGTGGCAATTGACGCCATAATGTGAAGGTGAAGAGGTGTGGAGGTACGTTGGGCCCCTCCTTGCAGCCGTCTTCGTTGGCCGAGGGGCTGCAGTGAGGTCCTCGGCCCCCTCTGGTGGCTGATGACGCCTTCATGTAAAGGTGTGGGGAGGGACCCACGCAGCCCCATATGATGGAAGCTGCGCGGGGTGTGAGGCCTATTGACGGTCCTCATGGGTGAGGCCTAATGACGGTCCTCACACGTTGGGGGGGGGGGGCGAGAGGGAGTGGGCGCGCGCGCTTCTCGACGAGGTGGCTCCTGCTGAAGGTCCTGGGGCGGGATTCTTGAAAAAGGGGGCCCCAAACGGTATACACAGTTTCGACACCGAAACTGACATGCCTTGCGCAGTCGTTCTCCCATGGGGTGGGATAAAGGCTGGGGGGGAGACGCAGAAAAGGGGAAAGGAGGGAGGGGCCAGAGAGCGGGGGGGAGAGGTTTTGAGAGCATCGTGTGACGCACAGCGAATGCTACTACGTTGCCGTTGTCATCGCACGTGGAAAAGGACAGCAGCGGCAATGGGCGCTGTCGCTTCTCAGCGAGTTTGTTGCATCGGTTGTGGAGCCCACTTTTCATCAGCTACATCGCCGGGGCCAGCGCGTGTGGGGAAGGTCGGCAGTGGCAGCGGGCCCTGTCGCTGCTCAGGGAGATCGTCGACACAACATCGGAGCCCATTGTCATCAGCTGCAGCGCTGGGATCAGCGCGTGCGAGAAGGGCAAGCAGTGGCAGCGGGCGCTGGCGCTGTTGAGCGAGATGTGGGGGGTGAAGCTGCACCCTTGCGTCATCTATCCTACTATGCAGCGTTCGCTGCTCCCAGGATTGGCGAGCAATGGCAGCGAACCGGCCTCCTCAGGGCCGCTCCCAGCGGGCCCTCGGGCGCTTCGGGCCGCCCTGGGCCGCTGAGCTTTCCGAGCGGCCCCGAGCGCACAGCGGACTGTCCAAGACTGCCCCGGATCGGCGCGGCACGCCCCGCGGACGGCTCCAGGACGGCCCTTGCCGCTCCCAAGCCGCCCCTTGAGGCCCCCCAAAGGGCCCCCATGAGCCCTGAGGTCCCCCAAAGGGCCCCCACGAGCCAACACATCGCCCCGTTCTTGTCGCAGAACGTACATTTTTGGCACATGGTTGTGCGGGCACTTTAATGGTTTGTGAACGGTTCGGCGATCTATCTTTCTATAGCCGCTCCTCAGCTCGAGCGTTTCGGAGGTCCTGCATGTTTTCCGTCCTGCTAGGGAACGCAGGGTTCGGACTCTCGGTCAAAGTTCGCTGGCTGCCATCGCGGGACAGGCGGCGTGTCCACGGCCCCCTCCGTGTCCTGCCTGCGAGCTGCACTGCGGAGAAGGGGCGACCTGCGACCTCAAGTGCCCCGAGGTGACTTGCCCGATCTGCACGTGCCCAGTGGTGGAGGTGCCCCTTTGCCCGGCGCCTGCGCCGTGCGATATCGTGGAGGCACCGAAGAAACATACGTACGAGGTGCTGGGCGGCGTTGTGTTCGGTTTTTTCTTGACCTCGGTAAGTGAATGGGGCGCGGACCGCAACCCGAGACATGTTGCAACCCCGAGCTCCGAGAGTGGGAAACGAGGCGTGGTGAAGTACCCTTCGGCCAGGGACCCAATTGCTGTTCAAGTACGACGAGAACCTAGTGCACGAACGCGTCCTACTTTGGCCTCTTTCCGTTAAGCATTGGACGGTGTTGATTCCGGATGATGACATCTATGACGAGATCTAGGATGGGGAAGACATCGAAGAGATCTACCCTGTGCGTCGTGGAGGGCGCCTCCCTGCCAACCTCTCGTACCCCGCGTATCGTTTTCGCGCTGGCGTGGACGTGGAAGCGGTGCGACTGGCTATCCGTGATGGACATGCTGAAGCTGTGCGTCTACATGCCGGAAGTGTGCCCAATCTGGTGAAGGCCGACGATGTCAGTGGCTGGGGTGACTGGGGCGGTGCTGAGTTCCCTCTTGGCGACCTGCTGGGGGCGGGTGCGGCCCCGGTCCCAAGAGCACCTGAGCGAGCTGTCCTTGACGTGGAGCCAGGCGCTGCGTGGGTCGCGGCGGCCGAGGCGCCTAGCTTCTCCTTGGGCCAGCGCGTCAGTGGCGGCGAGCTTGAGGCGGTGGTCGGCTTGAAAGAGCTGTGCCGCTTGCGGGCTTCGGGAGGCATCGAGGAGGTGGTGTTCGTGGAGAAGACTCGCGAGGATGAGGTCGGTGTGCGCGCCGACTCTCGGCGCGGCGCTATCCAGGATTGTGTCGGAGGAGCCGCTGCAGGGTCAGCGTCGGCGAACTTCTACGAGGACTGGCCCATCGAGGGCCCCGGGACCACGCAGTGGCTGCTGAAGCACGTGGGGCGTGCAGGGGGCAGCCCAATGCCATGGTGCCATCGCTCCTTGGCCGAGTCGAAGATCGCGCCGACTGATTGCGCGGCGTGTGAGTTGCAAGTCATTTGCTGGGCTTTCGAGACTGCTGGACCGTGCGATCTTTTGAACCTTCCGTCGCTGTCATGTTCTGAGGCCTTCTCGAGGCGGTGGCAGCTTCTTCTGGGCGCCAATTCCCGCGGTCCAGGAGGCCCCAAGCTCGAAGACGTCGAGTTCTGGATGGGTGTGCAACAGCGTGCCCTGGGAATCGCCCCTTCGCTGTCTGCGCGCGCCACTCAGCGCGCGGAGGGCCGGGCCGAGATCGAGGCGGCCAGGCAGAAAGCCAGGAAGGCTCGGGGCCCGAAGACGCAGCCCCAGCCTCCGAAGAAGGCGCGAGCCGCGTCCTCCATCTACCCATGTCCTCGGGGGTGGAAGGGGGGCCAAGTGCGACCGGGGCGAGTGGTGTCCTTCACCGGGTGGTGTATCCATCTACAGTTTTGCTATGCTGAATGGTTATGCGGAGCTATTTTCACTTCCTGCGTTGCGTGCTCCTGAAGTTGCTGGGGCTCGCCTATTTCGGGGCTCGCGTCAGCGTGTCGGGCGAGCGCGTCGTGCTACTTTGCGGGTAACTGGCTTGCTGGATGCGATGATATTGCCTTGGGGAGATGCACGGAGAGTCATTCTCATGTCTTGAGTATGCTGATGGAGGCTGCCAGGGAAGCACCCCCAACGAACCTGCGACGCGACCGCATGAAGCGGCCAACGAGCTGCTGCGTGCCCAAGCTGGCTACAGTGCTGAAGAGTCACTTGTTGTGCCATGTCAGCGAAGTTGGTTTCCCACCCGCCCGGGGTCCGCTATTGCACCTTTGCCGGGGACCTGCTGGGGGGTCGCGATCGTGATCTGCTCTGCCAGTTCGAAGAGCGGATCGTCAGATCGGACGTGGGGTTTTGGGAGATCAAGGATGAGGCCCCATCGTGCCTTGCCTCGACGTGCGTCTGAAGTCCGATGTTGGGCTGTCTATTACTGTTGTCAGACAGCTCGTCGAGAAGGGCGTCGCACGGTGGCGCCGCCGCGCGGAGGAGAGGGCGACGCTCTATTTCGCGAAGAAGAAAGATTCTCGCCGACGCCTGATTGTCGACGCTGGGCGAGCCAATCGCCGTTTTCACGAGCCCTCTCCTGTCAGCCTCGCCACATTCGAATCCTTTGGCGAGCTGGAAGTGTCGGGCGACCTCGCGGTGCATGCTGCTTCGACAGACGTGCAAGATTGTTTCTGCAGATCTCGGATCGGAGAAGAGCTTTGTCGGCATTTTGGCCTACTCGCCCTGCGAGCCCGCGACTCGGGGTTAGCTGGGGGGCTTCTCGAGGGCGCCGCCCTCGACCCGGAGGACTGGGTCCACCCTTGCCTTGCCGTTTTGCCGATGGGGTTCGAGGGGGGCCCCCGCGTGGCGCAGGTGGCGAACCGGGGTTTTGTCGAGCAGGTGCCTGGGCTGAAGCCCGCCAGCGGGCTCCGGAACTTGGGGTGGGCCAGCTGCTGCAGTTTACCCGTGGCACGGTGCATTGCGTTTGCGCCGATAATGTTGGCGTGCTGGGCGGCTGCGAGAAGCTGGTCCAACGTCTGAAGGATGAAGCTCCCCAGAGACTGAATGAGGCAGGCGTGTCGACGCATGGCGACGAGAGCGCCTGCTCTCAGAGTGTCAACCTGGAAATGGCGTTGGGCGGCGCCCGACCTGCGGCTCGAACGGCGGAGAAGAGGTTCTGGGGGCTTGATCTTTGCATCAGCTGAGTCCTTGCTCGAGGCGTGCTCAGTCCAATGGGAGTGGAGAAGACCGTTGGACATCTCACTTTCGCTTTCATGCTTCAGAGACCTTTGTTGCGGGTGCTCATGTCTGGTTGCCAGTTTGCTC
>CAUYUJ010022216.1:0-82500 GCA_963575745.1 Prorocentrum cordatum
CCTCCTCCTCTTCCCCCTCCTTCCCCTCCTCCGCCTCCTCCGCTTCCTCCTCCTCGTGGGCCCATCCGCAGCATTCGATGGCAGTCGCACTCGAAGCAGAACGTCGATCTCCGCCCCGCGCACGGCAGCAGCAGCAGCATGCCCACCCCCCTCCCCCACACCGCACCGCCCGAGCTGCTCCACAGCCTGGGCCAGGGCGCTCCGCAGGGTCGTGTCGCACCCGGAGGAGATCCAAGCAACGGCAAAACAGGGACTGCACTGGAAAACGAACGAGCCGGGGGACGTTGGCACGGGTCTTGGGCAATCGCCGCCAGCCCGGGTCCCACAGGGCCGGGGGCCACAATCTGCACGGGGTCACTCAACGCACACTCGGACCCGGCAGAAGTCAATTACGCAGCTCCAGCCAGGAAATCCGGCAGAAGGGAACAATTCGAGGACACTCCCCCTCTCCCCAGAACTCAAAGCCGGCACGCGCGGGGAAGACTGCGGTCGAAGTACAGCTGATTCAGCCCACCGCCAGCATGGATCGTTGGGGATTGACGGATGAATGTGGCATGAATGTTCGCAACTTCTTCCGAGGCCTGTCGCACGACCTTTCGCAATCCGAGATAGCGGCGGAGAAGGCCGCCGCCGCAACACCAGCCAGGGCCTCCTCTCGGGCCCCACCCCTGGCGAAGAAGTCGGCCCGTGCACTTCCCGTGCAGCGCCAGCGCTCGTCGGCCGACGCTCCCGACTCGATTGACCTCTCGCGCGCGTTCTTGAAGGGGCCCTGGGACACACAAATAAATACACACAGATAACAGGATTCACCATATCTTCCTATATTTTCCTGGTTTTTGTCTTCCCCCCCACTTCCCATATTTTCCCATATTTTCGGGGGAATCGACGATTCATTGTGTCTGTGCGTTTTTTCTCATGAGTTCAGCGCGCGGGAGCCCACTCGGACCTCTCAGGCGCAGCCCGTCCGAGCAGACAGGGGAACTCCTGCGCCGCAGGGCGGCGCGTGGGGCCAGGCCGCAGACCAGGCGGGGGTCCCGCCTCTCGCACTCCCTGACGAGGGAGAAGTGGTCACCACTTGAAAAAGGGGCCCAGGGACACGCAAATCAGCAGACACAAATCCCAGTATCTCCCATAGTTTCCAATGTCTTTCCCCCCCCCCACTTCCCATACCTTCCAATGTTCTTTTCCCGCTGGGTACTTGAGGTGAGGTGCAGTCGGACCTAGGAAAGAAGAACATCCTTCAAGCACATGAGACCCTCCGCCAGCCAACACACACAGAGCATCCGAGGGTACCTTTCCCAAGATGCACAAGAACATCCAACAAGCACGATGAACATGAGGACACTCTCCCCGAACTGGCCTTGATCTTATACCTCGGTCCGACTGCCGGTTCTGCTAAGCATCATGGCCTCCAGCCCAGCCCGGCGTTCGCCCTTCCCAGGCCCCCTCGCGCTGTGGAAAAATCACGACGGGAGGTCTTTCGCTGTTCTCGGCCTCCAGGGGCCCCTTACAGGGCCTCGGCCAGAGCGTCAACTCATGCATTGAACCATGATGAAACCAATGCGTTCGGCCACAACTCTCAGCAGCAGGCGCCCAGATGCCTGCCACGAGGTGTGCAGGCGCCCCGTGACGGTTCAGTCAGTTTCCGTGCCGCTGGCGATGCGATGCGACGACAAACTGGTCCCGGGGAATGGGCCCCGACCTCTGGGGGGTGGACGTGGTGAACAGAGTCACGACGATCGGAGGCCTCCCTTCGACCCCGCCTGGAAGCTCCTGGGGAGCCCCCCAGGTCTCGGCCTGCCCATGCCGGCCGCCCAGAACGAGATCCACAGCACCCTGGCCAGAGGTCGGGGACTCCGCTGCCGCGCACCGAGGCTTTGGTAAAAACTCAAGGTACCAGGGCAAATCAGAGAAGCCCCAGTGCTAGCCGTTGCTCCGATTTTCACTTCCCGTGCGTTTGCCGGCTTCGTGCGTGTTTGCTTTTGGTCGATGATCCAGGCTGCTCGTCGATGGTCCTCGCCAGTGCAAAATGCACACGCCCGAGTGATGCCAAGAGTGGCGCTCTGATGTCATGCTGCGGGGAGGGGGTGCAACCGGGACGGGGAGCGAAGGAGCCCCATGCAGGAGGGGGAGCGCGAGGAGGATCCGGGGGAGGAGGAGAGGCAGGCCACTCTCACCTCTGGAGTAGGAGGTCGGCTACCGGATTGATGTGCGCCGAACCTGTTTGCGTCGAGTCTGCGACAAGCGTGTAGAATGTTCGTAGATCCACGGATTCTACGTGAAGTGCTTCGTAGATTCGACGAGGATTCCAATTTTGGGGTACATGCTAAATCAGCTCCGTAGTCGATCTCCTACTCGAACTCTGCCCTCCCGTGCGGGCGCGGGCTGCGTCCGAGCGCCCGGCTGTTTCCCGGTGCCGCTGCCGCAGGACGTTCCCGATGGCCTTCATCTGCCACTTCTCGTGTTGCCTCCCCAGCACCCGCAAGACGCCCTGGACCGTGCTCCCGGGCGCGTCCTGCGGGGGGGGGGGACGGAAGCGGTCCGCACATCAGACCGGTAAACCTCGGACGAGCTTGAGATCGGATGCCTTAATAATCGACCCCACCCTAAAAAACTGGGTCCCCTTTCCTTCGCGACATAATTTTCCGGACCCCCTCTCCGCAGAGGGCACCTTAATATTCTGGACCTCCCCAGCAACATTGCGAGCGCGATAATTCATGACGGTGGTAATCTCGGGGATAGAGGTGACGATAAATAGTCGCTGTTGCCAACGTTGAGCATTTGCGAGGCGCGCGGAACCCCCAAAACGAGGAGGCCCCACCCCCAACAGAGCAAGCCACAAAAGGCGAGGAGCCCCACGTACGTCGAGGGCCCCTCTGGCTCTCAGGGCCATGGTGCGTCAGGGCGGTGTGAGACTGCGTGCGCAAAGGGCGCCCTGATAAACCGGACCCCCCTGCTTTGGACGCCCGAAATGGGTACGGAAAGAATGGGCACAATACCCAACAGCAGTCCCTGTTCATTGTGGCGATCCTCGACACTCCTGCGCTGGCAGCCTGCCCCATATGTGCCTGCCCGGCCCCATCGACGGGCTCCGCCGGCCATGCCGCGACCTCTCGCGGCGCACGCGCGCCAGCAGTCTGCCGGTGCACTCGTCACGCCTCGGATCGGGCGAGGTGTGTCGAAGTGCGCGTCAGCTCCTCCTCCTCCTCCTCCTCCTCCTCCTCCTCCTCCTCCTCCTCCTCCTCCTCTTCAGAGAGCAGGGGACACGCTGCTCTCTCCTGTCCGCCGGCGCAGCTGGCTCGAAAATCATGGTGGGCAGCCCGTGCGCCGCCCTGCCAGACTGCCGTTGCGACTCCCTGCGCTGTGCGCGTGGATTGCGGTGCGTCGCGTCACGCGGCTCGGCGGATTTGACTCACGACCCCCCCACCCCGCCACTGAAACTGGACCCCCAAACTGCAGTAAGAACGTACGATAAGAAAGCGTGCTGCAAGAAATCTAAGGGTACATCATCGTCGACTGGGAGCTTTGCAGGGTGCCCCAGGGATCTGCAGCCACATCGGGCGATTTTGGATTCTGGTTGGCCACCTGTTGGAAGGCAGCATGTCTCACTTCTTACTTAGTGTGCCTACTGTAACCCAGGAAGGCGTCCACATGGCCGCTGCTTCAGACGCCCGGTCGCAATGCTGGCATCCAAGTGTCGCCGACATCCGCCGTCTACCTGACCTGCTTGATCTAGGGCTCTTTCTCACCGCTGGCATCCAACACCCTCCCTCATCTCCTCCTCGCTCTCCCCTCGTCTGGGTTCCCCCGCAGATCGTGCTGCCGACACGACTGGACCGAGCACGCAGAAGACTGCCGGCAACAGGGGCACGCGGAACAGGCCAAGGACCGTCGGAGACAGCGCCGAACGGAGGACAGACGTGGCAACTATAGGGCGCGCGGACCAGGCCAGGAAGGGCGCGGGGGCTCCGCAGACCGAGAAACAAGACTGGAGGGCACAGCGGAAATCAATGCCCGATCCAGGCGGAGACACCGCCGGCCGCAGGACACGGCGGCAACGCGGTGCAAGTGCTCGGAGCACAAACGCCCAAAACATCAACGCCTCGATGCTTGCCATACGGCCCCCCCCGGAAATTCAGAGCCCCTCCCCAGGGCCAGCACTTCATCCTGAGCCGTTCTGTGACGGCCGCGGAGCCCGACAACCACCGAGCATCATGAATCGCATCGGTCCTGGCCTGTTCGGGACGCTGGGCCAGGACCCCCCCTGTGCAGTCCCTTCTCGTCTGGCAAGTCCCCTTCTGGTGCAAGCAGCTCTGCGCAAGCGACCAGACTGGCACGGAGGCGCGAGAGTCACGGCTCGCGCTGCAGGGTGGGGGCCGCCCCCATGGGACGAGACATGCTGAGCCTGTTTTCACCACCACCACCAGAAGATGGAGGGGGGAAGGAGGAGGAGGAGGAGGAGGAGGAGGCGGAGGAGGAGGAGGAGGAGGAGGAGGAGGAGGAGGAGGAGGAGGAGGAGGAGGAGATGCATCTCAGACAGGGGGCAGGGTCGTCCGCCGCGCGACCTCGCCGGAGGGCTGGCCGAGACATCGGCGGCCCTTCCTGGCGTCGCTCGTCCTCCCGGGGGCCTCCCGGAGGCCTCTCGCCGACACGGCCGCAGCCGCCTCGGACAGCAAGACAGGATGAACCCCCTGTAGGGGTCTGGGGGCTAACCTTACACCTTACACCTTACACCTTACACCCTCCCTAAACCCTACCCTCAACCCTCAACCCTAAGCCTCAAATTCTAAGCCACAAGCCACAAACCCTGAAGCGTAAACTCTGGACCAATCCGAAACCCTAAACCCTAATCTCTAAACCTGGCCCTAAACCCTAAACCCTGAACCCGACCCCGGACTTCTGGGCCAGGCGGAGGAGCCGCCGTCGTCTCAACCAGCCCTCCGCCGACAGACTCGTGGGTCTACTGCCACTTGTCGTGCAGCCCCCGGCTGCTGTTGCTGCTACCGCCGCAGCCGCCGCTGGCGATCACTCTCTCCCTTCCCATATGCTTCGTCCTCCAGTTCTTCGTCCCCGCCGGACTGTCCTTCGTAGCCAGCCCATGCCTCAATAAGAGGTCGTCGTCCGACAATCCGTGGTCGCGTGTCAGGACGTCTCCTGGAGGGCAAAACCCTTTCCCTTCCAACAGCCTCTTGCCCTGGGCCACCGCGTCAGACAACACGAATCAGCAATCGGGTGCACAAGTTTTTGGATGGTGCCTGATGAGCCGTTGTGTAAGACGCCTTATCAGAGTGAGGGGGCTGAACCGAACGGTCATTCACTGTCCCTGCGCGCGTAGCTGAAATGGAATTCCGCGATGCGGATTCCTGTTGTTGTTGCTGTTCTTGTTTGTTGTTTGTTGTGGTCGTCGTCCCACCCGCGACCCGCCCCGCGACCCACCCGCGACCCACCCCGCGACCCACCCCGCAACCCACCCCGCGACCCACCCGCGATCCACCCAGCGACCCACCCGCGACCCACCCCGCGACCCACTCGCGACCCACCCGCGACCCACCCGCGACCCACCCCGCGACCCACCCCGAGACCCACCGCAAAACCCCCCTAACAACCCACCCCGACGGCGACCCACCGGACCCACCCCGCGACCCACCACCCACCCCGCGACCCACCCGCGACCCACCCGCGACCCACCCGCGACCCACCGCGACCCCACCCGCGACCCACCCCGCGACCCACCCAAAATGTTCGCCGCCTGCGGCGGGTTTCTGTTGGATTCTTTACAGGTGGAGAACCTGCGATCCACCCGCGACCCAAGCCGCACCCGCGACCCACCCGCGACCCACCCCGCGACCCACCCCGCGACCCACCCAAAATTTTCAGCGCCTGCGGCGGGCTTCTTTTGCATTCGTTCCAGGTGGAGAACCTGCGACCCACCCGCGACCCAAACCGCGTTCAGTGTACAAATCAAAATGTTCGGCGCCTGCGGCGGGCTGTTTTTGAATTCCTTCCAAGTGGAGGTGGAGAGCCCGCGACCTGCCCGCGACCCAAATTACGTTCGCTAAATAAACCAAAAATTCGGCGCCTGCGGCGGGCTGTTTTTGCATCCGTTCCAGGTGGAGAACCTGCGACCCAAACAGCGTTCAGTAGACAAAACAAAATTTTCGGCGCCTGCGGCGGGCTGATTTTTGAATTCCTTCCAAGTGGAGGTGGAGAGCCCGCGACCCACCCGCGACCCAATCTACGTTCACTAAACAAACCAAAAAATCGGCGCCAGCGGCGGGCTGTTTTTGCATCAGTTCCGGGTGGCCCACCAGCGATCCCCCCCGCGCTGAACTTGTCAGAGCACGCAAATCGGCGCCTGCGGCGGGCTTGCTCGCATTGGTTTGGGAAAACGCCCTCGTGCCATTCCCCCGGTCCGGCCCACGTTGTCTCTACAACCGCACATCAGCGCCTGCGGCGGGGCTGTGTCTGAACACTTTCATTGACGACGACGACGACGACGACGAGTACAAGGAGGCCGACGACGAGGGCGAGGAGAATAAGGAGGGGGGACGGAGGGTGACGACGAGAAAGGAGGGAGGAGGAGGGGGAGGAGGAAGAGGAGGAGGACGACGACGGAAAGGAGGAGGGGGGAGGATCGGGATAGGGGAGAGGAGGAGGAGGAGGAGGAGGAGGAGGAGGAGGAAGAGGAGGGAGGAGGAGGAGGGAGGAGAGAGGAGGAGGAGGAGCAGGCGAGGAGGAGGGGATGATGAGATGATGATGATTATGACGATGATGATGATGATGATGATGATGATGATGATGATGATGATGATGATTGATGATGATGATGATGATGATGATGATGATGACGACGATGATGATGATGATGATGATGATGATGATGATGATGATGATGATGATGCTGATGCTGATGCTGATGCTGATGCTGATGCTGATGATGATGATGATGATGAGGAGGAGGAGGAGGAGGAGGAGGAGGAGGAGGAGGAGGAGAGCGCCATCGACAGGGAAAGTGAGGGCCACGAGGTCCGCCGTCTCGACGCCCGCGTCGCCCGCCCCCGCCTCCTCACTCTTATCCGCAATTGCGGGGTGCTACGCATCCCGATGCCGATCGATGGCTTGGCGTGGGAAAGCCGTTGGCCATCGACCTCGCCTCAGCGGAGCAACAAATGCTTCTTCTGCTAGACCTCGGAACAGCGACAAACCGCATCTTGAAAACACCGCTCCCCTCCTGCTGCAGGTGGCAAGCCGAGGCAGCTCCCCTGGCCGGCTGGTCGCGACGAGGCGGCAAGAGCCCGCCCACACACTGAGAGGACGGCCACGGCCCCAGTGAGGCAGAGGCCCTCTCGCGGGGGACAGGGCGTGGGGCGGCTCGGACAGGCACCCAGCTCATACTGAAGGGGAACTGGGACACACAAATAAATAGACACAAATAAAAAGATTCCCCATATGTTCCCATATTTTCTGGGTTTCTGTCTTCCCCCCCACTTCCCATATTTGCCCATATCTTCCTGGGACTCGACGATTAATTGTGTCTGTGTTTTTTGTCCCTCTTGACATACGTGAAGCACTGTTACAGGACTCGCCGTGGTGCGGCCCCGCGGAAGGAGGAGGAGCTGGCCCGGCCCGACGCCGCCGCCGGGGCTGCGTCCACGAGGTCACATATGCCCCGTCGGGCAGGGCAGCGGGCAGCGAGTGGCGACAAGTTACCGGGGGAGTGAGCACCAATGAGGACCAGGTCCCCCTCCTGACTAAAAGGCGCCCAGGGACACACAAAACAAATAGTCACAGATCCAAGGATCCCCCATCCTTTCCAATACTCTCTGGGCTTTCATGTTCCCCGCCTGGGGGAAGATGCGACGGACGAGAGGGGGAGACCGTAGAGGAGGACTGGAGGGCAGAAGGAGCGAGGGATAGCAGGAGCACGTGGGTGAACGAGGGTGAGGTTTTGTCTCGCTTGCAGGTGGCCTGCCGCCTTGCTGCAAGGCTGGTCAGAGTCGCCGGCATCCTCGGCCGAGTAGTCGAGGTCCGAAATTCTCCAGCGCCCAGTCTGCACACGCGCGCCCCCGCGCGCCAGCTGCACGGGCAGGCCGGCATCCCGAACTTCCGATTCTGCTGTTGAGAGATGGGGCCCTCGGGGATGGGGCCCTAGGGCCCTACCAGTGCGGATCGGAAGTGGACCACAGGTTGAGCCTTCATTATTCGAGGCTCTCGCCCTCTGAGCCCCACCTCTCATTCCGGGGGCGTCCAAAGAGGGGGGCGTCCAAGAGGGGGTCGTCAACTCATGGCCGGATGTGCGCGGACGGGTGGGGGCGGCACGGGACCCAGGGGATGCATTGAAACAGGATCCACCGGGCCATGGAATGCGGGGAGGTCTCGTGGCCCCCGCCATGAGAACGAAGCCCCCCTAATCACCACCCCCGCCCCTCGATCACTGCCCCATCTCTGCACGGCCGGGCCACGGAGAGTGCCGGCAGAGCCCCCGAGAGGCAGACCGCACTGCGGGGTTCTCGACCAGACCGGCCACGACACCTGGGCCTGGGCGCCCCGTGGAGCAGGAACGCCAAGTTTTCGACGCAGATCCTCCGTCTGCTCCTCCCCCCACCCCTTCCCCTCCACCCCCCCCCGCCCGTCACCTCCTCCTCCTCCTCCCCCTCCTCCCTGCTCCTCCTCCTCCATCCTCTCCTCCTCCTCCTCCTCCTCCTCCTCCTCCCTCCTCCTCCTCCTCCCTCCTCCTCCTCCCTCCCTCCTCCCTCCTCCTCCTCCCCCTCCCTCCTCCTCCTCCTCCTCCTCCTCCTCCTGCTCCTCCTCCTCCTCTGGACACGCTGCAGTAGGAATACCTGCCCTGCCGAGCGGAGGGCCGACGGGCTCCTGCAAGCACAATCCAGCACGAGCACACCGTTCTACCAAACATCGCGCGACGTCTGGCGCAAAACATCTGACCTGACATGACATGACCGAGGCGGGCCCATGGTGACGAAGAGACTCCAGGAGACCCACAAAGGACGGACAAAAAACGCAGGGGAGGCCCGCTGTCATCTCGACTGGCCCATTGTCCGACGGAGTCCGGGCGATGTGCTGTTGTTCAGCGCGCGGCCCCGAGGGCCCCGACCCATTCCCCGGGGCAGTTTTTCATCCCGGACCGAGTTTTGATTGAAAGGTCATATCGTCGGAGATGTGCATTCCAACTGGGACGACCGGAAGAAGACCCCACCATGCCCAAAACAAAACCAGCCCAGGAGGAGGCAACCAGCGGCAGCGCGCTGTGCCCCGGGGCCCCTCGGGATCGCTGCGCCCTCCCCTGCAGAGGAGGAGGACGAGGAGGTGGAGATACGGTAAAGGAACCCACTGGATAAGGACGACGAGGACGACGAGGAGGGGATACGAGGAGGAGGAGGAGGAGGAGGAGGAGGAGGAGGAGGAGGAGGAGGAGGAGGAGGATCGGGGTCGGGATCGGGCCCGTGGGAGTTCGTCTGCTACCTCGAGGCACCTGCAGGCGACAGCTTACCTATGCGACAACAGGGGGAACTCTGGGGGGCGAATCGGAAACTCGCCTAACCGTCTGATGCGGCCCGTGGCTCACGACGGACGCCGCACCGCCCCTACGAGCACCCCCAGGACGGCACGCAGCCTACAGGGGGCCCGCTAGTGGGGACCAGTGAGATTATGAACTACCGACGGCCCTTGCCCTTCCTGCCCTTTCCCGAGCCTTTCGCCCTAGAAGGCCCCCCCCTCTGTCTGGATAGTCGGGGTATTGGACACTCCTGAGCCGTAGGCAGTGGGTATGAGCGGGGGCCGAGGGCTCAAAACTTCCGAAGAAACAGCACCCCTCTGAATTAATGCCGCCAACCTTGCGCTGCCCCGCATCAGGCCCAGGTTAATGATACCGCGTGGGGGGTCCAGGCCTGGGGGCGGGGCCAAAGATTGTAAAGGATGACTGCTACTGCTACTACTCTGTCCTCCTAAGCCTCTCACTCTGCTCACTGCTTCCCACCCAGCTCCGCAAGGAGGCGAGATGCGTCCCTCTCGAGGGGGGCCCCTCGGCGCGGGGCCGATCTTCCGCTCGGCTCCCAGGGTGGACATGATGCTCTCGATGATCGTGATGATGGTGAGGCCCAGGGTGTGGGAGTGGTCGATCGCGTAGATCAGCCTGCCACGCGAGTTCTCGTCCGTCTTGACTTTGTTCTTCTTCCACTGCCAGTGAAGCCCCCAGCTCTCCCACCTGCTGTACCGTCATCGTCGCCAGCTTCTCCGTCCAGAACTCATTCAGCGGCTGCATCCACTTCTCCTGCTGCACTCCCTCATTGCCGTGCAGCGTAGCCCCCCCAATGCATCACTGTCATGAACACTGTCACGAACGGTGGCCCGCGTGACTTGAGGTCCACGTTTTCTCAATCTGTTTGCGTTTTCTTTAGCTCCTGCGAGCGCTCGTTGTAGTCCTGCCCTGCCGTCTCGTTCATCGCCGCGAAGTCGCTGTCTGCGCTGACGTCGTGCGCGCGGTAGACCGCGCTGCTCAACTCCGCCAGCGCGCGGCTGTCGGTCAGGACGAGCTTGGCGATAATCACCACCAGGTTGTGAAGAGCATTTCCTCCTTTTGTTACTGCCTTGGCCTCGTCGCGCACGGTGCGCCCTTTCTTGCCGCGGGGGCCAATGACTGGTCCGCCATCCACATCGGCTTCGGGAGCGATCCCTCTGCCTGCGACCCCATGTGAAGTTGCAGCTCGGGGGTCTCATTGACGTAAATATGAACTCAGAGATGGATCCACCTCAATCGGCAGGTGGTTGGAACCCAGATGGCTACACAGATCAGCGACATCACTAGCATAGTAACAACAGACCCCACATTCCGAGGTAGTCGGTGGAATCAATTCCAGGAACGTTGGAGAACCAGGAGTCTGACATTTTCCGCTCAAGAGGGCCCTCTGGAGGTGCTTGTAGGCGTTAGGCTGGCTAGCAAAACCCCCCACATACGATGCACGTGTTTGTAGGGGTCACCGTCGAGCATAGGTCGTGTACTTGATGGATACGGCGCATCTGATTCACAAGGTGTCGTTTCGTTTGAAACTCCCTTCCGCATGCCTCTCCCTCCTCCACCGTCCAGTCACACTTCCACGGGTACTCCAGGGGCTCCTCATGGGTGTCCCCCAGGCCCTCCTCGAGATAGTCCGAAGGAGGAATAACCGCCGAAAGCTCCCGTGCACGTATCTCTGAGAAATCTACTCTCATCCAGAACTCCCGAAACCCTTTGTTCACAATATCGCCGGGGCAACGCGCGAAGTGCGAGCAAACCTCACCTTCGTCCAGTAGCTCAGACGCTCGTTGGAAGTCAACTTGCAACTGCTTAAGCCACGGCGACGCAAGCGTGGGATGGACCACGTCGCCTGACAACGGAGCCCCACCCGTGTCGATCCTGATCGCCCCGAACAATAAGCAGAGCTCCTGAGCACGGTTCGTTGGGGCGATCGCCCAACTCCGATGCCATCCGAGGCGTCTCGCGAGTAGCTCCGTCCCACATCTAGCTAGCCGCCAATGCTGCATTACCCTTTTGTTTGGCCACGAGCGGATTCGATCTCCCACCTTCGCAACCGCCGCGCCCTGGAGGGCCCTCCTCCCGTACCTGGCCAGAAGCGAATCGAGCTCACGAACATGTCGGGGCGTCAGCAGCATTGGCCCCAGGCCCGCCAAGGCCGCATTCTGCACAAAACTGAGAAACAAAGTCCGCTTCCAGCGGAACGGCAGTGCAAGGGGCCACACCTGTCCCAACGCATAATACGCATCTGCCGTAGCCTGAATTCGCCTGCGGACCTCCACCGTCGCAGAGAGTAGCATATTAATTGTTGGCCCCAGGTATCGAACGTCTTCCTGAAGCTGCCCTGCAAGTTGTTTACGACCCCTGCCCCTCGCCCACTGCCTGCACTGCATCGCCCCTGGTCCCTGAAACCAGAGCTGGATCTCCTGCTTGGGTGTGTTTCGGGAAAACCATCTCCTGCAGCCCTTCCGATCAAATCTCATCAGCCTGCTTTATGACCCGAGAAAACTTGCCCCGCTGCACCGAGTGGGGCGGCCACACGAGCTCGAAACATGTCGTCGGCATAGAGGCGCCCCCCTTACGTTCGCACTGAGGTCTCGCCAGCTGGCCAGCAAGCCCGTCGAGGACGCGTCAAACTCCCGCAAGCGGCGAAGCCACTGCAAAATCGGTCTCGAGAAGGTTCCTCTGAACAGCTCCACGACGAAAGGGCCCCCCATCGCCCCGCCCCCCCCCCCCCCGTCTTGATGTCCAACCCTCCTTCCAAAGATTCCAACCAGATAACGCTACGTCGAAAACGTTGGACACACCAATCAACATCCTGAGGCTCGGCATGAAGCTCCACTGTTTGCTCGAGCTCCTCCCGCGCACCACGGGCGAACGCGTTCGGCATATCCTCGCGCGTGAACGCGACAAAATCTCCTGCCCTTTTGAGGCGCCACCCCAAGAGCTGTGCTACTAAAATCGCACCTCCCCGACGCCCACCCACGCAAAATCCGCGTTCCATGGTCGTGGGAGGTACCCGGAGGAGGCTTGAATAAAACGCTTTTCCAATAGTCGGGAGCACATGGACCGCCCTTCGGCCCGCGAGGCCAGGTTTTGCATTTTTCCGAAGCTGCGCCCCAGAGCTGATATGCAACCGCAGCGGGGTACGGTCATTGGCCCGAATAAGCCTTAGACCTCCCCCAAGCATCTTCCCAAACAGCTTCGTGTCGGGAACCTCCTGGCGGTAGCCTACGCCCGTGCCCTCGTTGTCGACGTTCGCCGAGGGGTCCAGACACATCAGCCAAACTTCCGCCGGCGGGGTTCCTGATGGCACCACTTCTGTTGCTAGAAGAACGGAAATACTTCGCAATTTTCCACTGATCTTTCTGGGTCAGCACGCAGTCTTCCTCCGAAACATAGACATTGGCCCCTGGGGGCGAAGATGCCAGCCATTCGTCAAGGTCTATCGTGTGCGCCGACATGCCCCCCTCACAGCCCTTCAAGCCCCAGTAGTCCGTCAGCTCTTTCTCTGTGAAGTAGCCGCCTCGTAGAAGTCGCCCATCACGTCTCTTGGGGCCGAAGCGGCACTTCGCCGCCTGTCTAGACAGGCGCATTGCTTCCGCCGTTCTTCTGGCTTGCCACGCCTCGTCTATCTCATCCAGGAGAGCTTCTTTCCGTTCCCGATCATATTTCTGTCGCTGCCGTCGTACCATTTGGCTTAGGTCCTCTGCTCGCAGTCGTTCAGCTCCGTGGAATCTGCATTCATGTGACTTCTGGACCGCCTGAGTCGAGCTCTTTCCTTCAGAAGTTCTGATCTCTCAGCTGCTTCTTGCCTATACGTAGAATCGTTTGATATATCATGTCCGAACAGTCACTGCCCAGCGCTGGCCAGGGTGGTACCAAGATGAAGAAATATTTCGTCTGGCCTCCCGTGGTTGAGCAGCGCCTTCCAGGTGTCCTCACTCTCCGATAGGCTAGCTCCCACCGCCTCCAGAAACTCAACTCTGCGATGTCCCGTCCTCAAGCACTTCATCAAGTCATCATAGTTCCACCTCATCTTACCCAACGAGGAGGGTGACTCCGTAGCCGTAAACGCCTGCATGCCGTGCAAGTCCATATAGATCGGCACGTGATCCTGCGGCGTGACCCCTTTAAAGGCCTGCAGTTCAGCCCCCAGTCCGAAAAGTGGAGAGAATCTCGGCGCCATGTCCAGCATTCCATCAGGCATAAATAGATAATCGATGCAACTGCTGTTCCCTTTGTGTCCGTAGTACGTATGCTCCAAAGTCGCGCTGCGGGGATTCATCACGAACACATGCTGGCGCTCGTTCACCTGTCGAATCGCTTCACCATCCCCCCCGCGTCGTTGCTCCCGTGCCCGTCCTGGTCCCAGCGACGTAGACTCCACCTGCTGCCATCTACCTGACATTCTGCTGATTCCAATTCCATCATTCAGACCCGTGTAGACCAGTGGTATGCACCTGCATGGTAACTGCTGCAGGATGCGCTCATACCATTGAGTCAAAATGTGCACCGTCGCCATGTAATGAGGTACCGTTCGAACATACCGAGGCTGAAGCGGAAAGTACATGACAAAGATCGCCATGTCGAGGGGACCGCGACGTATCCTCGCCGCCAAAGCCCTCCCCGCTGCCCCTGTGGGGCTCGCCCACGTCTGGCAGATATTCTGTTCCTTGAACTTGTGCCCTAATATGATAGCGCAGCCCGTGGACTTGTTGGTGTATTCTCCTATACCTGCCTCAGCCTCCAGAGCCACTCTATTACCAATCTTCCGATACAGAACTTCATCCACTCGTCTATGTGACGCCTGTGTCCCTGCCAGCATCACCACATCCATGTTACCACAGCTGCTGGCGATCTCTTGCAACCGCATGCCCGAGGCGAACATCGGGTTGTACCCGAGCACCCTCAATATCCACTGGCCCACAGACCGCGCCATCGCGATGCCCGCGTGGCGCCAAGGCAAGTCAACCTCACCTGCCGCGCGCGGGCCGCCCCTCGCTCTCTTCGTGCCAGAGCGGCGGCTAGGAGGAGGAGGAGGAGGAGGAGGATGAGGAGGAGATAGGACGGGTAACCACTGGATAAGGAATCCAGGGTCTGGAAGCCCGCGGAACTCCTATCGTGGAGTGGCCACGGGTATCACCGCCACCCTCCTCCCGGGTCTGAGGCCTCCTACTTAGGCGCATTCCTGAGGGAACGCCCCCACCTTATGGGTCTGGCAAGCCTGGAGAACCCCATCCGACCAGCCATAACTGGGGGAGCTGTGGTCCTTACCCCCCTGGGGGAACCCATCGCATCGACTGGGGAAACCACAAGGTACCGATACCGCCACTCCCCAGACCTCTCCTGGGGTGCGTTCTGACCAGAATTTCGAGGCGAATCCAGCGGTGGCGACGAGATCCTGCGAGGAGGCCCAAAAAGGGGAAAACGGCCGAAGGGTAGTGGTATGGGTACCTTTTCCTCCTCTGATCGACGGTCTCACGAGAGGGGTGCTGACATCGACGGGTCCCCCCGCGGGGGTTAAGGACCACCGCCTCTCCCAGTGGTGGCTGGCCTGCCTATAGAGTTGTGGATGCCATGACAATGGACACTCTAACAAGCCTATCATTGAATGAAAGTGTTTAAAGTATCTAAAACATGTTCTAAACATGTTTCAAACATGAAGGGGATCTGGGACACACAAATAAATAGACACAAATCACCAGATTCCCCATATGTTCCCATATTTTCTGGGTTCTTGTCTTCCCCCCACTTCCCATATTTCCCCATACTTTCTGGGGGATCGACGATTCATTGTGTCTGTGTGTTTTGTCCCCCTCCTGAATGTTTTTTTTTTTTTACATTTGCAAAACATGTTTGAAACAGCTTCTAGACCTCTGGAAATCATTCGGCAGCATGCTTCCTCTCCAACTGATCGCCTTCCACAACCATGGAGGTCCTGGCTTCAGGCCCCGGGCGGCCGAGACCACCGCGACGGTGTCGTCCCCGTCCCGCTGCACGCTCAGCGTGCACGTGGCCTGCGCACGCTGGCCGCCGACGATCGGCCGCTAGCTCGGCGGGCGCCGCGGGGTGGCGGCGACGGCCGGCGGCGCCCTCTCGGAGGCTCTGCGGCGCTGTCTGAGGCGGCGCCGCCGTCGGTCGGCCTGCTCCTCCTCCTCCCCTCCTTCCTCTTCGGCTTCCTCCTCCTCCTCCTCCTCCTCCTCCTCCTCCTCCTCCTCTTCCTCCTCCTCCTCCTCCTCCGCCTCCGTCTGATCCTTTTCCTCCTCCTCCCCCTCCTCCTGCCCCACCCTCGCCCTCCTCCTCCCCCTCGTCGCCCTCCTCCTCCCCCCCGCCTCGGGCGCACGGTGCGCCACGCGCTGCGGCCCCCCGGCGTCGCAGTTTTTTTCTGCTTCCCGGTGGCCGATGGTTCGCCGAGCTGCGGGCCGCCCTCGGCCCGCGCAGAGCCGCCGGGGGCCCGGAGGAACACGGTGCAGGCGGAGGGAGCCTGCGGTCACAGTCAGAAGCCCTAGTAGGGACGCGCGGCGAAGACGCAAGACCCTTGGATGCCGAAGTTGGGATTGTTTGGGCGGCGGACGACGAAAACCCCAAGGACGCAAGAGCAAGGAAGATCAAGGACGCAAGGGTACCCTGAGCAAAGTCGCGCGTCCTTATTAAAGTTTTTGACTGTATAGTCGGGCGTGTCCCCCTTACACTGAGGGATGAAACAACGACCCGACCCTGGGTGACAAGCGCGTGGTCTGTAAACCTCCTGGGACCCCCCAGAGCCTGGAGCCGCCAGGACGCGGCACATCGCGCAGGGTTTACCCTGTCAGCACACAGGAGTTTCAGCGCACAGCGCCTCGTAAACCAAGGTAGGGACATTTTTATGCCCTTGACTACAGGGGGATTGTCGACGAAAAATAAAGAATACCCCCAACATGCGCCAAAAACGTCAACAACATACTCAAAAAACAATCCCCAAACTATTTTTGGGACTATTTTTGAAGACTCCTCCTGTAGAGGGACAGGCCGACTTAAGCCTGCCTCTCTGGGCTTGATCTACCAGGATGTCGTATGTTGGTCGCGCCGTCGGGCCTCAGGGAAGGATGTCCCTGACTTGCGACTGGTCCCCAGGATCTACAGGGAGGCCCAGATTGCTTCCAGAGCACGCCGTCGCGATGCCCAACCCAGGAGTCCAACGTCGTGTTTTTTGTTCTCATCGCGGGCCTCCGGAGGTCTGGACCCCTTTCCCGGGTCCAGCTTTTGATCGAGAGCTGTGCGTTGACAGCCCAGTGTTCTCTGTAGTTGCCCCTGGAGGCCGCCAGTTGGCACACACCGTCCATCACGATTCCGGAACCAAAACGACTGGTTGACGAGATTTGCCTTGCGTGAAAGGAAAACAGAATTTGATCTCTAAGGCTAGAATCTAATACCGCAAGTTTGCCATGCCGTGCCGTGCCGCGCCGAGCCCGAATGCCGTGTCCTAGAGTGATGACCCTGCTTTCCACCACCACCATCAGTTGGAGGACGAGAAGGAGGAGGAGGAGGAGGAGGAGGAGGAGAAGGAGGAAGAGGAGGAGGAGGAGGAGGAGGAGGAGGAGGAGGTAGTGGAAGAGGAGGGCGAGGACGAGGAGGAGGGGTACCCCCTCCCCCTCCAACTTGTGGCGGTGGTGACGGAAAATCTTCTGCGTTCGGCCATGCGACCGTGGTGTTGGGCGACGCCTTCGCGCTGCGTGAGAACCACCTGCTGCAAGGCAGCGCACGGCCGTGAACACCCGCCTGCCGCACTGCAGCGAAAGGCTGTGAGATTCCACCCGCTGCACCTCAGAGGCGCCCGGGCTGTGAGAGGGAAGGAAGCCTAGAGGCATAGAAACCAAGAGGCCCACAAAGGCCTTCCAGGATATGTTCCTGCCCCCCAAATCGCTGCGCGATTTTTGGGCTATGGAAATCTTCCGCGTTCGGCCATGCGACCGTGAAGTTGGGCGACGCCTTCGCGCTGACAGTTGGCGAGCTGGAATATTTGGCGCCGACAGGTTGGCCCGGGCTGGAAATCCTCCAGGGCCCAATGCATGCAGTCTGGGCCAAAACGCAGCCCTTGACGAAACGATAGCTGGACACGTAGAAAGCGGAAAGCCGCCAGGCGCAGGACGAACGTCGCATCGGACAATGGAAAGATATTTGTTTTGTTTCCACGCCCTATGCATGCGAAGACGTCCGCTCGTCTTCGTCACCGCTTGATTCCGAGCGTTCGGTGAGCCACTGCGCAGCTGCAAATTTACCTCGAGACTAGGCCGTGGCATAGCCGAAAACGGCCGCGCCCTTCCACCCTCCAGACCAGAAGAGGGCTGACAGACCATCTGTTTGGAGAGCGTCATTGGTGAAACCCCGCCGGAACGCATGGGTGCCCCAGTGCTCACTCTGGGGCAAACCTAACGCCGCAGCACCTGCTTTCAGAAATCCAAGAGCACCTGCATATGCGATGCGCGCGAACGGCAAAGGATTCTCCCGCGCAGCTTCGCGCAGGGCGCACGCGCCACAAAGGTCACTTCGCGTCTCCCCGCGTAAGCAATTGCGAGCGACCTCCACCGGTGTACTGTCGCATTTTCTGCGGGTGAACGTGATGACTGCCTCTTTGCCTTCTCCACTGAAACGGAAAAGTGCCGTGGGCAACCCCAAAGAAAGTGTCTCCGATGCATGCCTCAATCCGAAGTGCCGAGCCACCACATATGACAGCGCCAAGTCACGACGATGGGCGTTCGTAGCCCACTGTGCCAAATCCCGCGCTTGCGCTTTGGATGCCCATGTACGTGGGCGCACCCTACTGGCTCCAGCCTTCTGCCTCTCGCCAGCCGCGTCGCATCGCTCAACTCTCCGGCAGGAACGCGCAGAAGAGCCAACATAAACCAGATGTGAGAAAAATAACGTCCCAAAGAAGCACTGCTTCGGAAGAAAGCACAGACAGCAGACACGGATGAGTGCGAAGGCGGCCATGGCTGCTGGCGTGCCAGGGCCGCGGCCTGACCCCAGAGATGAACCGCGCTCGCACATTGCGACGCGCTGCGCTTCCAACCAGAGAATCCCACCAGCCCTTTGGGCGTGAGTGGTTTAGAGAGCTTTCTCTGTTCTCAACCCCCCAACCCCCCTTCTTCCCCTTCGGGGAGGGGTTTACCCCTCCCCCTACCCCCTCCCCCTGGGTCTGGAGAGGGCGTCCCGCGGGTCGTTGGAGGGGTCTTTTCCGACTCCTGGGAGGGCCAAAAAAACGACGACCCTCACGAGGATTCTGGCCCCGTCGGGGGGGTGTAGAAAAAATGCTCTCCTCTTCTCTGAAGCCAAAATCAATCATTTTACTACGGTGTTGGCCCCATTTTGGCCGTCTGAGGGGCCAGCGCTGCTGCTCCTTGTTCTCAAAATTATTGATTTTACGAAGGTTTGGGGGTCATTTTGTCCTTCTGAGGGGGTAGTGCTCATTTGCGCTTCTCAGGAGGTCGCAAGAAGCCCCCAAGAGGCCCCAAGATGCCCCCAGGAGGCTCCCAAGAGGCCTCCAAGAGGCTCCCCAGACGCCCCCACGAGGCCTCCAGAGGCTCCCAAGAGGCACCCCAGAGGCGTCCACGAGGCCCCCAGAGCCCCCACGAGGCCCCAAGATGCCCCCAGGAGGCTCCCAAGAGGCCTCCAAGAGGCTCCCCAGCCGCCCCCAAGAGGCCTCCAGAGGCTCCCAAGAGGCACCCCAGAGGCGTCCACGAGGCCCCCAGAGCCCCCAAGAGGCTCCCAAGAGGCCCCCAAGAGTCTCCCAAGAGGCGCCCAAGAGGCCCCAAGAGGCCCCCAAGAGGCTCCCAAGAGGCCCCACCAGGAGCCCGAACGACTCATACCAGGACGAGGCGCCCGACCGACTCACACCACGAAGAGCCCGAACGACTCACACCACAACGAGGGGCCCGAACGACTCATACCAGGACGAGGCGCCCGACCGACTCACACCACGAGGAGCCCGAACGACTCAGACCACGACGCGGGCCTCGAACGACTCACACCACGTGGAGCCCGATCGAGTCACACCAGGAGGAGGGGCAGCGCTCATACGAGCCCCCCAAGAGGGCCCCCAGAGGTCCACCAGGTCGCCCCAAGAGGTCCCCAGATGGCCCACAGTCTCAAAGGTATTGATTCTACGAAGGTTTTGGGCTCATCTCGTCCTTCTCCCGCCCCCACCACAAGGGGTAAGGAGGAACAGGGGAGATATGCGGGGGCAAGCGGAAACACGCCTGAAAAAAACACGACTGTCGGCATGCTTCGCTAGAGTGGCTGTTTTGAGATGGGCTGGTGGGGATACGCGAAGCGTGAAGAATTCCAGCCGCGTGTAGATTGCAACTCGAACGACTTTGCACTTGCATCGTCCAGCCGAGCTCTTTTTGCAACAGCCCGCGGGCGCAGCTCGAGCACCCCGAACGGTTGGTCAGGCAATTTGGTCATGTCCCGAAGAGCGTTGGCGAGCGCGTCCGGCGCCAGAGCCACTCGCGGCCGTCTGGCGCGCGCGACAAGCGCCGGCGCGGCCGCGCCTCGGCCCCCGCGCTGCGCCACAGGCTGCGCCGCGGAAGGGCTGGCTGCTTGCGCGGGGGAAGCCTTTTGAGCCGCCGCAGCAACATCGGCGTCCTCGGGCCGGCCGCCGACTGGCGACGGCGCTGCCTGCGCCAGCCCGCGCTGTGCAAGAGACGAATAATTATCACATAGGCGCAACAATCTGGAAAGGAATCCAGGCGTACATGTTTCCAGCGGCTTCCAAATGACCCGGGCGCTGTCTGGGTCCAATCCCGAAAGAATCCCGGGGGTCTCCTGCGCCAGCATGAGACAAGTCGGAACGCAACTTTTCCAATCCAACTCCTGGGGCACGCGCGCCCGCGGCCTGTCGGATTGAATTCGGCAGAGCACCGGGGAGGCTCAGCCGCGGCGCGGCCTTGGCCTGGCCGCAGCGCCGCTGGCTGCTGCTATGGCTTGGGCACGGCTTTTGTCAATGAGCTGCAGCATTTGGGCCCTGCGGCTACGGGCCGGGGGCGCGCGGCAGGCAGACGCGCGAAAAGGGCTGCCAACGCCACGGTCGATGACTGACGATGCGGGCGAGGCGTTCTCCGACGGCAGGCCGTCAAGGCAGTTACTGAGGCCACGGTGCGTCTGATGGCATGCACCGCGGCACGCCGGTAAAACCTGCTCGCTGCATCGCCTCCAGCTTTGCATATGTTTCGTTCGGTCTTGTTGGCGCGTCTGCGATATTCAACTGGCTAGGTGCGTAAAAGCTGGACAGCAGCGTGCCTGTCCTGGCTGCGCGGAGCCAGGGGTCACCTATCAGCACGTTCCAGTCTGCTTGCCTGGACGAGCCTCGGACCAGGGTGCCCAACGCAGTTCTGTTGCCCACGAAAAGGAGCACATCGAGGTCCCCGAGGGCTTGCCTCAGAAGCCATTGTAGTGCGCAGATTGCTGCGAGCAGCTCCCACGTCGCAATTTGTGTCTTCCTGTAGCAAACCCAGCGCCACGCAGCATCGGGCACTCGAGACGCCGCCCAAAACCGCGCACTGGGCAGACAGATGGCCCACGCCACGTGGCCATGCCCCGCTGCGTCGGAATAGAGGATGCACCGAGTCCGAGCGAGCGAGTGGACTGGCGCAGCGAACAACCCGCTGGGGCACGCATTCCTGAAAGCGGAGCCACCAGCGGAGCGCGCGCTCCACGCGGCCTGACAAAGACGAACTACAGCGCGACGCGCGGAAACAGAGCGGGGCCAAATGCGCCCGCCCAGCACGGCCGAACGCTGCAGACGAGCCCCAGCTGAGTTTCCCTGCGAGCTGTTTCGCCGCGTTTGGCTGCAGGCGCCGCTGAGCCATGCGTCTCGCAGTTCAATCATCCACCTGGCGATTTTCGCCGGAGGGATGGCCACCAGAACGCACTGGGCGTCCTTATTAATTGTGGAGTCAAGGACTGGCGCAGCGTCCGCCTGAGCAACTCTTTTCTCGCCGTCCAACTCCCAGCCGAGCAAAGCGGTGACGGCGGCGCGCGCGACGCCAGAGGCGCCGGCTGGCCCTGCCAAGTGTGGCGCGCCGAGCAGCGCGCGATCTGCGCCGGAAAGATCGCCGACAAACCGCACGACAATTGCGAAAAAAAACAGCTCTGCAAAAATGGCACGAACGGCCGCGCCGAACCGCTCCCAGCTGCGCACTGACGCCGCGGCCCCAAACGGGCACGCGAGGAGCTGGGGGGCCAGGCCGCGAGCGGCGGCAGGCCCCTGCGTGACAACTGCAAACTGCAAGTGGGAGCTGGCGAGGGGCAGCGTCTTGACCGCGTTTGCAAAATCCTGCTTGCGCAACGCGGCTCCGCCATCGTTGGCTGGCATTACCCTGCGCAGAGCAGCCGAGAAGCTGCCCGGCGCGTCGTGCTGGGCGACCTCGCCTGGCGACGCGGCCAAGGTCACCTTGGGCGCTGTGAAATCATCTATGCAGCGCACCTTGCGCTCCAATTTGATTAGATTCATTATCCTGCCTTCGTGAGCTGGAAAACGAACACTGAGAATGCAGCTGTCGTCTAGCGCACGCCGGCGAGCGTGGCCCTCGGCAACCTCGCACTCGCACTTCTTTTCAAAAACTTGGCGAACGGAGGCTTCCAGGCCGGCTGGGCGGCCGACGCGCCGGAGCGTGCCCCGATTGATCCCACTGGCCTGCCCGCGCAAACTAGACGCACGTCCCAAGCAATCTTCAAAAGGACTGCTCGGCAAAACCCCGCTCCGCGGGATCGCGCCTATCAGGGGAAAACCTCGCTTGAGATCATCCACGAGACCCTGGTCGGGCCTTTCCAACGCCTGGAGCATTTCGGAAAGCACGAGCCATTTTTTCTTCGGACCCAAAACACCACACACGCGCTCAGGCAGAAGCGCCCGAGCGCTGAGCGCTAAACGGGGCGCGTCGAGCGAAAGTTCTCTGTCGAGCCACGTCTGGAGCTGGAAAGGCAAAACTGGCGAGTCCTCGCCAGGAGGAAGGGCAAATGCCCAATCTAGATGCTGCAGGGGATTTTAATTCTCCACGCCGTGAGCAGACAGGAAACTACGCACGAGTTCGGGACAAGCCAGGAAAAGCTGGAAATTCAAGCTTAAACCCAGATTCGGCACACCCCTGGGAAGGATGCGGGACACCGGCAGCGCCGCTTAAACCAAGACAAGCACGCGATGCAACATCGCTCGATTCCGCATCCAAGCGGCGGGAATCGTCGCTGGAACCTGAGCTGCGGCTCCGGCTCTGGCTTAACTTCTTCTTCGGCTAGGCGTTATGATGCCAGTTGTCCTGCTTCCAGCCAGAACTCTGCTTCCAGCCACTGCCCTGGGGGCTGCGCGAGCGCGGCGGCGCCTTTGGTGAAAGGGACCTCGGAGGCTTGCCGCCACCCTTGCCGCCGCCTGGGGCGCCGCTGCCCTTGGGCCCATCGGAACCCCTCGCAGAAGCTGCTTTCGCTGCCTCGGCCGCCCGGCTCGTGACCTTGTCCTTGGCCTCGCGGAGCCTGTCCATGTCGATTTGGGAAAATAGACGTTTCCACCCAGCATCGCTAATCTCCAAGGCTTTCGCCATAGCGGTCCGATTGAGTAGGTCTTATTGGTACGCCGTCCGGACCCCCCCGTTCTCCTCAGCCATTTTGCTCAGGAGGCCCGTGTAGCCCAGAATGTCCACGGGCGTTGCAACCTTCATCAGGATCAATTTTGCGCCCCCAATCCATCAGGTGCGACTGGAAAGAAGCGTGACCAGGATACTCCAGCTCCCCGCTGGCTTTCGCACGCTTGAAATCCACCATCTGGCGGTGCCGCTCAGCAGCGCTGCCTTCGCCAACGGGAGGAGGAGGAGCAGGAGGAGGAGGAGGAGGAGCAGGAGGAGGAGGAGCAGGAGGAGGAGGAGGAGGAGGAGGAGGAGCAGGAGGAAGAAAACGCGCCCGAGAGAGGCACACGCCGGGCGGGGGCCCGGCGCGCGCGCAAGCCGGCCTTCGGGGGGCGGTGGCCCCAGAGCACGCGGTCTGCCGCCGGCCTCGGCGGGGCCCCAGCGCGCGCGCGCGCGGCCCACCGCCGGGCGGCAGGCGCACGACGCCGTGGCACGTCGTGCCACGACGCCTTCCCGGGCCCCCCTCGAGCAATGGAAAAATCATGACGGCAAGTTTTTCGCTAGTTCGGGCGTCCAGGGGCCTCTGCCGGCCCTCGGGACCGTCAAACACCGACGGAGGACGAAAAACCGGTCCCAGGGAATGGGTCCAGACCTCGGGGTCGACGCAATGAAAAAACATGACGTCGGGGGTCTTGGATGTTAGGGGCCACACAAAGAAAGTACGCGCCCAGCCATGTACACGAAAACGGCCCCTGGAGCCGCGAGACTGGCCGCGTGATGCGGACCTTCGCGCCATGCGAGCTCTCGAAACCATCGTGGATTCATGTACGTGTGCGCCCTTCTTCCGCTCCTGACCTGTGGCGCCGGGTCTCTGTGGCACAACGCGTGGCCGGTTCCAGAAGCCCTGAATCAAAAGTGCGGGCACCTCTCAGGGGCGCCATTTCCGCCAGCTAGCAAGCCCGCCGCCGGTTTGCTTCCGCCGCCCTCTGCCGGCCCTCCGCCGAGGCAGAGGTGTCCTCTCCGTCGGTCCCTCGTGCGCGAGGCCCTTCCTGGAGCACGGAATTCACACCAACGCTGCCACTACCACGTGACCGTCGATACTGCTGCTGATTCAGCAGCATTGGGGTACATCATTATCTTGCGCTCGCTGGGGTGCAAGTCGTGTCCTCCACTGCCACTTCATGAACATTGGGTACGTACAACTGGTCCCAACACTGCTCAAATAAAAAACATGGGCGCTAACACTTCCGCAACTACTGCGAAACATATTACTGCGACGAGCACCATCCAAAACTGCTAGCACTACATCTACAAACTCTTCCGCAATGTACTGCGGCACCAATTGCTGGTTCCTCTGCGTTCGATTGCCGAATTTGGTACTACTGTCAGAACTCGGACACACCCTCAGTTCATTCATTGCGGTGGCCCTTGAGAAGCTGCGCAGCAAGTTGCTTTACCAGGCTACCTGCAAAGCGCATGCAGAGATGTCACGAGCAGGAACGGCACTGGTGGTGGTGACATTTAGCAGCGAAAGTAATCCTGCAATGGAAGAACGGCACTGCATCGCCGTAGAAACCAAGATGGTTTCACCCGTACAACCGTCGATGACTACATACCAGCTCGAACCCCATGCGACCATCATCCAGACATCCGATTCACACCTGCATACACAACTGCGGGCCGTGACCGACCAATCACGAACTGGAGGTGGAACGCTTCAAATGGCCACACATTCACGCTGAATGGTTTTGGACAGGGCTGGACCTAAACGCTGTGTTGCTGGACTTCGGCTGCGTTCTGTCTTTCGTTTTGGGAGGGAGATACAGGAAAACAAGTACGACAAAACGAAACATCAAGCGAAAAAAACACGAAAAACAACAACATGTAGGTCCAGCCCTGATCTTGGACGGCTGACTTCTGCTTCCGCCTGCTTCCGCTCGCCTTCCACCGGCGGACCCGCCGCCGTTTTACTTTCGGCGGTGGGCACACCTCCATGTAAAAAACCTCCCCTTACTGAAAACGGCCTGGGACCGAAACCGACGGACCCGGACCCGCAAAAATGACGGCCGCGACGCCCTCTCGCGAACCGAAGACGGCCAATTCCTTAATCGACGTGTCAGGGTAGGAGGTCCATCAACCTCGGATACTTCCGCGGCCTCCCGCCGAGGCCGGGGACGCGCCGCAGGCGAGGCTCTTTCTGGAGCGCGCCGTGTGGCTTCGAACACACCGCCCTTCCAGAGGTAACGCTGCCCGCAGAGTGTCAGGGAAATCGGCCGACGTCCTCTCGGGGCCGTACCTAGACCCAACAGCTGATCGAGCCACTGCGCGGATGTGCTAAGAGGGAAGCCAGGGTCAGTCAGCATCGCATTGGCGAGTCTGACAAAATGTGAACGAGCATTGGCTCAGGAGCGGAATCGAATCGGATCGGCGACGCCCGAGTATACAACTACGCTTTGCCAACATCGGGCCGCATCGGGTTGCCAGGACATCGAAATCGTATCGGATCGAACCGGGTGGACTCGACATCGAATCTGACCAGTCGAACCAAAATACATAGGTCCTGATATGCAGCGCACCGCCCCATCCCCTTTGCGCACTGGTCATTTTCCCCCCCCCGCCCATCCGTGCACAGATCATCCAGAAACACAACATCACTATAAAACATAAGTGATCGAAGGTCCGCGCGGACCTTGGACAGCACTGGAAACCTTTACTTACATGCACTACGTCATACTACGTCTACTGTTCTTTCAGTCCTCGCCCTCCTCCTCCTCCTCCTCCTCCTCCTCCTCCTCCTCCTCCCCCTCCTCCCCCTCCGCCTCCGCTGCTAAGCTGCCGGCCCCTCGGGCGGCCCAACGAGATCCACGAGCGGAACCATCGCCCACTCGCCCGGACTCAGCTCGCAGCCTCCGGCCATGGCCAGGCCGGCAAACCTGCGCAGGGCCAGGCATCGAGGAGCGAGCCGCTCCACGAGACAGAAACAGCTCCGGAGGTCCGCGCGGAGGTCTCCCGGAGATCGGCGCCGGATCCCCACCCCCCGCCTGGGGCGCGGGGCGCGCCAGGGGCGGCGCTGGAGGCACCGTCGAAGGGGCCGAGCGCAGACCCAGGAGAAATCCGCGCGGCCCTCCACTCTCGGCGGTTGACACACCTCCCTGTAGCAAACCACCCCTCAGTGAAAACGGCCTGGGACCGAATCCGATGGACCCGGACCCGCCAGAATGACGGCCGCGACGCCCTCTCGCGAGCCGACAACGGCCCATTCGCTGATCAACGTGTCAGGGTAGGAGGTCTGTCTACCGCCGACGCTCGTCTCTGCTTACCACGCCGTTCCCTTCGAGGCAGGCGCGGGGGGCTGGGCGCCTCGATATGACTTCTCGGCCGCCGCAGGCCTGGGGAAGCACGGACACAAGCATAAAAACTCGGAGGTCCGCGCGGACTTCTCGCATCGGCGCTGGGGGCCGCCCCTGGCGCGCTCGGCGCGACAGGGAGGGGGGGCCAGCGTGGATCCGAGAAACCTGCGCGGACCTCAGGGTTTTCATGTTGATGTCGTTCTTCGTTCCCCTGTGGGACCCCGAACTTCGAGCCTCGCAGACTGCCGACGACCCGCCCCCCCCCACTCGCTCGTATCCGCAACTGGGGGGGCTCTGACACTTCCCACGAGCATTGGGAGCTGTGACGACGGGCGGGGAGAATGGGCCAGGAGAAGATCGTCATGAGAGGAAGTCGGGCGGGCGTAAAAGCTCGAGTGGGGGATCGACTACATACTTGATTTACCCAATGTTTGTCCTGACGAGTCTACGAAAGATGCGTAGACTGCTCCGTAGATCTACGGAGCATGCTGCGCATCTGTCGCAGAATCGACTGACAAAAACAAGTCTGGGGTAAATCAATGCTGTAGTCGATCCCCTACTCGAGGAGTGGGGTATAGGAGCAGAAGTGGGGCCATACGAGAATCGCTCCGGACGGCCCCTGGGGGATGACATACAGTGGAGGCCCATACCACGAATCACCCTGCTTGCCTCCAGGGTGCCCTGGGTTTCTTGGGTTTCGATGGCTTTTCTGTGGAGAGCTCGACGTTCCCACTCCAAAGACCAGTGGACGTCATGGGGTCTCAGGGTTGGGTTTCTTGTGGAAGGTTTATTGTGGACGGCCCTCCACTGTATCAGCCTGAAGCTGGGCCCGTTCCCTGACCCCACCTTGTGCGAATCCCCCTTGTGCGACTCCCGCCTCTGCGCACCCTCGAGGATGGGGGGTACTCATCGGCGGCGAGCGAGGGGGGGAAGCGAGAAGGAGAAGGCCTTCTCAGAAGGCGGCGGGACTTCTCGGAAGCCCTCGCGCCTTCTCAGGAGGCCCGGGGACCGTCGAGCCTTCTGAGAAGGCCCGCCCCGTTTCACTTCCCCCCGGCCTCGTCGCGCTAAGAGGGTCCTGAGGGAATCGGGCCCCAGACTTAGGTCGGGCGTGGCCTCCTACATGGGCATTTTGTACGAAAGATAGAACATAGCAAAAAACATAAAAAAAAATATAGATTTCCCAAATGCGAACACGTAGTCAGCCAATCCTCCCCACACGGTGTTTGAGCTATCCTTGAAGACTCCTCCTGCAGAGGGACACGCCCGACTCAGCCCTGGACCCCCGGGCGTTCCGCGGGACGGGCTCCTCTCGTCCCGCGGAAAGCCCGCCTCGAGGCGCCCCTGCCCGGGCCCGACAGCGGCCCCGGGGCGTCCGAGGCGAGCGGACAGCACCTCGAGACCCCGTGCCTCTCTCCTCCTCCCTCCTCCCTCCTCCCTCCTCCCTCCTCCCTCCTCCCAGGACCCCCCAAAATAGCAAGAAACAGAATCCAAGAGTTGTCCCCAAATACGCCGGAACGATGTTTGCATATATTCCTCCCGTAGAGGGGCACGCCCGACTCAAGGCGAGCGGACAGAAACTCGAGACCCCGTGCCTCGGGTCGGGCATGGGCGGATTTTGGACGAAGGACCCCAAAAATAGCAAGAAACATAATCCAAAAGTTGTCCCCAATTACGCCTGAACGATGTTCGCATATTCCTCCCGTAGAGGGACACTCCCGACTCAAGGCGAGCGGACAGAAACTCGAGACCCCGTGCCTCAGGTCGGGCATGGGCGGATTTGGGACGAAGGACCCCAAAAAGATGCAAAAATAGCCAACCATGATCCCAAACATCGTCCCCGAGACTTGTCTGAACGATTTGGGAGCAATCCTCCTGCAGAGGGGCACGCCCGACTCGGACAGAAACTCGAGACCCCTTGCCTTAGGTCGGGCATTGACGGATTTTGGACAAAAGCGAGAAATGAAAAGGACACCCACAAATATGCAAAAATAGCCAGAAACATAATCCAAAAATTGTCCTCAATACTTCTTGACGATGTTTGCATGTTCCTCCTGTCGAGGCACACGCCCGACTCAAGCCGAGCGGGCAGAAACTCGAGACCCCTTGCCTTAGGTCGGGCATGTCCTCCTTCAGACGGATTTTGGACGAAAGCCAAAATTAAAACGCACCCCCAAAATATGCAAAACATGCCCGACAACAAGAAAATGGCGGAGCATCGTCCCCATAGTTTTTTTTTTGACTATTTTTGAATGTTGTCTTCCTGTAGAGGGTCCGAGGCGAGCGGAAAGAAACTCCAGACCCCTTGCCTTAGGTCGGGCATGGACGGATTTGGGACGAAAGCGAAAAATAAAAAGGACCCTCCAAAATTATGCAAACATAGCCAGAAACATAATCCACAAATCGTCCCCTAATACGTTTTAAAAACAATGTTTGAATATTCCTTCTGTACAGGGACACGCCCGACTCAAGGCGAGCGGAACGAAACTCGAGACCCCTTGCCTTAGGTCAGGCATCGATGGATTGTGGACGAAAGCCAAAAATAAAACGTACCCGAAAAATATGCAAACATAGCCCAAACAACAAAAAGTTGTCGGAAAATCGTCCACACAGTATGTTTGACTATTTTTGAATTGTTTCCTGTAGAGGGCCCGAGGCGAGCGGACAGAAACTCGAGACCCCTTGCTTTAGGTCGGGCATGGACGGATTTGGGACGAAAGCGAAAAATAAAAAGGACCCTCCAAAATTATGCAAACATATCCAGAAACATACTCCAAAAGTCGTCCCTAAACTTTGTTTTTTGAATTGGAATATTCCCGCTGTATAGGGACACGCCCGACTCAAGGCGAGCGGGCAGACACTCGAGACCCCTTGCCTTAGGTCGGGCATGTCCTCCTTCAGACGGATGTTGGACGAAAGCGAAAAATAAAATGCACCCCCCAAAATATGCAAAACATGCCCAACAAACAAATTGGCGGAGCATCGTCCCCATAGCCTGTTTTTGACTATATTTGAATGTTGTCTTCCTGTAGAGAGTCCGAGGCGAGCGGACAGAAACTCGAGACCCCTTGCTTTAGGTCGGGCATGGACGGATTTTGGACGAAAGCGAAAAATAAAAAGGACCCTCCAAAATTATACAAACATATCCAGAAACATACTCCAAACATCGTCCCTAAAATTTGCTTTTTCAAATTGGAATATCCCGCTGTATAGGGACACGCACGACTCAAGGCGAGCGGGCAGAAACTCGAGACCCCTTGCCTTAGGTCGGGCATGTCCTCCTTCAGACGGATTTTGGACGAAAGCGAAAAAAGTACCCCCAAAATATGCAAAAATTGCCACCCGGACACCCGGGGGGGTGGGGGGGCACCCGGGTGGCTCCCCTCGGGGGAGGGGAGCGGCCGCGACGCGGAGGGGAAGCCAATCTGAGAAACATTGGTGTTTACTCGAAGGGGGGGGTCCTGGAAGGAGGTCCCAAGGGGGGTCCCGCGGGTCAGAACACCACCCTCCAGGGGACCATGGCCCGCCCTCTTCCTCCCATTTCCGTCGAGGGCCGAGGCCTCCAGGGTCGGTGGCACCGGTTTTGACTATTTTTGAATTTGTTCTTCCTGTAGAGGGTCCGAGGCGAGCGGACAGAAACTCGAGCCCCCTTGCCTTCGGTCGGGCATGGACGGATTTTGGACAAAAGCGAAAAATAACAACGACCCAAAAATATGCAAAATAGCCAAACAGAATCCAAACATCGTCCCCAATACGTTTTAAAACAATGTTTGAATATTCCTTCTGTACAGGGACACGCCCGACTCAAGGCGAGCGGACAGAAACTCGAGACCCCTTGCCTTAGGTCGGGCATGGACGGATTTTGGACGAAAGCGAAAAATAAAAAGGACCCCCAAAATTATGCAAAAATAGCCAAACAGAATCCCAAAATCGCCCCCGATACTTGCTTAAAACAATTTTGAATACTCCTCCTGCAGAGGGACACGCCCGATTCGACAGGGCGCCTTGATAAACCGGACCCCCTAAGCTCCAATCCAAAGAAAGCGCCCTAATAAACGGGACCCCCCCAATTACAAGAAAAGCGCCTTCAAAAACCTGACCGAAGGGATTTGGAGCAAGGCGAGGAGGAGGAGGAGGAGGAGGAGGAGGGAGGAGGGAGGAGGAGAGGGAGGGGGGGAGGGAGGGAGGAGGAGGAGGAGGAGGAGGAGGAGGAGGAGGAGGAGGAGGGGAGAGGAGGAGGGGCGGGGGAGGAGGAGGAGGAGGCGGGGGAGGAGGAGAGGAGGAGGAGGGAGGAGGAGAGGAGGAGGAGTAGGAGGAGGAGGAGGAGGAGGAGGAGAGGAGTAGGAGGAGGGAGGAGGAGGAGAGGAGAAGGAGGAGGAGGGAGGAGGAGGAGGAGGAGGAGGAGCAGGAGGAGGAGGAGGAGAGGAGGAGGGAGGAGGAGGAGGAGGAGGAGTGGGAGGGGGAGGAGGGCCAGCGGAGGGCGGAAGAGGGGGGAGGGGGACGACCAAGAAGGGATTTGGAGTAAGGCGACCGGACAGAAGCTCGAGACCCCTTGCCCTCGGGACCGCCGCTGCTCCCTCCGGCCGCATCGCAGGAGCGGCCCCCTGGCCACGAGAGATCCGAGGCGCGCGGTCTGGCGTGCTCTTGCGCTCGGCCGCCCCGCGCTCCACGAGAGCCGCGCGCCAAGGATCGCTCTTGGTAAGCAATGAAAGTACCCCTTGGCCATAAGCCTTTGGGAGGGGACCTAAGTTGGGACGCGCCAAGACATAGACTAGTACTATATGTGTTCTCCTTGGAGGCGCGCGTCCGACCCAAACATATAGTATACCCATCTTGTAGTAGATCGTTTCCCGAGCGGTGTGGCCAGAAAGCGCTCGCCACGACGCATCTACTATAACATTTCTCGGTGCGCACGTCGCCCGTGGGCGGGCGACGCACATATAGCATAAGTCTGTTGGGTTGACGCCGATAAGTGAGGAGGGCAAAAAACATTCGGGATAATGGGGGCCTGTCCTGCAGATGTGTAAGGCCAGGCCGCCCAGACTTATCACTTCCCGACTGCGAAGACAGGGACCTCAATTAGCGGAACAAAAGATGGCATAAACATCAAAACTCGGAGGTCCGCGCGGATTTCTCGGATCGGCGCTGGACCCCCCTCCCTGGCGCGCGGAGCGCGCCAGGGGCGGCGCCGGAGGCGCCGCCGGGGGGCCCCAACGCCGATCCGAGAAATCCGCGCGGACCTCCGAGTTCTTATGTTTATGTCACTTGTTGTTCCCCTATCAGTGAGCCACGTCTTCATCGTGTTCTTTGGCTTAGGGGGTTCTTTTGTTCTCGATGAACTCTGGCGGAGGGTCACTCCTACGCCTGGCTTCTGGGTCACAACCCGGGTCTCCGTCGGCCGCTCGAGACGATTCGAGCACCCACGGAACGCTCTTGGCGAGAAGTAGCTGCCGGACCGCATCCAGATCGGCCAGAGGCAGGCACACCTCGAGGAACCAAAGTCACGCCCCTAAGTGGAAGGCTGCTGATCCGTGGCGAGCAGGAAAAGGAGAATGACAGAGACCGCCGGCAGAATGGGTGAGCTGGGCCGAGCTTGATCTGCCCCAGCCTGGCCAGCGTGGCCAGCGATACGTCCTTGGAAGTTGAAAGCTTGGCACAAGCATACACGTTCAGAGGTCCGTACAGGTTTCTTGGATCGGCGCTGGACCCTCATCCTTGGCGCGCGGAGCGTGCTAGGAGCGGCGCGGCCCCCAGCGGGGCCCAGCGCCGATCAAACAAAATCCCCGCGGACCTCCGAGGGCCGACGCTTGCGGTCGGACCTAGGACATCAGAACATCCCTCAAGACCATGAGGCCCTCCGCTGGCCAAGCGGAAGAACACTCGAGGGCACCCTCCCCTCTGGGATGCACGAGAGCATCCAACGGGCACGAAGAACAGCAGGGTGCCCTCCGCCGGACCGACCTCGGCGTGGTGCCTCGGTCCGTGTGCACAGCCTGTCTGCCACCCTGCCACAGGGCCAGAGAGGGGGGGGCGGCACACCAAGGGAGCGAGGTCCGTGCTCGGCCTCACCATTGAGCAGGGACCGACCGTCCCGGCATTCCTATAGTCATACCACGACATGTTCTTAGAACCCCAAAATGTTCCAAGAACAAAGACGATCTTCTTAGAACCTAAGCCCGATGTGTTAGAACAAGACAGGCCCAGCCAGACATGTTCGAAGACCATTCCGTGGGAACCACAGAAGGTTCTTAGAACACTGCGACTACCTACCAAACCACCCCAACCCAACCCGAAGACCCGAATTTGACCCGAATTTCGGGTTGGGGGGGGCGGTTTCCATGTGTTTTTTCAATGTTCCCCCCCCCCCCCACTGGAAATCGAGGATACATTTGGACCTTCGGGTTGGGTTGGGGTGGTTTGGTGGGTGGTGACATTGTTTGGTGGGGCCATGGGCGAGCCGGGACGCTTCGCCACTGCTCGACACCCGGGCCCAGGTGCACGAGGAGCGCTGCAGGAGCAGCCGCGGCAGGCCCCCTGAGGAGCAGCGGGCCGCCTCCGAGCCCCAGCCGCTCCACGCTGCGCCGCGGAGCGCCGAGGGGGGGGGGGAAGGCCAGAGACCCAGACCCCCTCGAGTTATGAAAAAATCACGACGGGAGGTTTTTCATTATGTTTGGCCTCTGGGGGCCCTTACCGGCCCTCGCGGGACCGTCAAAAAACGACTCAGGACGAAAAACCGGTCCCGGGGAATGGGTCCAGACAGCTGGGGGTCGACGTCATGAAAAATTCACGACGTCGGGGGTCTGGGGAGAGGTGAGCCACCTCCTCGGGTGCAGCAACAGGTCGGGCGTGTCCCCCCAGACCGGCGGATTTTCTGGAGTACCGAGGACCCCAAGAGAGAGAGCCCCAAAAAGTCGGGAGAGAAAAGCTCACACATCGTCCCCAGACTACGTTTGACTGCTTTGGGGATCTTCCTCCTGTAGAGGGACGTGCCTGGCTTTCCAGCATTGCCCCGCGGGGCGCCGCGGGGCGGACGAGGCCGGAGGGCCGGAGGGGCCTGAGGGCCTGCTCGCCTCCAGCAGGCCGCCCGGCCTCCCGAGGGAGGCCGCCCGGGCCTTCCTCGAAGCCCCGCCGCCCGCTGGGAAGGAGTGCCCCTCCTCAGGGCTGGACCTAAACGGTGTTTTGGCGATTTCGTGGGCCGTTTTCGTTTCGATCTCGTTTTGCTGTATAAAAGGCGGATTGAAGGCAAAACGAGGGAAAACGAAAACAAAACGAAAACGAAGAACACCGTTTAGGGTCAGCCCTGCCCTTCCTCTAGCCTGAAGTCGGGCACGTCCCCCCCACAGGCGGGCTTCGGACGAAAAACAAAAGATACCAGAAGAGATTCAACAATAATCATAACATGCTTCAAACATCGTCACGTGACCATTTTTTGACCCTTCAACATACTCATCAAGAATCAAGACATGCTCAAAACATCGTCCCGCGACTATTTTTGGAGAGGGACAGGCCCGACTTGACCCAAGCCTTCCTCGAAGCCCCGCCGCCTTCGGAGGAGGCGCGCCCCCTCTAGCCTCCCCCCCTGGGTGCGCCGCCGATGATTTCAGTCCCCCGGGGTCCTGGCGGCCAAGCGCGCTGCCGTGGCGCAGGTGCTGCCGGTGGAAGTCGTGCAGGGTCGACAGCTGCTCCTGCGAGTCGCGGCGCTCCCCCCACCCCAGCCACCGACGCGCCCAGCTCCCCTGGGGGGGGGAGGGGGGAAGGGGAGGAGGAGGAGGAGGAGGAGGAGGAGGAGGAGGAGGAGGAGGAGGAGGAGGAGGAGGAGATAGGAGGAG
This sequence comes from Prorocentrum cordatum, assembly GCA_963575745.1. Lineage (NCBI taxonomy): Eukaryota > Dinophyceae > Prorocentrales > Prorocentraceae > Prorocentrum > Prorocentrum cordatum. The sequence continues at coordinate 34,301 of CAUYUJ010022216.1, forward strand.
CAGGAGCAGGAGCAGGAGGAGGGCGGACGAGGAAGACGGGGAGAAGGAGGAGAAGGCGGCGGAGGAGCAGGAGGAAGACGAGGAGGCATGCAGGAGCCCTTGAGCACACGAAGGGACCCCCCGTTCCCATCTACGCAGCGGGTGCATGCAGCGGATAAAGACTGGCGGGAGGGGGTCGTATTAAGTCGGGCCTGTCCCCCTACAGGAGGATTTTCGAAGAAAAATAAGAACACCCCAGAAATAATCCCAAATGGCCAAAAAATACCCCAAAAATAATCCCCAGACTATTTTTGACTATTTTTGAATATTCCCCCTGTAGAGGAACAGGCCCGATTTAAAGGGTCGCAGTGGGCGGCAGACTGCGCAGCCCGAACACACATCTTTCGTAGGATCAATATGGACGGATCGTGGGTGGGTCGTCGCTGGCGGGTCGCAGGTGGGTCGCGGGGGGATCGCACATGGGCGGGTCGCGGGTAGGTCACTGGCGGTTCGCGGGCGAGGACGACGACAACAAACCAACAAGAATAATTCGCACCGCAGATCCCCACTCCAGCGACGCGCGCAGGGGCAGTGTGAGACACTTCGGCCCCCTCACTCGAATGGTACTCTGAGTACCTCAATAGTTTTGGGGTGACCAATAGTCCGGGGGGGGGGCCTTGTAGTCCGGGGGGGGGCCCTTGTAGTCCGGGGGGGGAGCCCTGTAGTCCGGGGGGGGGGGCCCTTGTAGTCCGGGGGGGGACCCTTGTAGTCCGGGGGGGGGGCCCTTGTAGTCCGGGGGGGGCCCTGTAGTCCGGCGGCAGGCGCACTCTGATCTTCGCGGGGCGACGTTGTCTCGTCGTCGTCGTCGTCGTCATCGTCGTCGTCGTCGTGCAGTACAGTACTTACTCGTCGTTCAGACCGTGGCAATTTTCTTTTTGTGGCAGCCCGAAGCACTCGTGCTGGGCGTGGTCGCTGTAGTCCGGGGGGGGTCCTTGTACTCCGGGGGGGGGGGCCCTGTAGTCCGGGGGGGGGTCCTTCTTTGCGATCGACGCGAAGTTGCTCGCGTTGAAACTATGTTGAAGTGCTACATCTGCAAATCATGAACACATGTAATGCTACATTATAACTTGAAGAGCGATAAGTTCGCTAACTGCGCGGAAAATTACGCGTTTTAATGTTCATGTCAACCCCGATTGTGGAAGTTATGCGGCAGCGCCGTCAACGCACTTGCGTGAGTTATGAGAGTTATGATGAAGATGCTAATGTTCGCGCGCGCAAGCATTTGAGCAATAACATAACTTCGATATAACTCATATAACTTGTTTCCCTAACTTCCCTAACTTCCCTAACTTGTTTCTGTGGTTTTGGCATGAGCAGCGTTGGTCGAATCCGCGCGGGGTTTTGCCCCGAACATACATGTAACTGTGCGCGCCCGCGAACGCGCCCGATCAACCGCGCGAGAATTCCCGCGAGAATTCTGATTGAAACACAAGAGGCCAAGAGGAGGAGGAGGAGGAGGATGAGGAGGAGGAGAAGGGGGGAGGATGAGGAAAAGGAGGAGGCAAGAGGAGGAGGAGGAGGAGGAGACAAGATGAGCAGGGTGAGGAGGACAAGGAGGAAGAGGATGGGGATGTGGAGGAGGAGGAGAAGGAGGAGGAGGAGGAGGAGGAGGAGGCAGGGAGAGGCAGGGGGAGGCAGCGGGAATCAGGGGGAGGCAGGGGGAGGAGGGGGAGGAGGAGGAGGACGAGGAGGAGGAGAAGGGGCCTCGAAAGCAGGCCCACGGCGCGAAATCAACATCACAGGCGGGGTCGACAGCCTCCAGGGCCTTCCCCCAGGACTGCCCAAGAGGCTCCCAAGACGCCCAAGATGGCCTCCAAGACGGCCAAGATGGCCCCAATAAAGCCAACTATTGTTTCAAGATGTCCCCCAAACGGCCCAAGATGCACCCGCCACGGCCCAAAATGGCCCCAAGAAGGCCCAAGACGGCCCCAGAGGCCTCCAAGAGGCCGCCGACACGTCACAAAACAGGTCCCCAGGAGGCACAAGGCATGCCCCCTTGGTATTTGAAAGATTTTGGAGTATGCTGGTTTTTCTGTCCCCGAACTTTCTGGCTCATGTGGCGCATGTGTCTGTGAAATGTGGCGTATGTGGTTGTGAAATGTGGCGTATGTGGCTGTGGCTGTGAAGTGTGGCGCCTGTGGCGCCAAACCCCACAATTCGGAAACTACCATGTATAGTTTCCGCATTGTGCGTTTCCTGCGTACTGCGTTGAGTTTACGTGCATGTGCGTGGCATTCTTACGTGCGTAGTGTGCGCACGTGCGTAACATGCTTTTCGGCTGGCATCACACACATCGTTTGCGTATGATATGGTTTGCTTTACGCGATGCCGCTTTACGCGCTGATGGCCTACACTCGAGGGTGCAACGAACGGGGGTAGGGGGGTAAGTAGGAAATGGTTAGACAACGGGGCTGGGGCGGGGGCTTCCAGATTGCCATCGAGCACGCGTGCCGCACAGCGGGCCTTGGCACGCTTATCCAATCCGTAGCCAGTTTGGCTCAAGTGCTGGCGGGCATTCTTGACCCGAACATCGGGGGGAGGAGGGGCGACGCCAACGCCGCCAGAGAGCCCGCCTCCAGCGAGGAGGTCCACGCCCTCCCTGGGCCCAACATCGGGGATGTCGGGGATGTCTCGAGCGGGATGTGAGGGCCAACGCCAACAGGGGGACCCCCCCTGGCCCCTCGGACTGGTGGCCCCTTGTTGGTTTGGTGTCGCCGTTCCTTGTTCCCGCAAGCAGCTTCCGCTCATGTCCCAATTGGCGGATCAGGAGTTGATCGACCAGCTCGCCGCCTGCACGGCGAGGCTTCGCGCGCCCAGGCACGCGGCTGGCAGCGATGCCGAGCCTGGGAGTTCCCTGCATGAGAGCACCGAGCCTGATAATGACCAGGAGCCTGCCGCGAAACGGAAGAAGCCAGATGATGATCTGGCGCCTGCTAATGCTGGGCCCTCGCCATCGGCCTCGCCTGTCGATGATCTGGTGCCTGCTCGTGCTTCTGGGACCTCGCCATCGGCCTCGCCTGCCGTGGCGATTTCTACTTCTGGGCCTTCATCGCCCCCATCGGCAAACCCTGCTGCTTCTGGGCCGGTTTCGTCTACATCGGCAGGCCCTGCTGTTTCTGAGCCCCCTTCGTCTTCATCGGCATTACCTAGCGCGACATTTCTCCGCCATTGCCCCGCATCGTGGAGGGGCAGGGCTGATCTACTGACCCGCCCGCCGTTGCCCACTCCAATTAATTGGAAACGCGAGGCTGCAGTCCCGATTGTCGCGCCCAGCGCGCCCGTGCGCGCGCCCGTCGTGGTGCCACCCACCGCGCGCGTGCCCGTCGTGGTGCCGCCCATTCGCGAGCCGACAGCGCACGCCCAGCCCCCGCCAGGCTCTTTTAAGAAGAAGAAGCGCGGGGGCAGGAATCTTCAGTCCTATAATGCGAAGTACTCATGGCTCGGCCTCATGAGGCCGAAGGCGGCGCCCGACTCATAGGCCAAAAAAATCATACACCTCCGATCCCCCCTCCTCCTTAATATATATATATATATATATATATAGATGCAGCGATTATTCGCTCAGGCGGCAGATGTATACAGCGATTGTTCGCTCATGACACATACAGCCCTACACGGCGATGGTACCAGTCCACACGCCCAGAGCCGCGTAGTACAGCATATCATGACATCGGCACGGCGCAACACGGCACGGCATTGCACGGCATTGCATAGCATAGCACGGCATTGCAAAGCATTGCCCAACATGTGGGCACACGCGCGCACTCACATAGAGAGCGTTAGCGCACATTGCGTGCCGATATTAGGCCTTGCACCACCATTCCTCACGACTCCTCCTTCCTCCCACGATTGGTCCTGAGCGTATGTGCATGCACGCCAGCCGCTCCGCTACGTATCGTGGCATTGCGTTTTCTTGTCGGATCCGTAAGCAGCGCTGGCTCAGGCAGGGGGATGCTTGACGGCTGCACCGCTCTACGATGAGCGGGTGTCCTGACATCAGGGCGCGGATTGGGACAGCGCGGCTCTTCTTGCAAACCCTCGTGGGGTCCGAGGCGCACGAAGCAGCATCCCGTGCTCAGCAGCTTGCTTTGACGTCAGCGCTGGGCAAGTGCACTCTGACTGCCGAGCAGAAGGGCGCCTTGTCGCAGGTGGCATTGGACGTCCCATGGCACGGCTCAGATGCACGCCTAGTGGCAGAGGCAATCGTTGCAGAACGCACGCCTGTCACTGAACGGCAGTCTCAGAAAGCCAAGATGGAAAATTACACTGCGGTGCTGGAGTACTTCGCAGAAAGCGAATGGGATATCCTTGGGAACGCTGCCATTGGAGAGTCTGCTAAAGTGAATGTTGCGATCCAGCGGGCATTGACGCTGGGGTGTCGGCACCCCTCGGAACGAACAAAGGTCCTCTTGACATGCGCGATGCTGGTGCGCTCCAATACTTACGAGCACTTGATGGCAATGACGAGCGACACCAAGGAGAGGGCGAGGGAGAAGCTGAAGCAGGAGTTCATGAGGCAGGCTAAACTGGCAAAGGTTTCTGCAGCAGTGGGACGATGTCTTGAATTGCCACCGCGTCCAGATGTCTTTCTGCAACAACACCCTGAAGCTTATCGCGCAGCATGCCCCGAGGGCGCGGCTCCACCCAGGTGCCGATTGGATGCGTCAATTCTCGACGCCTTGGTGCTATCAATGAAGTGCCGCGGCGGGTTCAGCGCACAAGGGCTTTCGCTCGCGAGGTCAACGCCGTCTACACCGAGCCTCCTCGTTGGCAACACGTTCTCTGAATCTGGCCTGAGTGCTTTGGCACACGGGGTGATGGAAAAGATGAACAAGCTCGAGGCGTCCCAGGAGATGATGATGCAGTCGTGATTGATGCGCTCGGGGCAATCGTCATGCACGCAAGGGTTCTTGGCGAACCTTGTTTCTTCCAGACCTCAACCTGCTATTGGAGACCAGCGGCTTCCTTCGACGCAGCCATTGCGCGGCCGCCAGCACGGGCAGCGAGAGACACAGCAGCTTCAGTTGCAGGTGTTTTCGCCAGAACAGCAGCAGCAGCAACGCCAGCAGCACCAGTAGCAGCAGCACCAGCAGCAGCCGCACAGTGGCATGCCGCAGTTGCAAGATCAGCAGCCGCAGCAGTCGCACGAGTCGCAGCAGCAGCAGCATCAGCCGCAGCAGAATGTCGGCACGGCGGAGGACGGCACCCCAGGCGCCTCGCGCGGTGGCACGCTGCAGCTTTTGACGATGATGGAGGAGCGGGAGGCTGAGAAGACAAAGAAAAAGAAGGAGCCATCAGAAGAAGTAAGTACTGGTCTGGATTCCTCTACGAAAGAATGCACCACTCCCGCGAAAAGCCCTGGCGAATAACAGAGCGAGACACCCCCCAAAGTTAGCAAGAAGGGCAAAGGCAAGAAGGGCAAGGGCAAGAAGGGCAAAGGCAAGAGTGCGACACCTCCCAAAGTTAGCAAGTCCGAGGCCGAGAGCAGCAAGAGCAAGGGCACGGGGGACCACACGCGTAAAGATCCGACGTACTCTGTCGAGCGGTCGCGGTCTCAGGTGATGTGCAGGTCTGGCCCCGGCGGAGTCGGCTCGACCAAAACGATCAAGCGCGGAAAGGGGCAGGCGATCAAGACAGAGAAAGCAGCAATCGCGGCTGCTGAAGCATGGGTGGATCGGGTGATGAAGAAACCGAGGAAGAGCCCATAAGCGCCTGCAGATGTCAGATGTGGGAGCCCGCGGATTGCAGCGCGTGGCAAAAATAAGACTCTTCGCCCTCCTCCTCCTCCCCCTCCTCCTCCTCGAGACGCAGGGGATAGTGCTCGCTGGTTGCCCCCCCTCCTCTCCTCTTTTGTCAAAGCATCGTGCTGCGCTTTTAGCCCTGAGTTCGTGTTTGTTGCCTGAGTTATGGCCCGTCCACTCCAGCCATGCGTCCTGGAGAAGGAGCCACGGGGGATGGCTATTGTTTGACATCGGCGGGGCCACAGTGATCCCTCCCCTGCCCCTCCAAAATCCACCCCAAATCAAGCCCCAAATTCCAGCCGATTCCAACCGATTCCAAACCAAATCCAACTCACGTCCAGCCCCAATTCCAACCGATTCCAACCGATTCCAACCCAAATCCAACCCCAATCCAGCCCCAATTCCAACCGATTCCAACCCAAATACAACCCCAATCCAACCCCAATTCCAACCGATTCCAACCGATTCCAACCCAAATCCAACCCCAATCCAACCCCCCAAGCCGGAGATTCCAACCCGAAATCCAGAGATTCCAACCCGCAATCCGGAGATTCCAACCGATTCCGGAGATTCCAACCGATTCCAACCAATTCCAACCAGTTGGAATATGTGGAATGCGAGTTGGAATTCAGTTGGGATCGGTTGGATTCGGTTGGAATTGGCAAGGCCCAGAAGGGCCTTCATCCACCTCCTCCTCCCCCTCTTCCCCCCTCCTCCCCCCCCCCATCCCTCCTCCTTTTTTCTTGGCCCGAAGGAACCTTGCGGCCACGATGATGACGATGGTGATGATGATGGTGATGATGATGCTGATGTTGATGGTCAGCAATATGATGATGTCGATATGGGGGTGAGCTGCCCTCAACCGTCGGTGAAAGGACTGGGCTGCTCCGCAATATGGTGGTGATGGTGATGATGATGCTCATGGTGATCACGATGATGACGATGATGATGACGATGATGCTGATGCTGATGGTAACAAATATGATGATGACGATCTTGGTGAGCTGTCACACAGCTCTTACAGAAGTTTACGCACAGCTCTTACAGGAATTTTCACACAGCTCTTACCAAGGAGCTTGCGCACAGCTCTCACAGAAGCTTCCACGCAGCTCCTACCACGGAGCTTGAGCCAAGCAACTCTTTGCTTGTGCGATCTGTCTTCGAGCTATGCATGCCCGCAGCTTTTGGCGGCCGAGCAGGGGCATATTTTTACCATTTGTGTATTGAGAATCCAACATCATGTCTGATAACACGTGTGCAAGTTGCTCCTTCCCGATGGATGATGGCGAACAGTTGACTCTTTTCCCCTACTGCGAGAGACACACTTTTCACGCTGAGTGTCTGGAAAGGTACGGGCAAGCGACTTCGATGGACATTGGCTCGATGAAGTGCCCGACATGCAAGGCTTCGATGGTGGTGGCTGTGGAGACCCAGGACACAGCCGCTTCAACGGCCGCTCCGCCGCCTGCAGATGCAGACGCCCAGCCCGCCGCTTCAACGGCCGCTCCGCCGCCTGCAGCTGACGAGACACTGCCAGATCGGCAACCAGATGATAAATGTGATGATGGCGAGGCTCCGACTGGGATGGCGCTCGAAGGTACCGAGCCGCCCTGCCCCACGATCGCGCGCGTCAAGCGCCAGCAGACGTCGCCGTTCGAGAAAGCGAAGTTGGCCTCCAGCACCCAGCAGACATTCATTTGCTCACAGTGCAACAATTTCATTTCGGGCCTCTACAAAGCGTTCGGCACCTGGCCGACGCCTGGGTTCAAGAAGCTTTCGGACGAAGAAAAAATTAAGTTTTACGTCGACGCGAAGAACGCTCAAGGCACGAAGGGGGAGTACGCCAGGAAGTTCTTCACCGAGTACGAGGCCTGCCAGGTGTGGTACGGCGAGTCGGGCGCGCACTTGCCACTCTCGGTTTGGAAAGGCAAGTGTTTCGACGCGGAGTCGATCGAGCAGAACAGCTTGCCAGAAGATATCATGACGCATCGCGTGCTTGGACTTTGCTACCGAGTGCCAATTCTCGCAAAGGGTCATAAAAATTCGGCGGGCTTCGAGTCTGGGGCGAAGAACAAGCTTCAGACCCGTGAACATCGCAAGCGTCCTCTTAGCGATTCGGAATCACACCCAGCTGATGAAGAGGACCACCGCGAGACGAAGAGGGCGAAGGCCACCCGTGAGAAGGAGCAGGCAAAGATGGATGCGATGCTTGCACGGGAGCAGGAGAAGCAGAAGAAGGAGAAGGAAAAGGAGGACCATCGCGCCGCCAATGAGGCGATCAATGACAAGAGAGCTACGGTGACTGCGATCTTGAAGGAAACGTTCAACAAGGCTGTGGGGAAACTGAACAAGTCCGCGGTGGCTGCCAGGGTGGCCAAGCTGGACCAGTACATGATGAAGAAGCCTGATGAGTTGATGGCTGGCGTCGACGAAGCTGATCTCCCATGCAAAAGACATCAAGGATACCACAGACTACGAGATGCCGCTCGACGCGAACAAGAAGGACGTGGCGACCCTGCTGTCCCAGCTGAGGCGGTTCGATACGTTCATCAAGCTGGCGATCAAGACTTCGCAGTGAGGATTCCTGTCGGATCAAGCTGGCGATAAAGACTTCGCTGGAGATTCCTTTTCAAAACGGATTGCAATAGGGGTCTGCCGCCAGCGCCAGCAGGCGGCATGGTGAATCCGCGCGTCGGAGCTGGAGCACCAGCTTGCGAGCGTACTGTGGCACGCGCTCGGGGTTCTAGGCAAAAAAATCATACACCTCCGATCCTCCCTCCTCCCTGTTATATACATGCAGCGGTTATTCGCTCAAGCGACATATGTATACATGTGCTCATGACACATGCAGTCCTACACGGCTATGGCACCAAACCACACGCCCAGAATCGCGTAGTACAGCATAGCATAACATCGGCACGACGCAACGCGGCACGGCATCGCACGGCATTGCATAACATAGCACGACATTGCAAAGCATTGCACAACACGTGGGCACACGCGCGCACTCACATGAAGAGCGTTAGCGCACATTGCGTGCCGATGTTAAGCTTTGCAGCGCGTCACGCTTCCACCACGAGGAGGAGGAGGAGGAGAAGGAGGAGGAGGAGGAGGAACGGGCAGAAACCTACCATTTTTGAATGAACATGGTCGGTTTTGCGGCGGCCGAAGGAGGGGGGGGGGGAGGAGGAGGAGGAGGAGGAGGAGGAGGAGGGGGAGGAGGAGGACGACGAGGAGGAGGAGCTCGAGCTCTGCGCGCCAGGGGGGGAGAGCTCTGCGCGCCGACCCAAGGAGGGAGGGAAGGCGGGATGCAAGGAAATAGGGCGTCCTGTTCTAGCCGTTTTGGCTGAAGGGGGAAATGGGAGACGCCCAGAATCGGACAGAGAAACGCTTGAGAAGGCATGGCAATAGTGACGAGAGCAAGGTCACTGGACTTCTTGGGCTTGTGCGATCTTGTAATGTCACGAATAGGGCGCTTTCAAGCATATTGGCAAAACTGAAAAGGAACCCATCCGTCCTTAATGAAGCAACGCCGCACTTGGTACGAGAAACGAACTTGGTGCATTTTTACGCTGTCAGACATGTTCGCAGTCTTGACATGGTCAGCGGGGGCACGTGGGACTGGGAATTCGCACATCCAAATGCGTTGCTCGCGCGTCGCGTACGCGAGTGCCCTCGCTTGCGCGATGTGTTTGCCAAGGCAGCCTGTGCCCATCCATGTTCGCCTTCGGCCCCGTGGAACCTCATCGTTGGTTTCGACGAGTTTTCCCCTGGTGACCCGAGGTCCCCAGACCAGACGAAGAAAGCAATGCAATTAAGTTCTTCGTTCGTTGAGCTCGGCCAAGAAGCGCTATGGCACGAGACGACATGGATCACGCCCGTGGTTGTGCGATCTACAAAGATTCACGAAACGATGGGCGGCTGGTCAGCAATGCTACGCGTGCATTTGGATCTTCAATTGTTTGCTGTAGATGGACTTGCAATTTCTGGTTTACCACTGGTCTTGAATGGTCAACCGTTTCTGCTGTGGGCTCGTTTACGCCACATGCTGGCCGATGGTGATGGACACAGAACCGCTTGGGAATGGAACGGCGCGTCTTCGATGAAACCGTGTCTTCGGCATTACAACGTGCTCAATGCACAGTGGCCCCGCGCATCGGCGCGACGGTTGGGTAGAGCTTGATTGCGAAGATCACACGTGTTTCCGTCGTTGGCAGGCACGCGACGTTTTTGCCACAGTTGACGCTATCATTGCGGCGCGAGAGAAAGTTGATGCGGGGGAGATGGTTGGAGCTGGGAGATGGTTGGAGCTGGTTGTACGCGTGCGGGGCTATTGGCAGACCCCGCGTGGAGGGTGCACGGCCGTGACCTATTTCAGTCCTTGGCCTTTGATTGGATGCACTGCATGTTGCAAGATGGCGCGCTTTTGCGCGAGGCGAACCTTCTTCTGCAAGCTTGCAGTGACCACGTGGCTTCTGGTGGAGTGCAAGAATATTTGCAGCGCGGCTGGTGCTTCCCCAGCCACAGCCGATCGTGTTATGCTAACCTTTGGCGAATATTCAGTAAACAACGAATGGCAAACACAAAAGGCAATATCAAAGCTAGCTGCTCACAGTTGCTTGCTCTTTACGGCCTGCTTCGAGGCTTCTTCGAGGTTCGACTTCATGGCATAGATAGCGTGCAACCGTACATGGAATCGTTTACGGCGTGTTGCTATTGTGTAGATATCATATTATCTGCCGAAAAAGCAATCATTCCAATGCGCCAGGCTGCTCACGATCTGCGGAGTGGTTGGAGGAGGTCCATGTTGCTTCACAAACGTGCCCACGGCTGCTCGGATAACATGACGGCCAAAACCCACTGGATGTGGGACGTCTGTGGTCAGTTCGAGGACCTACCTCTCTCACCCCCTCCACCCCCTTTTACGTTCCACCCCCATTCCCCTTCTTGCTCTTCTTACGTTCCACCCCCATTCCTCTTTGCAAGGAGTCTGATATGGTCCTGGACGCATTCGTGATCGAGCGCTTGCACAGGCGCTGCAAACGAGTTGCCGCATCAGCCCCGACGCAGACGTATGAACGGACAGTGCTAGCAGGCGTAATCAACCAACATGCAGACCACCTCATGTCCGAATCCCCTGTCCAGAGAGGCCTCGTTGGCCCGACCGACGTTGTGCCTGGGACGTCTGGGGCGTTCGTCGGCGACCGCCTGGCTTCCGAAGGTCTGTACATTTCTGTCGGCGATTTCGTGTTTCGGGATGAAGAGTTGGGAATGGTCCAAGCCTGCTGCGCGGAGGGTGCGTCGACCTACGTGATTGTGGAACCAATGCAATTATCCCGTCGGTTGGGCGACCACACAGGAATCTGGGACAGGATCGGTGGCGCTTCCCTTTGGCATTCTGGTGGCTTGAGGTTGGCGCTTGCGTGGATGGCAATTGGCGTGTCGGTGGAAGTTGTGAAGCCGTGAAAAAGCGCTAGGCACTGCAGAATCACGACGTGCGCGTGCAGACACAATGGGAAGGAGGAGACATACGATGAGGAGGGGGAAGGGGAAGAAGGAGGAGGGCGGAGAGGAAAAAAGAGGAGGATCACGAAAAACGCTACAATTCACAACTATAAAATAACTTGAATAACTGAAAAACCCAACTTCGATAACTTCAATAACTTGAATCGCTTGCCCGCGCCCGAAACCGAACATAAATCAAATATAGACAACTTGCTCCCAATTTATGACGGGCTCAAATAACTTACGTATAAATGCATCTCAAATTACATAAGACCAACAGCTCTGCGTCGATCGCAAAGTTGTAGTCCGGGGGGGGGGCCCTTGTAGTCCGGGGGGGGGTCCCTGTAGTCCGGGGGGGGGGGGGCCCTTGTAGTCCGGGCCCGGGGGGGGGCCCTTGTACTCCGGGGGGGCATTGTAGTCCGGGGGCCCAAAACTATTGAGGGACTCAGAGCACTGCCTCGATCCTGCTGCCAGCCGTCCGCTCTGCGGTTGGTCGGGAATTCACGCATACAGAGATCAGGGATGCGCTGGGGACAATTTCTGCGAGGATCTCCCGAGCGAGGGCGCCGGGCTTGAATTCTGCGCAAGGGTCCGTCAGATTCCGCCAGCTTCGCCGGCGACAGTGCAGGAAGCGCAAATGTTGGCCTCACTTCCTCGCGCGCCGGGGGTCGCGATTACGCGAGCTCCATAGAAACTTCCTCAAATGAGAAGTCCGCCGGCCCCTTGGGGTCTCCAGGCGTGAATCCCCCCCCCCGGACCCCAAACGGAGAAGTTGAGCCCCCCCTGGGCCCGGGGCGATCCCGGCACGAACACGCCATGGGGAACAGATGGCCCCAAAGCGAGCCAAGGGGGCCCCAAGGATCCCCCTTAAGACGGTCAGAGAGGGCCCCGAATCGCCGAGGGGATCGCCCAGAGACGCTGCAGCGAGAGGGATCTGGAGCACGCTCGGTCTCCACTGCTGCTCTTCCTTCAAAAGGCACCGAGGCCTGCGGGTCCCTGGGTGGGGGACAAGTAGGGAGCCCACAAAGGACGTACGCGGAGGAGGAGGAGGAGGAGGAGGAGGAGGAGGACAAGGGATTTATGTACGTGTACGTCCTTTTGTCGCTCCTGAACAAGGAGCTCCCGGGGGGCACCTGCTGGCGGTCTGGTTCCCTCCTATCGGGATATGTGTGCCCAGCTGCTGCAAGGACGCGCTCACCAGCACAGCGGTTGACTTGAGGCACGCAGCCTCTGGACGCACAAACCACACGCAAGCTCCTATCCTTGGAGGCCTGGAAATGGGCACCAGCACCAACACAGGGGCTGCCTCCAAAGGGGGACGATGATCCCGATCTCGGTGATGGTGATAATATTCTGGCTTGTCTTCCCTCGGTGGAGGCACACCGCCGAAATTGGTCTTGGTGTCAACCTCCAGGCCTGCGATATCCTGGAGCCCCCACTGGCGCAGCGGAAGAAAAGCCCCCCCTGCCCGCCCCACCTCCCCCTGACCTCGCACCGCCCTCCCCCCCTCTCCCCTCTGAAACCCCGGCGTCGTGACTCGTGTTGGCGCAGCGTGGACCTCCCGAGATCTGGAGCCTCTGGGGAGGCCAGCCTGTCCTCCCGAGACGTTTCTGTTGACGGTCCCGGTGCCCGCCGAGGGCCCCCGGATCACGAAAATGAAGTCGGGCCTGTCCCCCATACAGAGGGACCTGCGACGAAAAATCAAAAATGACCCAAAATGGTGAAAAAAATACTCAAGAAATAGTCCCCAGACTATTTTTTGACTATTTTTGAACATCCCTTCTGTAGGGGGACAGGCTCGACGTAAGTTTACTCTCCCTCCCCCTCCGTAGGGAGTTCCCCAGAAAGGAAGTACCCCCAGTTCGCGAGGACACCCTGGTGCTGGGAATGCTCGCGTCATGCACTCATCATGTATAACGACATGTGGTTCCTGTGCGCGACCGCTGCTGTTTCGCTCCTGATTTCATCCGCGCCCCCATCACCCCGACCCTCTCCTCCTTGCCGCAGGAGGGGGGGGGTCAAGATCAGTCAGCATCAAATCGAGAAATCAGATCGAATCGACATGTCTTTCGGATTGGCCTGCGTCGCCACCGAGTTGAATTCGATTCGGATCGGCCGCGCCAAGATGCACAAGAGAGCCATGCAAACATCGGCCCGCACCGGAATATCGGAATCAAATCGGATCGGGTTGGATGGAACCAATATCGAATCGGATTGATCGAAATGGGAGGGCTGGCGATGAGACGGCAGAACAGGATGGGCGAGGGCGGGTCAGGGCGCATCTCCTGAGAGGTCTTCGTGGGAACGACCAAGATTAGGGCGACCGAGCCCGATTAAGGGTCCTTTAAGCCAGATTGAACCAAACGAGGCACTGGAGAACACCGAGTAAAACGGGCTTGGATTTAGCTGGATTGCGCTGGACTCGGCCGGAATGTCTAAGGAAGCACTGGCGCCGATGCTGAATTAAATCTCGCAGGGCTTGCAGCCTAAATAAAGTCGGGGGGCGGGCGAGAGGAAGGGGCCTGGTCCTCCACCGTGGCGAAGAGATCATGACGTCAGACGTTGTCCACGCTGTCGGCCATTGAGGGCCTGTCCTTGTTGGACCCCGCGTCAATGAAAAGCGATCCGTGGCCAGAACTAGTCCCTGGAATGCTGGCGAGGAATCAGGTGCACACGTCGCGCAACATCGTGACGTCGGGTGTTTTTTGGGTGGGAGAAGAGGAGGGTGCGGGGGGGGCAGAGGAATGGGGAGCGGGGAAGCGGCTGGCAGTGGAGAAAAAAGCCATTGAGAAGCCGCAGGGATGAGAGCAGGATAGACGAGACAGGGGAGGCAGGCAGGAGGACAGGCGGTAGGCTGGCACGGCAAGAGCTCGCCGAGGGGGGCGGAGGAGAAGCGCAAGGGACGCGGAGAGGGTCGGAAGATGAAGGGGCCCAGGGACACACAAATAAACAGAGACAAATCCTAGGATTCCCCATATTCTCCAAAGTCTCGTCTTCCCCTTATCTTCCCATGAATCTCCATACTTTCTTGGGAATCGGCGATGGGTTGCGTCCGTGCGGAAGTTCCCTCTCCTGGCGAAAGGGGCGCTGGGAGGAGCAGCGCGGCGCGTCCAGCAGCTCAAGCTTCACCCGGGCGTACTGCAGCTCGTTCGCCTCGGGAGGCGCCGCCCCGCTTCCGACGGGGCCCACGGAGACTGGGAGTTCGCGAACCAGCTCGCGCAGCTGACTTTCCCAGCGCCCCCCCGGCGTCAAGGCTTGATATGGCCTCCTCAGGGCTCCGGCCCGCGGGGTACGTGTCAGGTCGGGGGCATGTCCCCCTACAGGCGCAATTTGGACGAAAAGTGCACAAAGTAGCCAAAACATATTCAAAACTGGTGGACAAATATTCGAAAAATCGCCCACGGACTAGTTTGGATTATTTTTGAACATTCCCCATGTAGAGGGACACGCCCGATCTAGGGATAAGTGGCTGCTCGCGCTTTTGCTGCTCGTGCACCCGCTGCTGCCTGTGCCGCTTGCCCTCGGGCACGCCAAGCCATTCTTGAAAGGGGCCCTGGGACACACACATAAATACACACAAATCCAAGGATTCTCAACATGTTCTCATACTTTCTGGGCTTTTGTCTTCCCCCTCACTTCCCATTTGACCCCTCTTTTCCTGGGAGTCGACGATTCATTGTGTCTGTGTGCTTTTTCCTCTCCTGATTTCTCCCCGCGCACAGGAGCCCCTGCACAATCGGACTCGGCAAGGGCGGCCGCGCATCGAGGAGAGCGCGCAGCGGCGGGGCCGACCCCCGCTGCAGGCAGCAGCTTTCGTGCAGCCCGCCCTTTCCCCATCCCCTCCTCCTCCTCCTCCTCCTCCTCCTCCTCCTCCTCCTCCTCCTCCTCCTTCTCCTCGTCCTCCTCCTCCCCTTCTTTCTCCTTCTCCTTCTCCTCCTCCTCCTCCTCATCCTCCTCCTCCTCCGCCTCCCCCTCCGTGCAATCGAGTGCCCAATTCTGGCGGCACGCGCAGAGGGGGTAAAGGGGGGGAGCGGGGAAGGCTTCTTGGACGGAGGCTGCCGCTCAGGAGGCGCCGGCCCTACTCTCTCTGGATGAGGCCCGCGCCTTCTGAGAGGCAGGGGCGCTTCCAGGAACCCTCCCCGCTCCCCCACCCCCGGGCCCCGCCCCCCAAAGAAGTGCCGCCGCGGGGGGCCGTGCCCGGCCGCGGCGGCGGAGGAGGAGGAGGAGGAGGAGGAGGAGGAGGAGAGGAGGGGGAGAGGAGAGGAGGAGGAGGAGGAGGAGGAGGAGGAGGAGGAGGAGGAGGAGAGGAGGAGGAGGAGGAGGAGGAGGAGAAGGAGGAGGAAGGAGGAGGAGGAGGAGGGAGGAGAGGAAAGGGAAGGGGAGGGAGGAGGGGAGGGGAGGAGGAGGGAGGAGGACGAGGAGGAGGACGAGGAGGAGGAGGAGGGAGGAGAGGAAGGGGCGGGAGGAGGAGAAGGAGGAGGAGGATGAGGAGGAGGAGGCAGAGGGGGGAGGGGGAGGAGGAGGAGGAGGAGGAGGAGGAGGAGGAGGAGGAGGAGGAGGAGGAGGAGGAGGAGGAGGAGGAGGAGGAGGAGGAGGAGGAGGAGGAGGAGAGGGAACTCCTTTAGGCGGCGGGCGCGCCCCGGGGAAAAGTGAGCAGCGGCGCGCCCGCTCAGAAGGCGCAGAAGTCCCCCAGAGGTCTGAGAAGTTTTCGAAGTCTTCCCCGAAGATGACAAAGTACACCCTCTCAGAAGGCGCGAGGGCTTCTGATAAGTCCCGCCGCCTTCTGAGAAGGCCTTCCCCTTCTCACGTCCCCCCCAAAGTGCGCGTGTGGGGTGGCGGCGTTTCGCCTTCCCATCTCCACCTCCTCCTCCTCCTCCTCCTCCTCCTCCGCCTCTCCTCCGCCTCCTCCTCCTCCTCTCCTCACTCCTCCCGCCTCCTCCTCCTCCTCCGCCTCCTCCTCCTCCTCCTCCCTCCTCCTTCTTCCTCTCCTCCTCTTCCTCGTCCTCCTCCTCTTCCTCCTCGTCCTCCTCCTCGTCCTCCGTAGGCCTCTCCGATCCTCACTCCCTCTGCCCCTCCCACCTTGCCCTGCCGCGGGCGTGGCGGGGCCTGCTGCGCGCTCCAGAGGAGCGGGGCCGCCGGGCGCAGGGCCGCGCAGCCGAGGTAGTCCTCCCAGGGGGAGACCCTGTCGTTGTGCTCCTCGCGGCGGGGCGAGGCCTCCCTCCTCCTCGCCTTTCCTCCTCGTCCTCCTCTTCCTCGTCCTCCTCCTCGTCCTCGTGGTCCTCCTCCTCCTCCTCCTCCTCCCCCTTCTCCTCCTCCTCGTCCTCTCCCTCGTCCTCGTCCTCATCATCTCCTCCTCCTCCTCCCTCCTCCTCCTCTCCTCTTCCTCCTCCTGTCCTCCTCCTCCTCGTCCTCCTCCCTGTCCTTCTCCTCCTCCTCCTCCTCCTCCTCCTCCTCCTCCTCCTCCTCCTCCTCCCCGGATCTCTGACGCTCCGAACCAAAGAATTGGAGCGGGCGGCTTGTCTTGGGCGCGAATTCTCATGGGGGGCGATGGATGAGGGGGGAGAGAAAGGTGCACTCCTCGGGCCCTACAAGGCCCCCTTTGGGGCCCGAAAGGGCTCCTGCAGGGGGTCCTAATAGAGGGGCCCTGCAGCCCCCGCTGCCCCCCAATGTCTCGCCCCTCCCATGACTCGAAGCCCAATGTTTGGCTGTTTTTAGCCTCCGGGGCCCTCGCCAGGCCTCGAGCGCGTCAAAGAACGGCACGGGACGAAAAACCGGCCCTATACCTCCGGGGCCCACGCATCGAGAAGAGTGGAGCAGCCAGATGCATGGGTCTCGGGGGAGACGAAAGGATAGGATAGCAGATGGCAGGGTAGACAATCAGCTCACGCAGCTGATTTTCCTGGCGCCTCCTGGCGCGGGGAGGCCATGCATCGAGCAGTGGGCCCAGCAGCGGGGCCGAAACCAGCTGCGTGCAGCAGACAGATTTCGCAAACCCTCCTTTCCCCATCCCCGCCTTTCGTCCGGCCCGACCCTCGGCTGCGTGCAAGAGGGACCCTATAGGCCAGAGTGGACCTGTGGCGCGCGGCCTGAAGGGGGCCGCGTGGGGGGCCAAATCCAAGTACGGTAATCCGAGCGCGACAACCAAAGGCTGGCTGGGGGGACCCCTGTGGGCCCGCGTCAACCGTCACTCCGGCCGCTCCTCCTCCTCCTCCTCCTCCTCCTCCTCCTCCTCCTCCTCCTGCGGAAGGTCGTCCTTACGCATGGCCGATCCCTGGGGGGAAGGAAGACGACGACCCGCGGCCAACACGGAGCGCAGAAGCCCAGACCTCCGACGACCTGCGGTTCCATCCAGGCGCTTCTCCTCGAGCTCGGCAGCCTCGCGTGCCTAGCGGCGGGGCTGAACCCAGCTGCATCCAGAGGATGTCGTGCCTCCTCTTGCAACAAGCAAGATGTCATCAACCACCCCTTTTCGTCCGAGGAGGAGGAGGAGGAGGAGGAGGAGGAGGAGGAGGAGGAGGAGGAGAGAGGAGGATGAGGAGGAGGAGGAGGAGGAGGAGGGGGAGGAGGAGGAGGGGGGATGAGGGAGGAAGAGGAGGACGAGGAGGAGGAGGAGGAGGAGGAGGAGGAAGAGGAGGAGGAGAAGGGGGAGGATCTCTCCCTCTCTGGTTCTCTCTCTCTCTCTCTCATTCTCTTTCCCGCGGGGGCAGTGGCTTGGGGGAGGGCCCGTCGAGACAGCGGCGGCTCTCCCACCTGGCGCCCACGCCTCCGCTCCAAAAACCGTCCCTTCTCTGGACCCCTCCCTGTTTCCTCCTCCTCCTCCTCCTCCTCCTCCTCCTCCTCCTCCTCCCACTCCTCCGCGTCCTCGTCCTCCTCCTCCTCCTCCTCCTCCTCCTCGTCCTCCTCCTCCTCGTCCTCCTCCTCGTCCTCCTCCTCATCCTCCTCCTCGCCCTCGTCCTCCTCCTCCTCCTCGTCCTCCTCCTCCTCCTCCTGCTCCTCCTCATCCTCCGCCTCCTTCTCCTCCTCTTCCTCCTCCTCCTCCTCCTCCTTCTCCATTTCCTCCTCCTTCTCCATTTCCTCCTCCTCCCCCCTGGACCCCTCCCTGCGTCCACACCGACCAGCTTTTCGGCGGACCTGGCCGTGACGAGGGGAAGCCTCCGGAAGGACCAAGGAGGACAGCAAAAACACAAGGGGGGCCGCCGCTGTACCCACTGGCCTCCTCCACGCGGCTCCCTTGAGGGGGAGCGTCAGGCCTCGGAAACAAATAGCGAACACTCATTCATCTGTGAACGCCTCCCCCTCCCCACAATGTTCAAAATTGGCGGTGGGTCTGATGAGTTGCACCTCGACCGCAGTCTCCCCCGCGCGTGCCAACTTTGAGTTTGTGGGGCAGGGGGGGTGTTCACAAATTGCTTCCCTCTACCCGCTGGGGGGGAAGAGACCGGCTGACGTGGAGGAACATCCACCTGGAATTGGTGACACATCGCCGGCACATTGACGACAGGCCCCTGACAGACGGAGTGGGCTGTCGGGCCCCTATCGGCGATCAATGGGCGATTGGGCGCCGATGCAACCTCCCCAAATGACTTCTTCATTACGTCGAACATCCCGAGGTCTGGACCCCTCCCCTGGGACTGGCGTTTCACCCCGAATCGGTGTTCAGTCCCGAGGCCTGGTAAGGGCCCCCAGAGGCCGAGAATAGTGAAAAACCTTCCGTCGTGATTTTTGTTCTTACTCGAGGGGGTCTGGGATCAGTGGGCGACTGGGCGTCGATGCAACCTCCCCCCTGAGCCTATCCCCCCCCCGGTGTTGCCCATGACTCTCCCAATCTCTCTCTCGCGGGGGGGCCGAGAGCCGAGGCGGTCGATCATGGTCATAGCAAGACTGAGGGGGCCCAAGGACACACAAATTCGTTGGCCCAACGGGCCAGAGACGTGCTAAGATCTGTGGTAACTGGTTCACAGTATTTCTAGTTCGCGCGCGCGGGGCGGCCCCTGGGGGTCCCCGGACGAAAAGTACCCCAGCAAGGTCCTGGGAGAAGCCCCCAGAGCGCTCCAGGAGCGCACCAACAAGGCCCCGAGACGTCCCCGAGAATCCCAAGTAGGGCCAAGAGAGAGTCCCAAGAAGAGTCAAACGCGCCCAAGAGGCCCCCAAGATGGTACACCAAGGGTCCGAGATGCCACAAGATCTCTCCAAGACGCTCAAGATAGCCCCCAGACGCCGCACGAGGCTTTCAAGAGCACTCCCAAGAGGGCCCCAAGAGGCAAAATTCATTGCTTTTCCTCCGGTTTGTGGAAGATTTTGGCGTTTCCACCTTTTCGGCGTCGCGAGGCCCCAATACGGCCCAAGATGCCCCCAAGATCGCCCTAAGAGGCCGAGAGGCCTCCGACAGGGCCTGCAGACGGCCCAAGAGGGCTCCAAGACGGCCCAAGGCAGCCCAAGAGACCTCCAAGACGGCCCAAGAGGCCTCCGACACGGCCCAAGACGGCACCATGACAGCCCAAAGAGGAGGCCCAAAGTGGGAACCGGAACGGACACATCGAGCCCTCGGCCCCAAGCGGCGCCCAGAAGCCCCAAGATGCTCCCAAATGCTCCCAAATGAGCTCCAAGAAACCCCAAAGAGGCTCCAACAGAAACCCAAGAGGCCCCCAAGAAACCCCCAACGAGGACCCCAAAAGGCCCCCAAAAGCCCAAACGCCAGTGAGGGCACAATACGGGCCGGCGGAATGAGCGAAGCGATTAAATCCGCCCGCCCACCGGGCTGAGGGGCGTGTGAGATTTAATTACAGAAAGCTTTAGCCCCCCCCTTTTTCCCCCCCCAGAGGCCTCCGCCATTCCGCCGCCCGGCTGCGGCAATACCCTTTTTCGGTTTCCAAAACGGCTCCACGACGGCGTCCAAGACAAGCTCGATCTGGATATCGTTCTGAAGACGCTGCCAGACGCCTGTGGGCTCCATTTCGGCCCCGTCGGGGCCCCTTCTTGGCCTCCAAGGTCCGCTCCCAGAGCCCTCGAGATCGCCTCTTTGGCTCATTCTCGCCGACACGTAGGGATGTCAAACAAATGACAAATACTATGGTTTTGGCCTGATTTCGGCTTCCCCGGGGCTGTCCAGGACGCTGCTTACAGTTGACTTCCGGGCTCGCGTGCGTCATTTTTCATCACTCCCTTTGTTCGCCGTTTTTGGGCGCGCTCCGGGGTCCATTTTGGACGCTGCGGGGCCCATGTTGGGCCGCAAAACGGACCCCAAACCAAGTCAAACCCCGCCCGGTTTTTACTGCAAGACGGACGCGGTTGCGACTCAACGCGGAAGTGCTGTCGTTTGAGCCGCCCTGGGCTTCTCCAAGACCGCCTCGGGGCCTTCTTAGCCTCTTTTTGGGCCCTTTTCGGGTTCCTCTTCGGCCCTTCTTGGCGCCTTGCCGGCCGGATCACCGCCAGGGCAACCGTCGGGTCAACCAACCGCTCGGGCAACCGCCGAGACTAGCAACGGGAAAAGAATCCGGGCAACCGTCGGGACAAGCACCCAGACATCTACCACGGCACGCCACGGGCCAGTCATCTGGTCAGCCATTGGAGAACCCACTCCAAGAGCCACCTTCCCTGCCATCGGATCAATCGACTGCGCAAGCGCGACAAAACCACGAGACTGCCACGCCACCGTATGACACAAGCCCACCACGGGAGCATGCCGCCTTCCCTACCATCGGATCAGTCGACTGCACAAGCGCACCACAAGCAGCAGCAGCAGCAGCAGCAGCAGCACTAACACTGGCACCATCAGCACCATCGCCAGCAAGAGCAGCAGCGGCACCCGCACTGCACCGTACCACCAGCAGGAGCGACAACAGCAACACCAGCAGCAACACCAGCCGCAGCACCACCACCACCAACAGTAGCAAGTACGACAAACCTACTGTCGAACAGCCACGGGGCATGCCTGAGCATAGTAGGCGATAGCATAGGAAGAGAGAACACGGGACAAAAACAACAAAGCACACGACTGGTATGAATTCCTGCCTATGTTTATCCCGTCATGGAGCCGTCTTCGCCTCGTCCGGCGAGAACTGGAATGGGCGGGCGGTGAACGCGAAGCGTCTTGAATAAATACACAAAAAGAAAGATTCCCCATATTTTCCCATATTTGGGGGGTGTTCGTCTTCCCCTCCACTTCCCATATTTTCCTATATTTTTCTGGGAATCGACGATTAATTGGGTCTGTGTGTTTTTCCCCTCCTTAAAGACGAAGCCAGGACGAGGATCAAATCGGGTGAGGATAAATCGAGAATCTCTCAGACCTGGCGGTTCTGGAGGATGTATCAAGCGCCGCGGTCTTCCCAGAGCATTCCGGAACGCTCTGAGAGCGTTTCGGAACGCTCTGGGACGGATTCTTCCTCGTCCTAGCCCCGTCCGATCTTAGCTATCGCCAAGTCGTGGATCAGCCTCGCGAGTCGGCGGCAGCCGGCATGGACCCTTGATCAAAATCGGCGTCGACAAGGTCCCGCGGCACCATCCCAGTCATCCGGCTGCTCCGATTTTTGTCGATGCGTGGGCCCTGGAGAACCAGACCACTTCCCTCGGGACGGTTTTGCGTCCCAGGTCGGTCTTTGACGGCCTCGAGGCCCGGCAAGGGCCCCCGGAGGCCGAAAACGGCAAAGAGCCGCCCGCTCCAACTTTGTTGAACGCGTCGGATCTCTGGGCATGGACCTCTGACCAAGATCGCCGTCTTGGAGGCCTGGAAATTGGCACCAACACTAGCACAGGGGGTTGCCTCCACATGGGGAAGATGATCCTGGATTTCGGTGTTGGTGGTAATCTCTCGGTCACCTTGGAAGCCAGAATGTGACCACCATCACCGAGATCGGGA
This sequence comes from Prorocentrum cordatum, assembly GCA_963575745.1. Classification (NCBI taxonomy): domain Eukaryota; class Dinophyceae; order Prorocentrales; family Prorocentraceae; genus Prorocentrum; species Prorocentrum cordatum. The sequence continues at coordinate 56,444 of CAUYUJ010022216.1, forward strand.
TCGTCTCCCCTCGGTGGAGGCACACCGCCGATCTTGGTGTTGGTGTCAACCTCTAGGCCTGCGACCGTCGACGAGGTCCCGCAACACCATGGTCATGTAGGGAATCGAACTCTAAACACCGACGCTTCTTCCGGCCTTGCATTGGAAATTGCACTGGAGAGCGGATCATGGTGTATACGGGACCCTGGTGTGTACATGTTTTGTTATTTCCCCAGGACAACGGGGAAACAAGTGTACACCACACCACCCCAGCGTCGTCCTCGACCCTCAAGAAGTCCTGGGATTGAAAAGGAGCCCGCCACTGGTAATGTATATGTTCCAGCTGCCGGTCATGGCCATCGCAGTCTTTCCCTCGAGGGGGGCGGCCGGCAGGCCGCCCGGTCCTTCAGCAGCCTCACCGCCAGCCGCAGCGGCCACTGCTTGGGCTCGGCCAGGCCCGCCAACAGCCGGCGGCACTCGGCCTCGATAGGGGCGCCGGCGGGAGGAGTTCGCGGGAGTTTTCAGCGATCCGACGCTCCAAAAAGACTTGGGAGCGGCAAGTTTTACAAGCCGTTTCCTGCCTCCAGGTGCCCTCGCCGGGCCTCGCGGGAGCGTCAGAAGACGAGCCGGGGACGCAAAGCCGTTCCTGCTTAGGGAGGTGATCCAAGCCTCCGTGGCCCACGCATCGAAAAATTGGAGCAGCCGGATGTCTGGGAGCCGGAAAACGGCGCGGGAGGGGAACGGAGGCATCAAGAGCAACGCGGGCGTTTTCGACAAAATCCGCACGTCCAGGAATTTCAACAGGGAGACGCCTTCCCCCGCGCGCGAGATTTCGATGTACAGATTTGAGCGCAGGTCGCGTCTTGTAAACGTGGGCGATCTTTTCAAAACGAAAGGACGGCTCTCCCCCCAGTCGACCGCCGCGAACTTAGAAATTAGAATCCGGAGTTTGGTCACGCTTCAACACATCTCAGAGATGTGTTCTTTGGTCGACAACCGAAGTCTGTGTCATGGTAACCGCGACCACTGACCCCTGCCCTCTTTGGGAGGAGATTCCCTGTCGAGCTGCTTGAATGATTAGTAGGACTTAGGAAGGTGTGGTGATTCCAGTTGTTTGCATGTTTGCGCGAACTATGCAAGCCTAGGACTAGGGAAGGACAATGTAGAAAATGAGTGGCAACAAGAGAAACGGGTGGGAGGATGGAAATGGGCCATCGCAAGCAATAGTCGGAGTCGGGATAAGGGTACGCAATGAATTGAGGAGGAGGGGGAGGAGGAGGAGGAGGAGGAGGAGGAGGCGGAGGAGGAGGCGGAGGTTTAGGCGGAGGAGGAGGAAGCGGAGGAGGAGGAAGAGGAGGAGAAACGAGCCGCCGAACCTGGTGCATGTGTGAGTTTCCAATACTAACGGACAGCTGGGGTCGGCCCCGGCAGCCGAAGGCTGTGGAACAAGCCCGCACAACAGGGCATGGGGTAGAGTGTTTCGTTCGCCGCCGCATAGGTAATGCGAGCAAGGGAGCGTCAGCGGACCCCCCTCCGAGGACGCGAGGCTGGGCCAGAGCCCTCGAGTGCCGAGCCTGCCTGGGGGGCTTGGAGAGGGGGGGAGGGGGCAGGGGGGGGGCGGAGGGGGACGGGAAGCAGGGACCGGGAGGAGGCTCCACAGAGAAAGCGGGGAGGAGGAGAGGGGGGAGGAGAGGGGGGAGGAGGAGGAGGAGGAGGAGGAGGAGGAGGAGGAGGAGGAGGAGGAGGAGGAGGAGCAAGAGGAGGAGGAGGAGGAGGAGGAGGAGGAGGAGGAGGAGGAGGAGAAGGGAGGGAGGTTGGGAGGAGAAAGGGAGGGCGGATTGCGAAAAAGGGGACGGAAAGGAGGGCGGGGGCGAGGAGGGGCGAAGCACGAGAGGCGAGGCAGGCGGGCGTGAGAAGCGGCGCGCGAGAACACGAAGCGAGAACGCGGAGTGCTGCCCAGCTCCGAGGGGGAAGGGGGGAAGGCCGGGGCCCTCCTCCTCCATCCTCCACCGGGGTTTGGGCTCTTTTCGGACCGTGTTGGGGCCTCCTGGGCCGCCTCGGAGAGAAGTGGGAGGCGTCGGGGGCCGTTCAGGAGTACACCAGAGCTGGACACGTGCGCTCGTGAAAATCCTGCAAAACCCTCGTGACATGCATGGAATGCGGCCCTGGTAGCCCTCCTGGACAGATTTTCGGCGGCTTGTGGGGCGTCTTGGAGGCATCTGGGGCTGTCTGGAGGCTGTCTGGAGGCTGTCTTGGGCTGCTATTTTAGCAAGGAGGGGCTTCTTGGATCGTGTTGGGCAGGTCTGAGGGGCTGGTTGGCGGCTTCGTGGGAGGTCTGGGGGACCCCTGGGGCTGTGTTTGGGCCGTGTTGGGAGGTTCCCAGGCCGTCTCGGAGCGAACTCGGGGGCGTCGGGGGCCGTTTCGGATTCCACCGGAGCGGGACACGCGCACTCCTGAGAATCCATCAACGACCATCGTAAGATGCAGGGGTTTCGGCCCTTGGGGCATCCTGGGGTCATCCTGGGGGGGCCCTTTTGGCCCTTGGGGCCTCTTGGGCAAGCTTTCGGCGGCCTCTGGGGGCATCTTGGAGGCATCCGGGGCTGCCTGGAGGCTCTCGTGGGTGTCTTGGGCTGCTTGGTTGGTGGGTGGGGTATCCCAGGGCGCCCACGGCCACACGAGGCACCTGGCCATGGACCCTCTGGGACGGCTCCCAACGGCCCGTGGCACCCATGGCGACGAGAGGCACCTGGCCGGAAACCCCTCCGGAACGGCTCCCAGAGGCACGGGGCACCCATGGCGACGCGATGCACCAGGCAGGGCCCTCCCGCCCCTGTATCCCGGTGTGTGTGTGTGTGTGTGTGTGCGTGTGTGTGTGTGTCTGTGTCTGTGTGTCTGTGTGTCTGTGTGTGTGTGTGTGTGTGTGTGCGTGCGTGCGTGCGTGCGTGCGTGCGTGCGTGCGTGCGTGCGTGCGTGCGTGCGTGCGTGTGTGTGTGTGTGTGTGTGCGTGTGTATATCAGAGTGAGGGGGCTGGACGCTCATTCGTTGTTCCCGGGTGCGTGGCTGAAGTGGGGATCCGCGGGGAGGATTCTGCTTGTTGTTGTTGTTCTTGTCGTCGTCCCCCCCCCCCGCAAATTACCCGCGACCCACCCCGCGACCCACCCCGCGACCCACCCGCGACCCCTCCCGCGACCTGGATCCGTGACCTGCCCGTGACCCACCCGCGACCCACCCCGCGACCCACCCCGCGACCCACCCCGCGACCAACCCCGCGACCCACCCCGCGACCCTCCCAGCGACCCACCCCGCGACCCACCCCGCGACCCACCCGCGACCCACCCCGCGACCCACCCCGCGACCCACCCGCGACCCCCCCGCCACCCATTCGCGACCCACCCGCGACCCATCCGCGATCCGGCCCGCGATCCACACACATTGCTTTGACGAAGAAATCGGCGCCTGCGGCGGGCTCACTGCATCATATGTAAAAGTTAGGCGCCTGCGGCGGGCTTCTTCAGAGCCTGGCAGACTGACGACGTCCTCACCGCCCCCTCACTCTTATCCGCAACTGCGGGGTGCTACGGCATATCTGAGCGAGAGGGCCAAACGCTCCTTCTTTGTTCCCGGGTGCGTGGCTGAAGTGGGGATCCGCGGGGAGGATTCTGCTTGTTGTTGTTGTTCTTGTCGTCGTCCCCCCCCCCCCCCGCAAATTACCCGCGACCCACCCCGCGACCCACCCCGCGACCCACCCCGACCAATCCCGCGACCCACCGAGCGACCCAACCCGCGACCCAACCCGCGACCCACCCGCGACCCACCCCGTGACCCGCCCGTGACACACCTGCGACCCACCCCGTGACCCACCCTGCGACCAACCCCGCGACCCACCCCGCGACCCACCCCGCGACCCACCCCGCGACCCAACCCGCGACCCACCCCGCGACCCACCAGCGACCCACCCCGCGACCCACCCCGCGACCCACCCCGCGACCCACCCCGCAACCCACCCGCGACCCAACATGCGATCCACCCACATTGCTTTAACGAAGAAATCGACGCCTGCGGCGGGCTCACTGCATAATTTGTTCAAGTTAGGCGCCTGCGGCGGGCTTCTTCAGAGCCTGGCAGACTGACGACGTCCTCACCGCCCCCTCACTCTTATCCGCAACTGCGGGGTACTACGGTATTGTGTGTGCGTGCGTGCGTGCGTGCGTGCGTGCGTGCGTGCGTGCGTGCGTGTGTGCGTGTGTGCGTGTGTGCGTGTGTGCGTGTGTGCGTGTGTGCGTGTGTGCGCGTGTGCGCGTGTGCGCGTGTGCGCGTGTGCGCGTGTGCGCGTGTGCGCGTGTGCGCGTGTGCGCGCGTGTGCGTGTGCGCGTGTGCGCGTGTGCGCGTGTGCGCGTGTGCGCGCGTCGCGCGTGTGCGCGCGTGCGCGCGTGCGCGTGTGCGCGTGTGCGCGTGTGCGCGTGTGCGCGCGTGTGCGCGTGTGCGCGTGTGCGCGTGTGCGCGTGTGCGCGTGTGCGCGTGTGCGCGTGTGCGTGTGCGTGTGTGCGTGTGCGTGTGCGTGTGCGTGTGCGTGTGCGTGTGCGTGTGCGTGTGCGTGTGCGTGTGCGTGTGCGTGTGCGTGTGCGTGTGCGTGTGCGTGTGCGTGTGCGTGTGCGTGTGCGTGTGCGTGTGCGTGTGCGTGTGCGTGTGCGTGTGCGTGTGTGTGTGTGTGCGTGCGTGTGTGTTTACCCAGATACTCGTCTTCTCCCCCACTTCCGAGATCTTCCTAGATCTGACGAGGCATCGACGACGATTCGTATCTGTGTGTCTTCCTGTGGAGGGCTGGCAGCGCGCCGGCCTCGGCGGCGTCCACCGCCGAGCCGTCCGCGCCCACCTCGACCACGGCCTGACAGCGGCACTCCACCAGTCCGAGCAGCATCCGCGGAGCGACGATCAAAGGCAAAGAGGGGGAGGAGGGAGGAGGGAGGAGGAGGGAGGAGGGAAAAGGGAGGAGGGAGGAGGGGGAGGAAGAAGGGAAGGAAGGAGGAGAGACGCGGGGCACCGTCTCTTCAAAACGAGGACCCAGCACCACAGGATGGTTGGGGAAAACAGGTCTTGCGCGAGATGTCGGGGATCTTCTGACCGGGGTCAATCCAAACCGGGGTCAGTCAGGATCCTGCAGGATCCGGCAGGATCCTGCAGCCTCCTGCAAGAACCTGCACCCCATCCCGGGTCGATGCAACCCTGGCTCCGCAGGATCCTGCGAGATCCGGCGCTCTGACTGACCCTCGTTTGCATGGACCCCCGTCCCTTGAGCCCCGAAGATAACATTCGGCGGCGCGCCCGGGGGAAGTGAGAAGGGGCGGACCATCTCGGAAGTCCCCTGGCATTCTGGGAAGTTTCCTAAGCCTTCCCCGAAGACGCAGGGGACCTCTCGGAATGCGCGAGGGCTTCTGAGAAGTCCCGCCGCCATCTGAGAAGGCTTTCTCCTTTCATTTCCTCTCCTCGCTCGCCGCCGAGCATCAGCTGAGCGACGAGAAAAAAGGGTCTTACCCGAGATTCCATAGCGACCTTACGCTGCGGCTTACGCGGGCCGCCGGCGCGGCACGCTACATGGGAGACGAGGGCGCTTACGCGCGGCCTTACGCGGGTGGCTTACGCGCCGATGTCGGCACAAACGATCCCGGTGATTTGCGTCGCTAAGCTGCGAAGAGAGCGATCGCACTGAAGGCATCAGCACACCGTACATCATAGTAACACGCGGCATGGAGGCCATCCACAGATGACGGTCTCACTCGAGGCCAGCCGAGCGAGCCTCGGTGAAAAGCAAAATGGGGCGCGCCACACTTCGAACACGCCTGGACCAGCGGCCTTAGCATGAATAACTGTGGAAAGGAGTGGATCGCATGCCGGCCCCGCACGTGGGAAAGTACACGTCGTTCATGTCTAATCGTGCTCATTTCTAATTGTGCTCGTTTCTAATTGTTCCTGGCCCCCCGGCTGCCAGGAAGAGGCCCAGGATGGAACAACTAGAAGTAAAAAGGATCGTGGCCCCCAAAAAACAAAGAACTTTCGAATACTCAGAAATGCACAGTGTGTACACCGAAACCACTGGTCCTTACTGTTCTTCTTGTGCCAACGCTGAGCCCCTGGCGGCGTACTCCCTGCACAAACGGGCGTGCTCGCCCCGATGGGGGCCCCAAGGCACTCGCAGATCGATCCTGCTCGAGCCGTGCCGCAGGAAGCCGGGGCCCCGAGGCTCTGGTCGTGGCTTCTCACGATGCTGCACTCTGCCTCGCGGCGTCGGGTCTCAGCAGGGAACCGGGCTCGCCGCTTCTTGGGGCCCTGAGGCCCTCGACGGGACCCGAGGCCCTGGGGCAACCAGAAGCGACTCTCCGCCGCTGCTGCTCGGAGATGCTCAGGGGCACGGCAGAGCTCCTGAAATGTTCGAAGATAGGGGAGGGAGAGGAAGGTTCGGAGGAGGAAGAGGGAGGATGAGGAAGGAGGGATAGAGGGGAAGAGGGGGGAAGAAGAAATGCGAGTCCTCCTTCTCCTCCTCCTCCTCCTCCTCCTCCTCCTCCTGCAGCGGCTTTCAACCTCACGACCCCCCTTGAGGCCAGTGGAGCCCTGGACTTCGCGGCGGGCTCCGCTGTAGACACGACGGGGCTGCAGGTCGATCAGTCCGACATCGACCAGCTGGAGGCCCTCCAGCAGTTCGCCGACGAGCTGCGCACCAGGGTGCAGGAGACCTTCGGCGAGCCCGCGGGGAACCTCTCCAACATCCGCGAGGAGCACCAGCAGTGCCGTGCCTGTCTGCAGGCGAAGCGGAGGCGCACGGGCGCCGACGAAGCCACCAACGCCGGCGCCGCCGGCACTGACGGCGCGCGACCCGGGGCGGGCGCACCGGCAGCGGCGCCGGCCGCAGCGGCAGCGGGCCCCGAGCCCCACCGCCCAGGGGGCCCCACCTGGCAGGGCTCGGGGCGGCACTGGGCCCCACGCGGCCCGGGGGCCTGGACTTAGGTTGCCCCCATCGTACTTAAGGACCACATCCCAGCCAGAAGTTCGAGCACCCGGACAAGTGTCGAACCAGTGTCGAAACAGTGTCGAACGAGTGCGTCCCAGGGGCAGGCACGTGAAAACCCTAGAGTTTTTGGGTACTTTGCTGGTGCTCGAAATTCTGTCTGGTGATCACGGCTAAAGTAGGTTGGAACATCATAAGCCTGGATGGGTCTGCTGCTGCTCCCGTGCCTGGTGGAGACGGCGATGGCATCGGCGACCCACTGGCGAGGGGCAAGGTCCAGCGCCTCCACCAAGTCGGGCGCTTCGCCTCGAGGCGGATGCCACCATCGAGAGGGCCAGGCGCCTCCACGGAGCCACCGTACGCACCTCGCGCCCAGGGAGTGGCGGCCCTGTGCTCACCCCCGCGGGGAAAGGGAGGGCAACGACGACACCAGCGAGACGGTGAACCAGACGCCGCCAATCGAGGGGCCAGGATGGACGAAGCCACCCAGCGGCATCCTCGAGCCCATCAGCTTCCAAGGCGCCTCCGAGGAGAACCTCAACCTGGCCAGCCTCTACGGCCGCTGGGCCTCGCGCCTCGCGCAGTGCATGCATGGTGGGGGTCAACGGGTTCCCCAGCCAGCCGATGGTCCGGCAGGGGCTTGCCGAGGGCACCGAAGCTCCAACGACTTCGAACACCTCCCTCCAGCGTCCACGAGATTGATGCCACCGCGGGCTGGTGGACTACAGCCTCGGCATGCGTTGACAGCGCGGCCAAAGGCCACGAAAGGCAGCGGCGCCGCACAGAGACTGGACGCGAGGCGCTGCGGCTCCTCAAGACCATTTATGGGACGCGCAAAAACATACTAGTACTATACGTTCTCTTTGGGGCGCGCGTCCGACCCAACATATCGTACACCCATATTGTAGTATATCGTTTGCCGAACGGAGTGGACAGAAAGAGCCCGCCACGACGCATATACTAGAAGACTTCTCGGTGCTCCCATCGCCCCCGGCGAGGCGACGCACATACAGTAGAAGTATGCTGGGGTGACACCGAAATTACCACTGACATCCCACGAGGCGCCTCAGCTCTGCGGATCGCAGGCGAGGCGGTGAGAAATCAGTGGCAACAAGCTCTCCTAGACACGGCCACCTGGACCAGGAAGCAGCTCGAGGACATCAGCGTGGCGATCGACCTGGTGCGGACAAGGTCGAGAGGCTGCAGGCGCGCCACCAACTCACACAATTCACCTCCTGGGTCATGCGCAGTACCTCACAGTCTGCGTCATTCGTCATCCGCTGGGCACGAGAAAGAGAGAGCAACCAATGATGGAAGTGGACACTTCGCACTCGGTCAGCTCCGGCCTGGCCAGCCTCATGCAGAAGAAACGGACCTTGAGGCAGCCTCGTTGGACAGGAGTGGCCGACCTCGAGCGATTTGCTGCGCTTCGGAAAGCTACCAAGTTGCTGCTGACAAGGCGGATTGGGGACCCCTGCCGATACATGGCCGAAGTGTTTCTCTGAGCGGAGCAAGAGCTGCCACGGGTAGGGGCTCTGACGATTTGGAGCCCTTTCGCTCTCGAGCCCGTCCGTCCTCGCTACGGTCGGGAAGCTACTGACTCTCTCTCGGCGGCCCGCGAAGAGGCCCTCGCCTGGTGCTGGCAGCGGCCCCCTGTCCTGCAGCGGATGTTCCCCGAGCCCGATCGGGGGGGAACGGGGCGTGGCCCTCCTCCCCTGGCCCATCCGCATCTGGGGCCCGCTTCTGAAGGGGCCCCAGGACACACAAATAAATACACACAAATAAAAAGATTCCCCATATTTTACCATATGTTTAAAGTTTTTGTCTTCTCCCCACTTCCCATATTTTCCCATATTTTCTGGGGAGTCGACGATTAATTGTGTCTGTGTGTTTTTTCCTCTCCTGAGCTTCATGAGAGCCCCAGGGGTCCAGTGGTGCTCGTCGACAGCATGGCACCAGAAGGAGGCGGCGCGGGGCAGGTGCGGCCCTCCAGCGCGCGCGCTCCGGGCACAGCTTTTTTGTATATGGTTTCGATGGCCCGTCGGAGGCCATGTGCTCCAGCAGGGACTTGACTACACGCTGCCGCTCGCGAGCTGCAGCGCCGTCTTGGCGGGATTAACTAGTCAGCGACTCGCGCATGGGAGCCAGCTAGCACCAGCGCGCTCTTCCACGCAAGGCCCCCAACATTTGGTGAGGCCTCGCCTCATCGCTCCGGCAGGCTTCGCACATCCAAAGCCCCCTGTTCAAACACCGAACGTCCAACTGGATCACACCCTACAAAATACGTCTGGGGAATTCTGCATATTCTCCAGAGACAATTACTCTGGAAGGCATGCAACCTCTGCCGTCCCGCACTATTTAAGCATGCAGCAAACGACACGCTTTATAGTTTAGAAACATTGCTGCTCATAGTCAGCGGGTTCGTTCAGATCCAGCCCGCCAATGTGTCGACAACGACGTGCCCAAATCCGCCGACCCTGTCGGCGTGTGGAAGAGGCTTCTCCGTCTGCTCCCTCTTCGTCGTCGTCGATGTTCCTTCTTCTTTTCCTACAGCGTCGTTGCTTCCACCCCTCTCCCAAGGCCGTCGTACTTGAGTCGAAGGGAAGCCCCTTCCCTTTGATCCCGTCCCGGGGAAGGGGTGGGGGGTCCCGGGGTAGCTCCCGGGGGGGGTCCCAGGGTTTATGCGCTGCCCTCCCGGGGAATCCCGGAGCCCAAAAAGGCCCCAAGACTGGCCAAGACTGCCCCAAGAGGCCCCCAAGAGGATCCAAGAGGGCCCCGAATCGCCGAATGATCTGTCAAAGACGCCTTGACGGCCTCCAGACGGCCCAAGAAGCCTGCGAAACGCCCCAAGAGGCCTCCAGGACCGTTCCCACGAGAGCCCCAAAAGGCACAAATCATGGATTTCCCATGCGTTTTTCAAGGATTTTGGCGTTCTCGCCTCTCCCGCTTCCCCACGCGCCAAGACGGCCCAAGAGGCTCCCAAGATCGCCCCGACACGGCCCAAGAGGCCTCCAAGAGGGTCCCCAAACGGCCCAAAAGACGGCCCAAGACGCCTCCCAGATGCACAGAAGGCCCCCAAAACGGTTCCAAGAGAGTGCCCAGACGGGGGAACCGAACGGACATTTCGAGCCCTCAGCCCCGAGAAGCTCCCAAAAGGCCCCCCAGGAAGCCCAAAGAGGCCCCAAGAGGCCCCCGAGAGGCCCCCAAAAAGCTCCTAGGAAGCTACAAAACAAACTAGGAAGCCGCCGACAGAACACCACCCCACACCACACAGACGGAACGCTGTTATTTCTCCCCAGTGACAGAACGCTGTCTCCAGGGTCGGTGGCATCGGCCGTAAGGCCTTCGCAATCTCCGATGTAGCTTTTGCTTGCGACCGCCACCCTGGCTTTGTAATGTCGCTGTTTGCCCTGACTTCCATGAGTTCGACTCGACCCTAATTCAAGCTCAGGCCGCAGTGAGATCCGCACCCCTCGATACACTTCAGTAGCTCCAGTCCCACCGAGAGATCGCTGCCAACCAAGAGTGTGGTCCGCAGATGCCAAGTGCCGTACCCAATGCGTTGCTGTCTGCGGGCCCATGCGCCGGTGAGCCAACAACTTCGTCATCGCGACGGCAAGCAGGGGCGATGACAGATGGCATCCCTGACATCTTCCATCGCGTTGAGGTCGCTCGTGAGAGTGGGATCCAACATCCAACACGATGAACGCCCGTCTGCCGTACATTGCTGAAGCCATCTGCGCGAAAGACGCGGGCAGCCGAATCTGCGCAGAGCGGGCGCCAAAGCAGCGGGCGACGCCGAAGCGACAGCTTTGGCCCAAGCCAGCGCCAAGAAGCAAACTCTGCCGCCTGGGACGCTTCGCGCATCCTCTATAATAAAGGGGCCCCAGGACACACAAATAAATACACACAAATAAAAAGATTCACCATATGTTCCCATATTTTCTGGGTTTTTGTCTTCCCCCCCACCTCCCATATTTTCCCATATTTTCTGGGGAATCACCGATTCATTGTGTCTGTGTGTTTCTTTCCCTCCTGATATAGGACCCTGTAGGCTTGGGGCCCTGGATCGACAGCCAAATTGTGTCGCCCAGATTCTGTCCTCGGCCACCGCCTGCTGCAGCCAGCGTGCAGCAAAAACAGTTGCAGGCATACTGTAGCCATTGGTCGATAAGCTGCTTGGCCGATGCCCACCACATTCTGCGGGTTTAGAATCCTCCGCGCTCGCGGCCCGTGCCAGTCATGGGGCACTTGCCCACTCTCCCAAACGGTGTTGCAGAAACGCGCAACCCAAGAAAGCTCAGCAGAGCAATCCTCCGTGGCTGTCCTCCAAAACTCTGGTGGCAAGTCGTCGAGCCCTCCAGCTTCTTCTGGCTTAAAAATTCTGGGTTGCACGATGTAGCTCGTCTTCCGTGATGGCACCAAGATTTACGTCTTATTCGGTCTCGTAGATGGCGTCTGTCGGCACGGCGCTCGTCGGCCGCACTGCCCATTGCACCCGCTCCAAGTGCTCAGCAAGAATGTCGACCCGGCAACCGCTGTCCACCATCTCCGCTCTGGAACTTCGAAAAGAGTCGTTTTCTTTCTGCGCTTCCGTATTTGGCCCGTCTCCGTCGGCTGTCAACTCATCCACCCAGGCCGCCCTATCCTTCCGACTTGATATTGTTCGCAGGCACTCGTTCTTCTTCTGTTCTCCCTTGTCTCCTTGTCGTAGAGCGCCGCTCGATGACTCGAGCGTGCGAGGTCGGATCCATGGTTTCCAAGGCCTGTTAGGCTGCACCAGCAAAGCGACGCCAAACGCATTTCAGAACCCATCGACAAGTTGGCACCGTGTCAGATTCACATGACTACTGCTGGGCACCGCCTCCTGGAAGCTGTCCAAGGAGCCAACGAGCACGTCAGCCAAACGCTGCTGCGAAGCGTAGTCCCGAAGTTGACTCACATCAAGCTGGCGTTTGGGCTCGTCTGCCAAAGCCTTGTGAGCATTCATTTGGACGCCGGCCTTCATCAAGAAGCGGTGCGAGGACACCGAAATGTCCACCAACACAGACACACTGGTAACATTATGATCCCGTGACTGCTCGCAAACCACATCATCTATCTGGGAATGCGTGCGCCAGTCCACGTGCCTCCCTGCCCGGCAGCCCACGTTATAGCTCGTGGTCAACTGCTCTTGTGACGACTGGAGAAGGCACTGGCGAGGCACATCGACAATTGTGATCACACTTTAACGAGCGAGTGTCTATTGGCATCTGCCTTAGAGCTGTGGCCAGGGTGCCTGCAGAAATGAGGGCCCACAATGAAGCCTGCATCATCGAGCCTGTCGTAGAGCTTTGCATTGCAATCGCCGGCATTCGACTCGGGGCGAACACAAACTTGGAGGAAATAGTTGCGTTCAAACACAACAGGTTCCCACAAGGGGGACCGGGTAGACCAGGACCGCCGCCCCAGATCGCCTGGTCGGGCAGCCGTTTGGCCTGAGACTTCGTCACAATGCTGCCGGCTGCACTTGTGGTCCAGACGACCACGAGCCCTGGTGGAAGCTAAAGAGGAGGTTGCACATGGCCGTGCTCTCGCTGCTCCGCCCGCCCATCCAGCCTCGCTCCTGCCTCCTCGACCCGCCTGTCCAGCCTTGCTGCCATTACAGGGTGCTCTGCTGGGGCTCATCCTCCCCTGAACCTGGGTCCGCAGACCCCCTGCGTCACGGCTTTCTCATAGGGTCGATCCCTGGAGGTCTCGACGCATTCCCTGGGACCAAATTTTTATCCCAAATCGGTTTTTGACGATCTCGAGGCCCAGTGAGGGCCCCCAGAGGGTGAAGATCAGCCGACCCTTCCAAGTGTGGAAAACGCTGCCGCCGTCGTCGTCGTCATCGTCGTCGTCGTCAGTCCCAGAAACGGAACATGGAAAAAGAACGTCGCCCCTTCCCTTCATCCCTTCCCTGCCAGGGGCGGGTCCTTGGGGGAGGGGGTCCCGGGTCAGAATGCGGCCCCCCCCGGGGTCACGGGGGGGATCGCCAGCTGGGGTCCCGGGGGAGGTTCCGCCTTCAGGGTCGGCGGCGCCGGCCGCAAGGCCGTCGCCACAAGGACAAACCTCCCGCCGTGATTTTGTTCATGTCTCGAGGGGGCCTGGGTCCTCCTCCCCCTCCCTCGCCTGAGCATCATCTAACCGATCCCCATCCCCACCGGCGTGTCCTGGGCCCCGCTGGCCGACTCACCTCCCTCGATGGGGACATGGGCTGCTCCCTGCGGGATCTAAGGAGTATATCCCCTTAGGTCGGGCATGTCCCCCTACAGGTGGATTCTGTAGTTATTAAAAAAACCCAAACAACAACAGTCCCAAGATGGTCAAACAATACTCAAAACATCGTCCCCAGAGTATTTGTTTTACTATTTTTGAATACTCCTCCTGTAGATGGACAGGCCCGACTTAGCTCTAAGGGGTAGATCCCCAAATGGGGTTGCGGGGTGGTGGTAATCGGGATGGGGGTTGGGATGGGGATCGGTCAAGCGATGCTGTCGGGGGCGACGATGGGGGCGAACTGCCCAGGGGAGAGCAGTACAATGTAACTGCCCAGGGGCGTCGATGGCCCATGCCTCCGGCGAGGCTCCTGGACGAATGCGTGTATACTGCCCGCCCCTGGGCTCTATTCGCCCCCGTCGCCGCCGATATGCCGATCGCCGGCGGCGGCCTGAGCGCCCCCGGCGGCGCTGGCCGCTCGCCGGGGCACCTCGCCCAGGAACGCCCCGGACCTCACGCCGATCAGCGGCGTGCCTCCGCCGCGGGGAGGAGGCGAGCGGCAGGCGGAGAACCCCGCGGCCGCACGGCCAGAGATGCGGCTCTGGCGGCGGCGGCGGCGGCGAGGCGTGCCACCGATCCGCACCTCGGCACGGACTGGTCCCCGCGTGCTGCGTGGGGGTCTTGTCTTCCCCCCTGCTCCTCCTCTTCCTTCTCCTCCTCCTCCTCCTCCTCCTCCTCCTCCTCCTCCTCACGCAAGCTTCACGTCCCCTTCTCTCGCAAGCTCCACCGGTGCTTCTCCTTCACGTTCCTCCTCTTCCTCCTCCTCCTCCTCCTCCTCCTCCTCCGTCATCATGCCCTTCCCACTCCACCAGTGCTGTTCCTCCACATCCTCCTCCTTTATCATATCTTCCCACCCCACCAGCCCCTTTCCTCGATCATCATCCTCCCCCGGCCATATCGCGGCAGGGTGTCAAAAGATCATACCATTTATAAGGACGGTTTCGTGCCTCTCCCGCCCTTCCAAGAAGGCCCCGCAAGACCGCGGCAGGGTATCGGATCACAGCATTCTGCATCGAGCTCCGTGCCCATCCCACCCTCCAGAGAGGCTCTGCAAGACCGCGGCAGGGTGTTAGAATACCAGATTAGGAATCAGGCTTGACGCCTCTCCCACCGATCCCCCGCCACTCCTGTCCTTCCATGGAGGCCTCGCCAGACCGCGCAGGGCACCGGAAGACCCAATTTCTCAGCAGGCAGAGAGAGCATCGGAATGCTCCATGATCTATCAGAAAAGTCGTGCCCCTCCCGCCCCTCCATGGCAGGGAGGCCCTTCCGGAGCACGGTGCCGTTTGCCAGGACTCGTGCCCTCCCCACCAGCCTCACCAGGTGCCATCTGGCTCACCAGCCTACAGTGGGGGCTCGGCCACAAGAAACCTCCGCAAGAAACTCAACCCTGAAATCCGCAATTTGTGCAATGGAAGTCCAAACTTGCCCATCGCAAAACAAGGGAGATCTTATTGGGGACTCATCGAAGTCCAAGAAACCAAGGGCACCCTGCCAACATCCAACTGGTCTCTTGGCACGCGCCCCCACTGTAGGGAGGCCCCGCCAGACCGCGGCAGGCATCGGAGCACGGCGCTGTGCAGAAGGCTTCGTTCGACTGTTCCAGGAGGAGGAGGAGGAGGCGGAGGAGGAGGAGGACGGGGAAGAGGAGGAGGAGGAGGAGGAGGAGGAGGAGGAGGAGGAGGAGGGAAGGAGGAGGAGGAGGAGGAGGAGGAGGAGGAGGAGGAGGGGGAATAGGAGGAGGAGGAGGAGGAGGAGGAGGAGGAGGAGCAGAGTGATCTATCGGGTGTCGCGCCCTCTCCACTCCAGCGGCCCGCCGTCGGAGGCACGAGAAGGGGGGGAATGAGCGATGAGGGCCACGGCGCGCAGGCTGCGTGACGCAGAACCGGAGGAGGAGAGGGCAGGATGACGTCTGCGGCATGCGGGCGAGGAGTGCAGGAGTGCAGGAACGGAGGAAGTTCGGGAGCAGGGGGTAGACGAACCAGCAGTTCAAAGAGAGGGTGGGGCGATGCTTCCACCGACCTGGGCTTTCCACAATGTTGCTGCTGTTGTGTCCCCTTGACCCCGCGACCCATTCGAAACCCTCATGTGGAGAGCCCCGATCGCATATTTCTGCAGGGAGGAGGAGGAGGAGGAGGAGGAGGAGGAGGAGGAGGAGGAGGAGGAGGACCAGGTCGGAAGAAGAGGGGGGGGCTGCCCCTGGCGAGCGAGCCTATCAAGCGACGATCCAGGCGACCATGCTGACCAGGACTGCGAAAACTGCAGCAGGCGAGAACGAAGAAGGATGACTGCTTCGGCCCATGGCTGCAGCCATCTCGCGGATGCCCTGCGTGCTCAGAGAAGCCCCCGTCGAGGCGGGCCTTCGTGACGACGGGGGGAGGAGGAGGAGGAGAAGGAGGAGGAGGAGGAGGAGGAGGAGGAGGACGAGGAGGAGGAAGGAGGAGGAGGAGGAGGAGGAGGAGGAGGAGGAGGATAAGGAGGAGGAGGAGAGGAGGAGGAGGAGGAGGAGGAGTGGGAGGTGTATTGGAGGCGCGCAGACGTGGGCAAGGGGAGGGGAGGGAAGGCTTCTTCGAAGGAGGCTGCTTCTTAGAAGGGCATGGGCCTTACATCTATAGACAAGGCGCGTGCCTTCTGAGAAGCAGGGGTGATCTTGAGAAGCCTTCCCCCCTCCCCCTACCCACCTCTGCGCGTGGCTGAGTACAGGTCAACATCGGCGAACATCGGTCCAATCGGTCAACATGGGTCAACATCGGGATTGTCGTGGTGGTCACTGCGCTAAGAGAAGCGGCAGCGGGTCCCGAGCAGAGCAACACGCACAACCACTACGACGACTCCGACGACAGCGGCGGCGGCGAAGCGCGCTCACGATCCGCAGCGAAGCACGGATTGCGAGGACGGGAGGAGGAGGACCGGGTCGGACGAAGAGGGGGGGATGCGCTCAGTCCCTGGCAGGAGGCTGGGAAAAGCTCCGCTCCGCTCCGCGTGGCGGGAAAATAGGGCAAGCTCGGGACGTTGACGCTTTGAGACCCGGACGTGGTTGGCGTGTCGAGCCGAGGCGTGGTGGACCATAACTGGCGACGCGACATGCTAAGCAAACGTCCTGGACCGTAGGTCAACATTGGTAAAGACGGTCGCGTCGGCCAACATCGGTCAACATCGGTCTGTGGACCCATCACCCTGGTCCGCTCTGTCACCCCAGACCAGCCATCTTCGGCGGCCCTGCGGAGTCCCAGAACGGGCCTCTGGGATACTTAACAGGATTGACCGACGAACCAAGACCGGGATGTAGACACGCGAGGCATGGTTACGTTTTCACAACGCCTGATTGGGCGGCAAAGATGAAAGTAGCGAACGTGATGTACCGTGCCAGAGATGGTGCTGTGCTGTGCCGTGCTGAACTGAGATGCGTCATGCCGCGATGAATTGCGGTGTGCTCTATGATGGTGTGGATCACGTCGCCAATCATGACCGAACTGATCTGGATCTCAAGCTCGAACTGCCTGAACGAAGAGCTTGCCCAGCACTGGTTGCAGTCGAAACGTGCTGGACGCTCAATCAGCTCGAGCTCAAGATCCGACTCAGCCCTGAAGCGGGACGAGACCACACGGGGCGCCAGGGCGCACGGACGCGAAAGCGGCATGTGCCAGAGTCGCACTGGGGGGTGCGCCAGGGGACTTTTCAAGGGACGCGGTGGCAAGGGGCGCGCCACGGACTGGGCAAAGAAAACGGCACGGAGACCGATCTGGGGCGCCAAGAGCCCATGTCTGTTCACGCCTGCCGCTTGTCCCGCTCGGGGGCATGAGGAGCCCACGCATCCCCAGTTGCGCTGCTACGAACCTGCGCCTGCTAGGAACCCGCGTGTTTTCACGCGTGTCCCGCTTGGGAGCGTCAGGAACCCACGTATGTCGATTTGCGCTGTTTATAACCCACGTGTTTTCACCCTTGTCCCGCTCGGGGGCGCTAGGGACCCACCTGTTTTCATGCTAGTCCTGCTCTGGGGCGTTAGGAGCCCAAATGCTGTCCGCTTGTCTCCTCGGGGGCGTCAGGACCCCAGGAATTTCCATTCGCGCTGTTGGGAACCCACGTGTTTTCACGCTTGTCCCGCTCTGGGGCGTTAGGGGTCCACGTGTTTTCACGCTTGTCCCGCTCGGGGGCATGGAGACCCAAACTAAGTTTACCTGCACCGTTGGGAACACGCGCGTCTTCACGCGTGTCCCGCGCTGGGGCGTCAAGGACCCGCGTGTGTTCACGCTTGTCCCGCTCGGGGGCGTTAAGAGCCCCCATGCGTCCATTCGCGCGTCTGGGAACCCACGTGTTGTCACGCTTTTCCCGCCCTGGGGCGTTGGGCGCCATGTCTGTTGACGCTGGCCGGGGGGGGCGTTTAGAACACACGTGTTGACATGCTTTTCCCGCTCGGAGGCGCTAGGAACCCACATACTCTAACGCTTGTGCCGCTCGGGTGCGCTAGGAACCCACGTGTGTTCGCTGGCGCTGTTCGGCACCCACGTGTCTGCACTCGTGTCCCGCCCTGGGGCGCGCCACGGAACCCACATGGTTTCACGTCTGTCCCGCTCGGGGGCGTTAGGAACCCGCGTGTGTTCAATAACCCGCGTGTGTCTACGGTTGTCCCGCTCTGGGGCGTCAGGAACCCACGTGTGGTCACGCCTGTCCCGCTTTGGAGCGTTAAGAGCCAACTTATGTTCACTCGTGTCCCGCTCTGAGGCGTTCGGGACCAACGTGTTTTCACGCATGCCGTGCTCTAGAACGCCAAGAATCAACTTCTGGTCACGCTTGTCCCGCTCGGGAGCGTTAGGAACCCACTGGGACGTCAGATACCGCTCTGGGACGTGAGATACCCATGTGCGTGTTTCACGCTTGTCCTGCTCTGGGGCGTTAGGAGCCCAAGTGTGTTCACGCTTGTCCCGCTCTGTGGCGTTAAGTAGAGACCCACATGTGTTGACGCATATCCCGCTCGGTTGCGCTAATGACCAAGAAGTGTTCATGATGATTCCGCTTGGGTGCGGTAGGGACCCACATGTGTTCACGCTTGTCCCGCTCGTCGGCAGTAGGAACCAATGTGTTTTGACGTGCGCTGTTAGGAACATATGTGTGTTCGCGCTTGCCCCGCTCGATGGCGTCAGGAACCGACATGTTTTTAAAACCGTTCTAGCTCTGGGTCGTTAGGGGCCCAACTTTGTTCACGAGTGTCCCGCCCTGGGTGTTTTTCACGCCACGTGCCGCTCGGGAGCGGTAGGAACGCACATGTGTTCACGCTTGCCCCGCTCTGGGGCGTTAGGAACCATATTGCTTCACGCTGGCCCGCTTTGGGGCGTTAGGAACCAACGTGTTTCACTCGTATCCCGCTCTGAAGCGTTAGGGACCAACGTGTGTTCACGCTGGTCCCGCTCTGGGGCGTCAAGGACCCCACTGTTTTCACGCCTGCCCCGCTCTGCGGCGTTAGGAACCCATTTGGTTTCACGCTTGCCGTTCAAATGTGTTCACGCTTGTCCCGCCCTTGGGCGTTAGGAACCCACATGTTTTCACACGTGTCCCACTGTGGGACGTTAGGAACCCATGTGCTTTCACGCTTGTCCCGCTCTGGGGCGTTGGAAGCCCAAAAGCTTTTCACGCTTTTCCCGCCCTGGCGCGTCAAAGCCCCACTTGTTTTCAAACTTGCCCAGCTCTAGAATCCAAATGCTTTCACGCTTGTCCCGCTCTGGAGCCATGTGTTTTGCACGCGTGCCCCGCTCTGTGGCGTTAGGAGCCCAAGTGTTTCCACGCTTGCCCCGCCCTGACGCGTTAGGAACCCACGTGTTTTCACCCGTTTCCCGCCCTGGGGCGTCAGCAGCCCACGTATTTTCACGCTTGACCCGCTCTGGGGCGCTAAGAAACATCAACTGTTTTCAAACTTGTCCCGCTCGGGGGCGTCAGGAACCCATGTGTTTTCACGCTTGTCCCGCCCTGGAGCATTGAAAGCCCACATGTGTTCACGCTTGTCCCGCTCTGGGGAGTTAGGAACCCAAGTGTTTTCACGCTTGTCCCACTTTGGAGCGTTAGAAGCCCTCGTGTTTTCACGCGTGTCCCGCTCTGGGCATTGAGACACCGCACGTTTTCACGCTTGTTCCGCTCGTGGTGCGTCGCGTTTGTTTCTGCTTCGCACGCTCCCTGCCTCATGGAGGCTTTTTCGTACCCACGAGCAGGCACTCCATCCAGCATGGGTCCATAATGATCCCTCCGCTTCTGCCAACGCGTCTCACAGATGCACGGCTTCTGACATGACCTGACCCTTTCCCAATCCGCCCCTTTCGTCCCAACCAGTCCTTGAGGTTCCTCCTCCTCCTCCTCCTCATCCGTTTCCTCCTCCTCTTCCTCCTTCTGCCGAGCTGAAGGCGCAAGGATCCGCCAGATGCCGCCCTCCCCCCCCGGAGCTGGTCGGCCCTGGGGGGGTGATCGAAGTAAGAGCCAGGCGGCTCCTGGAAAGTTCGCTCCAGGAGTCGCCGGCTGGTGGGAGATACGTGTAACATACAAAACATCGGCAGCGGCAGACACGCGAAAGAGGAGGGGAGAGGGAAGGAGGAGGAAGGAGGGACATGACAATGAATGGTCTGCCTCCTCCTCCTCCTCCTCCTCCTCCTCCTCCCCCTCCTCCTCCTCCTCCTCCTCGCCCTCCTCACAGGGGTGGGGAGGGAGGGCGCCTTCTGGCACAGCCGTCGAGGTCGCCAGGTACTGCCCGCGCGCCACGACGCTGGGGTGGACCTTGATGTCCTCCGACTGCGAGCGGGCCCAGGTGAGCAGCCTTCCGACCTCCCGGGGCGCGAGACGGCGCGGAGCGCGGGGGGTGGAGGCCGAGGACGCGGCCTGCGACCCAGACCTCCTTGCAAGGGCCCCAGGGACACACAGATGGGCGAGCACAAATACCAGGACCCCCCATGCTCTTCCCGTTTCCTGGGTGTTCGTCTGCCCCTTCACGTCCCAGATGTTCCATACTTCATGGAAAGCGAGGACTCAGTTCAAGTTGGGCCTGTCCCTCTACAGGGGGAAAGTTCAAACATAGTCAAAACATCGTACGGGGACTATGTTTTGAAAATGTTCGGGCCATTTGGGAATATGTTTGAGGATTTTTCATTTTTCTTCGAAAATCCCCCTGTAGGGGGACACGCCCGACATAAGATTAAGTGTGTTTGTGTGTTTCTCTTCCCTCTGGTACAGTGAGGGCACACGACGGAGCGAACAGGCCGAGGGGACAGAGACATGGCGAGGAGAGGGACAGAGGACAGAGCTCTTGTAGAGGCCTCCTGGACGGGGTCCGGATACATAGATGGTGTAGGGGGAGGGGGAGGAGGAGGAGGGAGGAGGAGGAGGAGGAGGAGGAGGAGGAGGAGGAGGAGGAGAGGAGGAGGAGGAGGAGGGAGGAGAGGAGGAGGAGGAGGGAGGAGAGGAGGAGGAGGAGGAGGAAGGAGGGGAGGAGGAGGAGGGGAGGAGGACGACGACGAGGAGAGGGAGGAGGAGGAGGAGGACGAGGGGGAGGAGGAGGGGGGAGGAGGAGCAGGAGAAGGAGGAGGAGGAGGAGGAGGAGGAGGAGGAGGAGGGGAGGAGGAGGGGGAGGGGAGGAGAGGAGGAGGAGGAGGAGGAGGAGGAGGAGGAGGAGGAGGAGGAGGAGGAGGAGGAGGAGGAACGAGGAGGAGGAAAGGAGGAGGAGGAGGAGGAGGAGAGGAGGAGGAGGAGGAGGAGGAGGAGGGAGGAGGAGGAGGAGGAGGAGGGGAGGAGGAGGAGGAGGAGGAGGAGGAGAGAGGAGGAGGAGGAGGAGGAGGAGGAAGAGGAGGAAGAGGAAGAGGAAGAGGAGGAACCCAGCGTACCAGGCGGGGTTCGTCAGCAACTACGTGAGCGAGCTGCCCACGCTAGAAGATTGGGGGGCGGGGAGAGGCGAGGGGCCTCCATCCGACCTGGACGAAATGAACAGAGATGAGGCGGCGGCGTCGGGACACATGAGCGGCGGCGAGGCGAGCGCGGGGGAGAGAAGGAGAGGCGAGACAGCAGAGGGCAGCAGCAGGGGGGACTCGAGGGACGGAGCGGAGGGGGAAACGATGGGCGGAGACACGATGCTACAGTCGGGCACTGGTGAGTGGGACAGGCGGTGATGCGACGCAGTGGGAGGAGGAGCGGGCGGGGGGCAAGCAACGGCAGGAGCAGAGCTCAACGGAGCGAAGGAGGAGGTGGGGGACGGAGAAAAAGATGGTTCATTTTCGGCCACACCCTCAGAAGGCGAGGGCGCTGAAGCTGGTGTTGGCGCCGTCCCCTGGGTCGACGGCGAGCACGAAACCGCAGCCGACGAGGAAATCGGAACAGACAGCGTCATCGGATGGCCCGTCGACATCTGTGCCGAAGGTCGCCACGGAGACGGCGGTGAGGGTGGCGCCCAGCGACGGGGAGATTCCAGCGCTCCAGGGTTTCGTCCGACATGTGGCGACGGCGAGCCCGAACACGACAACGGGACTTGCGATCTAAAACCAAAGGGCGGATGTCCTGAATCACGGCGCCACTCGCGTGGCGACGGCGAGCCCGAACACGACAACGGGACTTGCATTCTAACGCCACAGGAGGGGGGGGGTCTCCTTCGAAGCACCCAGTGCGTGGCGACGCGTAGCCCAAACGCGACAACAGGGCTTGCGATCTAACGCCAAGGCCTAAAGAAGGCAAGTCGAGGCATCCAGGGCGTGGCGACGGCGAGCCCGAACACGACACCGGGGCTTGCGATCTAACGCCATTGGGGGGCGACGGGGCCGAGGAACACCCAGTCGACAATGTCGCTGGCGATGACAGCGCCACGCAAGAGCAGCGCGAAATCGGTGGCGGCGGCGAAATTGCCGAGCTGGTGGGCGCCAATCGCGGTGCCCTCGGAGTCACCAACGCTGATGGGGCCGCCCTCTGTGCTGATGGGGGGCGCGGCAGTGACGAGGACGCCGGGGTAGGTGAGCAGGGGGTCGCCGAAGACGGAGGACCGCGCAATGCAGAAGCCGTCGCTGGGGCACAAGCTCGTCGGGATGGCGTGGTCGGGACTCTGGATGACGGGCGGGCAACTTGCGGGGTTGGGGAAATGCGCGTGGCCGCCACAATCGGGAGCACATAGCGCTCGATGAGAAAGTCCTCCGCCTTCGGGGATTGGAGCGGCGGTCGGGAGGGGGGCGTACATGCCCGGCTGGCGCCCGAACCCGAGGTGGCATGGGGCGCGCAGACGCCGTCATCGGAGGAGTCGGAAGCCGCAGGAGATGATGAAGAGGACGATGCAATCACAGAGGCGGGCGGCGAAGAGGACGCGGCGATCCGTCGAGGCTGCAAACGCGGAGATGAAGGCGGGGTCGAGCACGTGCTTGAACCCGCAGGGGTGAGCCTCGGGGATGACGTCGCCGAGCCACCAGAAGAGCTCAGAGAGGACGAGTGAATGTGGTAGCCCCTGCTGCCAACCTGCTTCCTCTCCACCGCCGAAAGAGCCTGCGGCGAAGCAAGCATCATCGCCCCCACACCCGAAAAGGCACAACTTCGGGCGGCCGCGAGAGTGAGCGGCCACGGGTCGATCGTGCGAGCCTCGCTGCACATGTTGTAGGCGGCCGCGAGCACCGAGTAGGAGTGGCAGGAGTGGCGGCACAGCCCCTATCTGGACGGGAAGTCGAGGGCGAAGGGGCGAGCCAGCGATCGACGGAGGGCCGCCCAGAGGACAGGGCAACGCGCGTAGTGCCTGAGCGAGCCCCCCCTGCTCAGACAGCCGAATGCGCATGGTCGTCGCCCATGCGGGGAAAACATTCGAGCAGATGTCATCCAACCATCAGTCCACGAGCGGATCACCGCCCACGCCCACGAGCACGGACGCCGCCGAAGGACCGATTGGCAGGCGCCCCAGTCGACGCAGCGGAGAGACTCGGCGCGCTAGCCCGCGATCTCGGCAAGGCGCAGGGCGAAGAGGGCTCGGGGAGGGCGGGCAGCCAGGGACGCTTCAAGAAGTGCAGCATGCGCGGCACGCTGAGGGCGAGGGCGAGATCGGCCGACGACGTCCAGTGCGCCAATCGCAGCGACGAGCGGGGCGCGTCCGCCCGCGGCCAGCGGGCCAGGCGGGGGGCGACCAGCGGCAGCGGCCTCGAGGTTCTCGACGAACGCGGGCGCCTTCGAGAAGTTGGGGTAGGGGAGGCCCGTGGCGAGCATGTCGAGAGTGGCCCATTCAGGATGTTCGTCAGCATGTGCGCGGAGTGCTGCCAGAAGCTGGGGCCAGCCCTGGAAGGTGAGCGTGGCCGCGCGCGCGATGGTGGCAGTCGTGAGGTGACCCCAGCGAATGCACCGAGGGCCGCCCCAGCGGTCAAGCTGGGGCCAAGCGTCGAGGTGCAGCGCGCCGAGCGGGAGCCTGAAGACCTGCGCGAGCACCGACAACTCGTGCTGAAGGATGGACTTCGGGGGCCAGCAGAACTGCGCGACGTATGATAACGTGGTGAACGCCCGCGTGTCCTAGAGGATGGCGGAGTGGCTGGCGCGAGTGGCGCCGTGTCCGATGGCTTAGGCCCGCAAACGGAGCTTCGATGGAGGTCCTGTCCACGATGTAGTGGGGGATACAGCGGGGCCTAGCCAGAGGCCTAGATACAGGAGCTTCGAGGTGATCTCGAAACCGGCCCACTCAAGAATCACACGCTCGATAGCGCCCCGAACATCCCGTGCCAGCGCCTCGGAGAAGGGCACCGAGAGGGGAACAACCTTGCACATCGCGACTTTCAGGTCCAAGTTAGAAGCACAGGACATGACTCGGGAGACCTTGGAGAGGGCCTAGACGGATCTCAGGGCGCCGCCGATATCATCCGCACAAGCTCGAATAAGGCCCAGCTGGGGGCCTTCAACCTTCGCGGTCAGGTCCACCAGGAAAGCGGAAGCGCCCTGGGCGTAAAAGGGTGCCTGAGAGGGGACAGCCCTGGAAAATGCCACTCTGGATCCAGAAGACATGCTCGAGTTGGCCCTGGCGCAATGCGACCCCCTCGATCGACGAGTAGATGGGCGCAACGAACTGCACGAGAGGGCCGGGGAGGCCCATGAGGCCGAGGCAACGCATCTGGAAGTCCTGGTTGAGGGAGGGGAAGGCCTGGCCGAAATCGAGGGAGAACAGGACAGGGATGCCCCGCGAGGCATGGGGCGTGACAGACACGATCCTGCTCGAGACGTCTAGCTCGAGGATGTTGACCCCGAAGTTCCGACCGGGAACAAATCCGCGCTGGCAAGGCAGAGCCAGGGCCTGCAGCGCAGGACGGGTGGCGTGGTTGACCACCGCGGAGATGATCTTGAGGTCGCAATTCCGTAGCCCCAAGACCCGAACCTTGTCAGGAGATCGGACACACGTTCGGTTGCTGAGCTTGGCGTCGGCGACATTCTTCGGAAGAAAGATCTGGATCGTGCCCCCCGAACAGGCGAAGAGCTCCTGGCCCTTGAGGATCCACTCGAGAGCCTCCCAGAGTATGTCGGTACTGATAGGTGATGCTGCCCACGCAGCGCAGGGAAGGGCATCTGGGCCAGGGGCCGGATGGCGAGCGGAACGAATTGCACGTCGAATCATCTCCCTCGTCGGCGGCGGCAGCGACGCAGCATGAGCACTTGGTAGGTGGCGACGAATATAGACACCAGCGGCGCAGCATCCCACGGCTTCTTGCGAAACGCAGGCGCCCAGTATGCAGAGAGCTCACGGCGACGATCGGCAGGGTCCGAGACGACGCTCCCGTCGGCCACGGCGACCCCAGACAGCGAGATGCGGCGATTCAGCGGCGACCGCAGGCGAGCTCGCCGCTCCAGAGCACGAAGCTGGCAGCGAGTCTGGAAGCGATCCCCGTCCCGACGGCGAATAACCTCAAGACGTTGGCGTGCGATCTCGGCTGCCTCGCTGTGTATCTGGTCGACCCAGGCCTGGAAGGGCGGTGGATGGCGAAGCTCGACTCGCCCCGATGCAATAGTGATGATGTCTCCCGCGAGCGGGTGGAAATCCAGGAGGCGAGCAGCGAGAGAGCGGTCCTGGCGCCAAACAACCCTGGCAAGCAACCCGGGAAGAGGGTATCCCTGGTCTCGGCGGCAGCAATCTTCATGAGCTCTTTGTACTTCTCCAGCTTGACAGGGGGTGACAACGATTCCCATAGCACAGCGCTGCAGAGGCCCTCCAGGCGACGCCGATACTGAGGTTCTCCAACTATGTGCTTCTGGATGGGCCTGGAGCTGCGAGGGCGGGCAGCACGAGAGGACATAGTGAGAATAACAACAGCATGGTCTGAGACTTTGCGCTCCGACATCTACTCAGGCGTGCCCACAGTGGTGACCTGCGAGTGAACCTGACACATTTGCCAACCCGAGAGCGAGCAGACGATACGATCAATGGATGAGCACGAGCCTGATGATTTTTCGAAGTGCGAGGGGTCCTCGCACGCGGTCTCGGTGAGGCATGCGGGCGCCTCTCTCCAGCGAGGCCCCTGTCCATGGCGCCGCCTGTCACGACGACGGATGGCGGCGACGGGGAGCGCAGGCGCGAGGGCGTCGTGCACGGCAAAATTGAAGTCCCCCAGCACGAAGGAGGCATACATGTCTGGGTCCTCTTGTGCACGAAGACGTGAGGCCTTGATCGCCTCAACAGTATAGCGGATGTCGGCGCGGGAGAGCTCGTGATTGTGGATGTCGAAGATGTCGACAGTATGAGAAGATGAGGATATAGTGACTACGTGCGCACGCCCAGGAATGAGCACCCTCTGCGCTGTAGTCGGCAACACGCCGT